>CM017328.1:28942045-28983864 GCA_006937295.1 Carpinus fangiana | reverse complement strand
TTTTGCCTGTAATACCATGATAAACCTTCACTTGTCTTAAAAGTTTAAGCTAATAAAAAGAGATAAATTTAATTATTTAATCAATAATTTAATAACCAGTACGATGAAAAATAATTGAACCTGAGAACTAGGTATCGATAACAAAGATAAATGAACCACGACCACAATAATTTTCCCATGCTTTTATATATTAAAGTGAATAGCTGACAAGCTAAATTATTACATAATGATGATTGATCATATCACATATTTCTTTCCTTGATCTGGCGATTGGACTTAATTTATGCCCTTGTGGTCTTTGCATAATGTATGATCCATGTGGTGTGATCCTCAAAATTCTCTCCCAAATCAGGCCCTCTTGCAGTCCAGTTCTAGGTGAGGCCCTTGCTGCTTAGCTAGCAAATGTGCTGGCAACCTCTATGAAGCTTGATCAAGTCATCCTTGACGAGGACTCTTCTGTTGTTATTTCATCTTTACAAAATCATACTTGTGTAATGGATTTGCACATTGATCTTATTATTAAGGATACTCTCTCTATCTCTTCTACCTCCTCTTTGTGGGAGGCAAGAAAGATTAACAGAAGTGCTAACTTCTGCGCCCATTATGCGACATATAGGGCACGGCAAGGGTTTTTCCGGACTGCATTTCCTCCTTAGTCTCCCCCTAGCTCCATCCCCATTTGTAGTGGAAAAGATCCACCTTTCCCTCCCCTTTCCTTTTCTTAAGTTTCCGTTGTTGCTGGTTTTTCTATATATGGTTTGTTTACCAAAAAAAAAAAAAACAGAAAAAAAACCAAAAAACTGATGGCTTAAACCTTCACTTTCAACACTATTAATCATGTAATACCCCAAATACTTATAAGTATTTGAGGGCAATTTCTGTCAAATTAAAGCTGGCTGAAATCAATCAAATAATCACATCATGATTAGGGTTCTAAATTGTAATTGACGGCAATTTCTGCAAAATTCCAAAATTTCCCCTCAAATCATCCAGTAACAAGTTAGAAATACCTTAAATCAATCAATTAATCACATGAATATTATTTTTATTTTCTTTTCTTTTTAGGTTTAGTCCTTTATCTTAATAATTATCTTAGGTTTATTTGCTTATTTCGCGACATTTATTAATTTATGACTATCCAAGAAACTTTTTTTAAAAAAAAAAAAAATTTAAAGAAGAGAAGTTATGCACTGTTAAAAAAGAAATGGAAGGCATAGTGTAAATAAAATTAAAAGGAACTCATACCATATAGTTACATCAATTTTTGTAATGGTAGGTTTGATCATTTTTTGTGATAGTTATTTTAGTGTTTTGCATGTTGTTAAGTGGGAAAAGTGTTGAATTATTAATCTTTAACATAAAGAAAAATTCTAACGAAGGAAATTGTATTTTGTGAAATTTTTCAAAATCATGTGGCCAAGCCTAGCAGGAAAGAAGTGGACAAAAAGAAGTCAAGCCAAGTAAATAAAGAAGGAAAATAAGAGAAAGGAATAAGCATTAAATTTGTGGGGGCCCACATACAAGAAAACAAGAAAAAAAGAAAGAAAGAAAAGAAATAGAGGGAGCCCACAACCCAACCATGCGGAAAGGAAGAGAAAATGGATCGGGATCCTCTCATATTAGAGGGGAATATGAGAGCCCTTCTATTGTCATCCTATCCGTTCATTTTCATCCAACCGTCCACAGAATGCCACGTATCATACTTAATATATAATAAAATATTAGTTAATTTTTTTAAAAAAATAAAAAATAAAAATCAATTTTTTTTAAAAAAAAAACTGGGATGGCCGGCAAACCCATAGGGGGTGGCCGGCCACCCCAGTTGAGGCCACCCCAGACCGGCCGGTCTAGTGACCTCTGCTTCATTAAGTGTGGTCACAGCTGATTGAACTACTCCTTAGGGACAAGGTCTTTGGCACTTGTGAAGACAGGAATGTTCCGGGGATCTTTTTCGATGGATTGGGATCCCAGGAATAGTGATAAAATTGCCCAATGATTTTTTTTTTTCAAATCATCATCATCCATTCTTATCCAAGAGCCAGAAGTCTGCCACATGTCCCACTTAATATAAAATATTATTATTTTTTAAAAAATAAATATTAAAAAATAAAAATAATTATGAGAAAAATATGGGATGGCCGACCACCCCAACTTAGCCCTGGGAGTGGCCGAAGCCACCCCCAAAGACTGGTTGGGGGTGGCCGGAGCCACCCTCATGGCCCCAGGGGGTGGTTCAGCCACCCCCAAGGGCCAAACCCATATTGATTTATGGGTTTGGCCCTAAAGGGGTGGCCAATCCACCCCCTGACCCTAGGGGGTTGCTTCGGCCACCCCCAAGGCAAAGCTGGGGTGGCCGGCCACCCCATATGGGGAGGTTCGGCTTTCCCATATTTTTTTAATAATTATTTTTATTTTTTAATATTTGTTTATATTTATTTTTTAAAAAATAGTAATATTTTATTATTTTATATTAAATGGGACACGTGGCGGGTTTCTGGCTATTGGATAAGAATGGATAGTGAGGATTTGAAAAAAAATCATTGGGCAATTTTATCACTATTACTGGGGATCGGGATTCCTTTTGGATAGAGATCGGGATCTCCCAGCAATGGGCAAAAAATTGCCCACAAAATTTTTTCAAATCCTAACCATTCAATGTCATCCAATGATCCATATTGAGCCACGTGTCCCACTATTAACAAAATAATAAAGTATTATTTAAATTTTCAAATGAAATTATAAAATATAATAAAAATTTTGGGGTGACTGACCACCCTATTTTTGCCATAGGGTGGCCGGCCGGCCCACCCCGACTGAGCCATGGGGTCAGGGGCGGATCTAGGGGGGTCGAGGGTGGGCACTCAACTCCTAAAAATTCTTTATCATTGTAAATTTTTTTTTTTCCCCTTATTATGCCATCTCTCAACCATGATTATGCCATCTACTCTTATACTTAAGCCATATTATGCCCTTTAATAAATTGAACTTTGAAAAAATTTAAAAACCTCAATTTCATACTTCTTGTTTCAGAAGAACTAAGGGAGAAGATGATGAATAGTATTCATCATCCAAACGGTGCGTTTTTCAATTGAGAGTTGAGACTTAAATGGCCTAGTGGGCTGTGGGGTGGGGTCCATGGGTAGTGCATGAAGACAAAATGTTGCCACGTTTTTGTTTTCTTCTTCTTTTTTTTTTTTTTTTAACAGCTGCCTTTGAAAAGTTGAGACTTAAATGGCCTAGTGGGGTGGGGTCTACATGAAGACAAAATGCTACCGCTGGACCGGTGGTTGGAAGTAGTGTTTTTCTTTTTTTTTTGTAACAGCTGCCTTTGAACTAAAAAAAAAAAAATTTAAAAATATATTATTCCAATTTTCACCCCATAAACCCTAAAAAAAAAAAAAAAAAAAAAAGGGCTTTGAGCCACCTCCGGCCAGCTTTTTGACTAAAAAAAAAAACTTTAATAATATGTTATTCTAATTTTCACGGTCAGTAATCTCTAAAAAGAAAAAAAAAAAAAAAAAAAGGCTTTGAGTCGCTGCCTGCAACTAAAAAAAAGGTGATTAAATTTTTATATTTTTAGACTTTTAGCTTCCTTATTTTTCAATTTCAATGAAACTAAGCCTCAATTTTCTTTCACTTTTCAACTTCAAAGAAAAATTGAGGTATACAAATATATAATTAAATTTTTAGATTTAAATATAAATTATTCTTATAATTTAATTGTTTTAATATTTATATTGCTAATTTGCTATTCAAGAATCAGGATTCAACTTATTTAGCTATTGTTAATAATAACTTCAACGAAAAATTGAGGTATGTAAAATTGTAAATATGTAATTAAATTTATATTGCTATTAATTCATCCTATTCTTGATAATTTTTTATATTTAATTATTTACAAATTTATATAGTTTTGTTTCATATTTTAATTGTATAAATATATAATTTGTAGTTATCTGAGATTATGACTAAAAATAACGATTTTATTGAGCTAGAATCTCATTCTAAACAACTAAATGAGAGATCAATAGATGAATGATTGTCTGATTACTTACATTGAGAAAAACATATTTAAGATTATCAATAATGAAAAAATTATGCAGCGATTTCAAGGTATGAAGACTTATCGATGATAATTGAATTAGCGTTAGTCGTGACAAAACAAATTGTATGTTATATTTATATGTTTTAGAACATAATTACATTTTTGTTGAATTTATTCACTTATTCTGTTATTTATATTTTCGTTCAACTTTATTTTTTGTATTCATTAAAAAAATATTATGCTCCCTATGAATGAAATTCCTGGATCCGCCACTACATGGGGTGGAAAGCCACCCCCAAGGGCAGTCCTTCAAAGCTGCTATTTTGCAACAGCAGCCCATGCACAATAGAGAGAGATTGAGAGGGAAAAGAGAGCTGGAAAAAGGGAGATCGAGAGAGAGACCGTGAGGAGGAGAAAAGAGGAGGAAAAGAGAAAGAAGAGGGGTTGTTTCCCTCTTGCCCAGACCATACCCGAGAGAGATATTCAGAGGAGAGAGAGAGCTGGAGCTAGAAGAGAAAAACCAAAGGAAGAGGGAGAGTGTTCTCCTGCCCAACCAGAACAAGAAAGAGGAGGAAAGAAAGAAAGAGAGGGGAGAACCGTGGTGGACGGGTCACCGGAGATAGGCGGTGGTTGTGTTTCCGGCGACGTGGCAGCAGATCGGCCCTTAGTCGGGGTGGGCCAGCCACCCTTATGGTTAAATTTGGGTGGTCAGCCACCCCAAAGTTTTTATTATTTTATTTTATTTCATTTTTTTTATAATTTTTTTTTAAAAAAATTTAAACTATAATTTATTATTTTGTTGATTAGTGGGACACGTGGCTCAATATGGACCACTGGATGATATTGAATGGTTAGGATTTGAAAAAAAAATTTGTGGACAATTTTTTCCCTATTGCCGGAGATCCCGATCCTTTCCCGATCCTTTGGATAGGGGCCTACATGGCACTTATGAAGATAGAAACCAAACTCATTTTTTCCGCGATCAGTGGCTTAAGAACAACTTGCCATTCTTAAACAGCTAATGTAGATGTGCAATTTGACTGACGTGTCACTTAGTCTTTATATTATTATTATTGTCATGTCATTTTCATTATATAATAGTCATACGACAATCTACTAAATAATATTTATCATTTAAAAATAATAATGTTTTGTTTGGTTGCATTAGGAGGGAAGAGAAAGTAGAAGGCAGGGCGAACAACCAAAAAAAAAAGAAAAAAAAAAAAACAAAAAGAAGAAGAAAAAAGATAGAAGTTACATTCTAGAGAATTAGTGGGTTGATTATAAAAAAAATAATGTTATATACTATATTTTTATCTCACAATACTGATGTGACAATTTCAATTAAATCTTTCATTTTTTTAAAAACAATTATTGATCCAATGGTTAGTTTGAATGGTTATATCAACAATATATGATAAAAATGTGATTTCTAACATTACTTTTATAAAAATGGGCATGATTCCTTTATTATTATTATTATTTTAAAATAATCTTCGACTTTCATTCATCATCAATGAAATAGAGCACGTGACCTTTTTTTTTTTTTTTTTTTTTTTCAATCAAATTGGCACGGGTTACACGGGACCAAAAAACAAGAGAGGGTGGGCTCTGAAACAACAAACCTAAAAAAAAAAAAAAATTGCCAAACATAATAACAATAAATAGGAAATGGGCCAAAAATAGTCCAGTCTTTTGTATCTTAGGCAAAAAGCAAAAAAGTAGGCCGCATAATACAATTTCTAAAGCAAGTCAAAAAGTTAACCGGCTTAAACGTTGCAACAATCACTCGAAGGAAGTTGTTGAAGGCTAGAGACTGATTTCCAATCAAGATCTGTTGAAGAGGAAGAACGAACTATGGTTACAAAAGTCTCCACCATAAGATAAAACCACATCGAGACAAGGTGACCAAAACAAACAAACCGCAATAAAAATAAAAATAGAAAATAGAAACAAATTAACAACATAATAGAAATAAAAATCCAAATAATAGTAGCATTAGCCATGTGGAGTGGGGTGGCGGATGAGACCCACATACGTGGCAAAAGGATGGACGGAGGTGCATGGGCCAAATCTAGGTAGATCTAGACCCGATCTACGTAGTCAGAACATAAATTTTCAAGTGTCAACCATAAAAGAGAGAACTGAAATTTTATACCTTCAAATTCTAATCATGATTCCATTGAGTGTGAATCCTTTATGTAGACTAAGATACACCCATAATTTAAGAAGGAAAAAGTAAAGTAAAACAAAACAAAACTAGTCTTAATTAGAAAAGGAAAACCTAATCCTTAATTGGAAAAGGAAAAACCTGATCCTTATTGGAAAGAAAAACTAAAAAAAAAAACACATGCATAAATAAAACACCAACACAATCGCTACTGCAGCATCAGCTACGTGTTTCCTTATTAATGAACTTATTATATTTCTTTTATCCTTCTGCTGAATTTGTAAACGTATTAAATGCTTGCCTTCACAACCCAGCACGCTAGGGTCCATTTATCATCTGTGCATGCTTATAAAGACACAGGATCAACGAGCAAGGAAGCAACAAAATCTTTGAGCACAATTTCAGCAAGTGTGTACCCATCTTCATCCTTATAGACGACATCAATCATACGTGTAAGGTTGAGAATTCGCTTCACAACGGGCATGGGGACAGTGGTTGGATAGAGGCACCCTTCGTTTATATCCTTCCAGGCATCTGTAATTTCTTTTTGGATTGCATCGACTGCTTCATCTTCTGTAGCACCATGTTGTACCATGTAACATTCAACAGCCGAAGCAGAGTGCCCTCTCTTTTGCTCGAACTACAGAAATCAAATTTTTTATGTGAGATGAGTGAATTTGGTTAAGCTTACAATTATTATTACACATAAATAACATCATACCTTATGTGACACAATGTCGTTCATGAGTCGGCCAACCACTGCTGATGCTCTTATCAGTTTAGGGTCACTGAACAACCACTCGAAGGCATCTTTTGTAATAATGTCTCCCATCCCAACCAAGGATGTGGTTGCAAACATTGCGTGTGTAGAGGTAACTAATGCAATGCTCATATACTCATCCATTGTTGGTATGTGGTTCTTGTGGAACCATTTGGCTTCATGGAAGTAGGCTCTAATTTGATTCTTCATCTGAGACAAGCAAGCAAGTACAATCAGATTAATATTATAACACGTATAGTAAACATTTTCCTGCTTTCTTTCTTTTTTTTTTCTCCGGGTGGCAATTTTGCTTAGGGTGCAAAAAATCTTGTAAATTTGTATGTGTGGTGGTGCTTACTGCTTCTCTTGCATATCTAACTCGGTATGATCTTTCTTCACCTACTTTTTGATCCATTTCACAGTAAACGTCTAGAAGTGCCTGGTAACACACTTTCATATACTCAGGAAGTTGATCTATGGCACCAATATCCCACCTGTAATGTGGGTAAATTCTATGAATTGAATTTTTCAATTAATATAATATATAATGAGAAGAATAAAGCAATGGTAACTAATAACATGTGAGTTTGAATAAAAAAACAACTAATTAAAATGAGAAAGTGTGTAAATTTCAACCTCTCGACTGCTTCAGTAAAGAGCTCAAGTTCTTCAAGTGTCCCATACGCATCATAAATGTCATCAATAGCAGAGGTCATAGCTATCACTTTGGTTAGAATCATTCTAGCAAGAAGATATTCAGGCCCAAAGTACACTCCCACAGTCCAGAAGTAGCACTCAAACACTCTGTCTCTTACAAAGGGTAGCTCCTTTGAAAAGTTCAAGTCTTTCCACCACCTATAAATATAATTTAGCATAATCATACTGTCAACCTACAATTATGTACAAGCTATATACTCACACTTAACATGGTTGAATAATTAACCTTGAAATTTCAGAAAGTTCTTTCTGGTGTAATTTCTGCAATAGGTTGAAATCCAACTTTGCAAAGGTAAGAAGGACTTCATTATGTGATGCGTCTTGTTGGTAGATAGAAATGTAAAATGTTGCCTCCAACCTTGGCATTCCTTTGCGAATAGGCTGCTTTAAGGCATGGCTTACCTGTGTTGCAAGAGGAGGGCTCAAGTGGGATGCTACTGACTTAAGATGCGTGGCAGTGAAGACAAGTGCTTCGTCAAGTATATCTTCCCCATGCACTCTGAGATGTGCGGCTTCATACAAGCTTAACATTCCTTGCACATCATTGATTAGCGATTCCTTGAAATTTCCTTTGTTATCCTTGAACTTGGCGAACTCGTCTGTTTCACCATGCAAACAGATGGAATGAGTATGCCACCCAATTTGTTGTTTTCTTTGAGTTTGATTCTTATTCATAGGGAAAAAAAACCAATAAAAAGAAACAAGCACTTGCGAAGGAGAAAAAAAAGTACGTACCAGACGAAATATTATAACCATGTTGTCTCAGTAACCGAAACCGAAGAGCAACACTGTAAAGGTCGTCATCATCATCTTCATGGTCAGGAGAGTCATGAAGAGTACTCTTGTGCAATTGTTGCAAAATTTCTTGAATCTCATTTTCAAAATGGTAAGACACGCCTAAGCGCTGAATTGCATCAATCAAGTTCAGTTTTTGTGAAGACCCTTCACCTGGAGCCATTAGCATCTTCCTCACTTTTTCCTCCAGTTCCTGAACTTGTTGATTTATTTTCTCATTATGATCATCAGTTTCCTGTACGAGCAGATTGAAGAAAACAAATTATTATATGAAATATTAAAACTTTTAAAAAATATATATTATATGCATTTACTTTTAATTACCAACTCAGAAGCAGATTTGAGGAAACGGTCACCCCAAATACTAGGCGAAAAATTTCCTGTGCGACGATTAGTTTCTGGCATAGGATTTAGGGGTATTTGAGCAGCTACTGCTGAAACCTGGAAAGACATTCTCTTTTCCTAAAATTTGAAGGTGTCGTTAACTTGGCACTACTTTAAGGTGGCTAGCTCATATGAGAGAAAAGGTTTACCTGGTCAGGGAATTTATAGAAATAGCTTTGGCTTATGTCTAGAGTTCGAGTGGTGATTAACGTAAGGCTCACACCGGCCTTATTTGAATAATAAAATATTATTATTTTAATAAGTAAACAGTTACTTATTAAAATAATAATATTTTATTATTCAAATAAGGCTGGCGTGAGCACTGTTCACTCATGCCAACCTTACATTAATCACTACTCCTAAAGTTCTCTAAACATGAAATGACAGTGACTTAAAAAATAAAAAATATGGTCGGAAGAAGTAAGCATTTTGTTTCCCAAATTTATATTTGAAGGATATGTTTTGTTGCCCGAATAGTTTTTTTTTTAGGTAGAGTTGCCCAAATAGTTGTATCTGAAAGAATATGATGCAAAAGTAACCATGCATATTTGACAAGGATATAAATATATTTAATTAAAATGAGACTTAAATGACAGAATTAAAGTTTGAATTTAAGAATTTTGATTGTAATATTATGATAAATCATCACTTATTTTAAAAGTTTAAACTAACAAAAAAAAATATATATATATATAACTCTAATTATAGCTGAAACATGAAAAGACATTTTCTTTGGTGCTTTGAGAGGAATCAAGGATACTCAGAGAAACGGTATTTATAGAAATATATAGCTGAGGCGTACATCTAGGAATTACATGGGGAAAACAAAAGATTGGCTTAGATTCGCTCTGGTTAGGGCATTCGTAGTGGGCTCAACAATTGAGCCTTTTGGCTAAATTGTTGAGCCAAACACCAAAAAGTCTCTTCCATCCGACTCAACAAGACCCTCTACAAATTGTTGAGGAGCTACAGTAAGTAAGCAAATTTGCTTACTTACTGTAGCTCCTCAGCAAACGTAAATATTAATAAAAAAATCCTCATTTCTCTCTCATGTGCCCACCTCTTTCTTCTTCCTCTCTTCCCGCCTCCTCCTTCTGGTTGTCATGCCCCCCGCCACATAGACAGTCGATGACCCTTGTGATGCCGAGAACAAGGCAAGACATGGCGAAGAAGAACAAGGTGGCAAAATCCCTCGCCGACCATTTACTGACCGCCTTGGCCTCCACCCGCAAACTTTTCGCCCTTCGAAGCGTGTCGACCTCCTTCAGCAAGTCGAATTTGATCCCCTTCTTCTTTAATTCCTCAACGCACTTAGCCAAGAGCTTTTCGTCCTCTTTATCCCTCTCCAGAAGATGTAGAGCATTGTGATTTCCTTTCGGGCCGAGTCGATTTGGGTTTGGGGATGATTCTTCCGAGGATCAGTTATTCTTCCTTGAGCCACTGCTTGAGAAGAAGCTTGTGGGTCGGTGTTTCTGCGATTTGGTGAAGTGGGTGCATGGGCTTTGACTCCATGATTGATGGCATTGTGCTCTGATCAGCCATGAATTTGTAGACACAGAGAGAGAGAGAGTTTTGAGGGAAGAGGAACAATGGGTTTATGTTTTTTGGTGTTCTCGACAATTTTTGGCTGTTCTTGATTTTGGTTGTTCTTGATTTTGGTGTACCAGAGATGCAGGCCGAAGAGAATTGGGAGGAGGAAGAAGAATAGTAGGCATCAGATATTTATAAAGAAATAATAAAAAAAATATAAAGAAAGAATAGAAAACAAATATTTAAATGAGTGTAAAGTTAAAATGTTAAGTCGGATGTAGATTCTTTAAAAATATAAGTAGTTCAAATAGATAAATGTGATTTTTTTTGGACTAAAATAGCCAAACATTAGACGAGCCAGATGTGAATGCTCTTATTTCTTTTTCTTGAAAAACAAAAATGGAAAGAAGTAGTCTCTGTGCTTTGGCATTTTCTTTTACTAATATGGAAAATATTTTGTGTTGTTTTCATACTGTTTGTCTGATATGCTGGTGAATTGTATTATCGGAAAGGTACGTGTGGTGAGAGCTAATTAATGGGACATTATCAAAGTTTGTCATCACGTGAACGTCCCGATAGGATAACAAATGAGAGAACCCGCGAGCTCGCTAGCTAGATATCCTCGATCGATAACAAATTAATACGGACCACAATCATTTTCCCATGTCTTTACACATTAAAGTTAGCTTGTGGTGACGTAATAACTTAGCTTGTGGTGTTGTGGAGTCCCTTTTTCTGTTGGGTTTTGGCACAGAGACTTTTAGAACTCGAGTATATTATATGAGTGGCACTTAACTACGCATGTACAACATAATTGGTCTCTATATGATCAAACAAATCAAATAAATCTCAACAATATCCAGATATACAATTTGACTCGTGCGAGTCTGAAATAAGAAGCAAAAGAAAATAATCACCATTGCCTATGGTAGTATATGTTAGAGCATATCAGCGAGTTCAAGAATAATAATCACAATCTTTAAAAAAAAAAGAAAAGAATAATAATAATAATAATAATAATCACAGTTGGTGACTATCATTGATTCACACTTGAAAAATATCACTGAGTCAAAGTTGAAGTCTAGCTATAGTTATAGATTAATTATCACATAGCAAACCTAATTAGAGTAGAAGTCTATTTGTATCTAACATAATTCTCCTATAAATATAAGCATATTATATTATAAATATTGCTTAGAGAAACAAAAGCTTAATGCAGCCTTAGGACTTTATCCTATTAATGTAGGTTATATACCGAATCACGTATGTGTCACTATTTTATTATTTCCACTTTATATTCAATTGTCTATTGAATTATCTTTTCTTGCATAATGTATGATAAAGTAAATCTCCTTTTCATAAAGTAAATCTCCTTTTCATATCTTTTCTTGCAGAATGTATTATCTTTTATTGCAGAATGTATGAGTGGCACTTGACTACGCATGTACAACATAATTGGTCTCTATATGATCAAACAAATCCAACAAATCTCAACAATATCCAGATATACAAATATACAATTTGACTCGTAATTGGTATTTAGTTAATTATATAATTGACATATATATCCTCACAATAGGAGAAAAATGATTAAGAGATATTCAAACTAATAACCTCTACTTTATGAAATGTGGTTAAAAAAGTTCATCTAAACTTTTGGGCGTAACTTACCCATCTCCTGGACACTGTTTTTTCTTTGTGTTGTGCTTGAGAACTTCAAAGCAGGTAAATGATTTTGGTCCTTGCCCTTTTGAGGTCCAAATTGTACGTGCGCCACTGCCAATTCCAGTGATCAACGTGTTGTTATATATAATATAATTCAGCTCAATGATAATCTTCATTCTATAATTCAAACTATTCCATTGTACTAATTAAATTTTGTGAACCCGGTCAATATATAATTGATGATGGAGTTTTCTTGTTTGCAAGTCAATATGAAATACACTAAATTAGGAAAATGCACCGTCCATTAATTTATATTTATTAATTTATAATTATATTTTAATATAATGTTTTATGTTAGTTGTGTTATTTTAGTGATTTGCGTGTCGTTAAGTGGGAAAAGTGTTGAATTATTAATCTTGAGCATAAAAAAATATTCTAACGCAGAAAATTGTATTTTGTGAAATTTTTCATAATCATGTGGCCAAGCCTAACAGGAAAGAAGTGGACAAAATGAAGTCAGGCCAAGTAAATAAATAAAAGACAAAAGCAAGAGAAAGAAGGAAAGGAAGTGAAAAGAATAAGCATTAAATTTGTAGGGCCCACATACCAAAAAAAAAAAAAAAGAAAAAAAAAAAGGGGGAGCCCACTACCCAGCCATGCGGAAAGGAAGAAAAAATTGGCCATCCACGGTGGGACCTACTTAGAGTAATGTTCGTTAAAAGACAAAAATAAGATAATAAGGAAAAGGGAAAGGGATACTCTCCATTTTAAACCTTTTATTTTTTTTATTTAGTGTGTTTTAAAAAATAATGTTGTCTTTTAACGAGGGTAATATATTAAATATATTATCTTTCAAAATGTACTAAATTGAAAAAATTAGATATAAACCACAATCACGTAATATTTGGCTTTTGGCCTACTCATGGCCGGCAGAATGCCTAGGCAAATTAGACAATCATCTAAGAGTATTTATATTTTTATAGTATTTACATTGATTTATGTATATTTTTATATAAAATGGTTAATCAAGATCTACTTTATCTAGTTTAGCTAATAAGTTTTAAAAGACACTATACATTCGATTATCTTTTTTTTTATCTATATTATTTAAATTTTATTTTTTATTTTTTATATGGATTGTAATTTTCTTAAAAAATCATATTTTCAACTTTTAGGAAGAAAAAAATGTGAATAGAGAAATAGTATGACAAAATTTTGAGAAAAGAGAGATGTGAAAGAGAATAAATAGTAGGAGAAAATTTTGAAAAAAGAGATGTGAAGGGGAAAATAGTATATTAATGAGATGGATGTGTGAATAATACCTGCCACATGTAGTGGTGCACTGTTTATAAATGCAACAAAAATGTATTTTACATTTGAGATGCATAATTCGATGTAGATGATTTTTTAGTGTTTGGCTTATCTATTTTAGATGAAAGTGATTAAGAAATGGCTATGCCATTGTGAGTGCTCTAAGGAGAAAAATTACTTTGTACATTTTAATAAAAATTAAATTTAAGGATAAAATTTTATTTTATTAAATTTAGATAATCACTTTAAAATGAATTAAACATCAAACTTCCTTTATTATTAGCAACAACAAAAATTGTGGTTGATAATGACATGACATAGACATCAACGGCGATGCTCAAAACCTTCCTCAGCAGGACAACTGTAACAACCTATTAGTGATAACCAGTTGTCACTAAACATTAATTATTTGAGACAACTTTTGATGTCATTGAAAGCTGAAATATTACTTGTACGTACGTGAACTCGATCAATGAAATTGTGAAAGCTTTCAGCCACTCAATTATATATAGGAAACCCACTGGCGATTGGATTTTATGCTTCGGCCTCGTAGTCCATGCATAATGCATGATCCATTAATTATGTGAATTTAAACACAAAAACTGATGCCTTCAAACTTCACTTTCAACTACTTCTGGACCATTTTCCTGTAAACCATCCATATGTGTAGGGGTCCAGGTCCATTCTCATAAGGACACAGGATCAATGAGCAATGAAGATACAAAATCTTTGAGCCCATCTCCAGGATTTGTGTAGTTATCTTGGTCCTTGTATATGACCTCACTCACACGTGTAACTGTGTAAGGTTGAGAATTGGCATCACAGGGGGCATGGGAATGGTGGTTGGTAGAGGCACTCTTCATTTACATCCTTCCATGCATCTGTAACTTGTTTCCGGAATTATTTGATTGCTTCTTCTTCTGTGGCACTATATATGTTCTATCATATAACATTCAACAACCGAGGCAACATATATGCCCTCTCTTTTGTTCAAACTATAAGCTGTATTGAATCATTACATATATATTAGAAGGGTGTTACATGTTTAGAATATAGAAGAAATATTCAAATTAAGGGTTATACTTTTACGTCCGTGGTAGCAACAGCGACGATTACGGGTAACTACTGCCGCCTAAATGATGCCGTTTTCTGTCGTCTTCTTTCTTTCTTTCTTTAATCATTATTATTATTAATTTTTAAGGAATATATGGGTTATTATGATTGGTAGTAATATCTGTTGGTGGTGGATTTGGCAGGCGAGCTCACGCTCCGGCGGTTATTCCGGCATTTTCTCCGACTCCATTCATGTTCTGATGGGCGTGTTACGTGTACTAATAATTGTATCATTATAATGGATGTAAGTGTACATTTTGAAAATGAAATTCTCTAAATTAAAGCTTCTTGTGGTTCTATTATACTAATATATCATATATGTCTCACTAAAAATAGAAACTCCCTGGTTTTGTTCTTCTACACTGGCAAGTTTCATGTTTTATATCATAATAATATCTCATTTTTATTTTATTATATAAAAAAAAACTTAATAACAGTTGAATAATAGTAGGGTAGATTTAAAAAGCTTTACCACCGGAGAGGAAATTAATAATATGCATGTGTTTCAGCCATGGTATGGTTCAGATTTGTGTAATGTCTGATCTTAATGTTATAAGAGCACTCTCGATCTGCAGCTTTTATATTTGTTTATCTAAATTTATAGAGATAGCTTTATTTATCTTTCCCTATATTATTAATATTTTTTTAACAAAATGTGAATTTCACATGTACGTACCCTCACTTTTTCTTAACAAAATTCGAACAGAACACAATCTTCGATGAAAGATAGAGAGAACACTAGCTTAAGCTTACCCAATGTTTAGGATAGGCGTACGGTATCTACAACATGTTTTTAGATAAACTGTTTGAGATTGTGTTCTACAAGCTTGTTTAAGATTGTGTTAAGAAACTTAGAAAGTTTTTTTTTTTTTTTTTAATGCATAAAAAGTTGTATCAAACATAAAACTGTTTTGTTTGGTAAAACAGCTTGAAAATAAAGCTTTTTCCAAAAAGATATTCATGGTTTTAAAAGTTATATATTTCAACACAATCTCAAATATGGTATAAGAATAAGAGTAATATTAGGGTATTATAGCTTTTATTATAATTGATTTATTTTTTAAATTGACAAGGTTGTTCATAATTCAGCCATTCTCATAATCTGCCAAAAGCCATAGGTTCGGCCACCCTTGTAACCAACTATTGATTGGGGTAGCTGAACTATTCTATAGCTATTAGGAGAAGTTTAGCTCTACTTATATCCACGTGGTGATTTAGTTACACTCATAATTAACCATGCTGAGACCCAGCTATCTCAAAATTGGCTAAAAAGGGTGGCCGACCCACCGCTATGAGCTTAGATTGTAAAGGAGTTATAGCAAAAAAATTAAAAATTAAAATTTGACTTTGTAAAAAATTGCATAGTTGTAATGTCGTGCAATATACATTTAGTTAGTGCTGCACTCTAGGCCGTACCTATTGGAAGTTGGAACAGAACAACCTGGCCTACCCTGAATAACAAATTAATTAAGACACAGATATCATAAATAATGTGATCATATCATATCGCGCCCTATTTCTTTATATTTTCGTGTCATATTTTTTAAAACAAGAAACAATTAATTGACCAGCATAAGGTGTTGAATCACGTGTTTTGCTATTATACTTTTTGTTGCGATGATGATTGATGATGATGAAAGCACGTACAGAGACAGAGCAGGTAATGTCTAAGGTTGTGGTACCTCGGCCCAGTTCAACATGGCCAACATATATATTTGGGTTTATATATAATTTTATGGAGTATATATATAATTATATTTCTAATGCATTTTTGTAGTTTTAGGAATCTGATTAATTAATGATTTTTATTAATTTGTACCTCTTTTTCCAGGATAAATGCTTCAAGGAGTACTGTGGCTATTTTGAATGCTAACGTGAATTACTATATATCTTCAAAAATGTTCAGATATCCATAGAAATGCAATTGGTCATCACCTTCATGAGCTTCCATTGGTGACCAGATCGAGTTCTGATTTCTGAAGATGGTGATGACTGATCGACGAGAGAGCAGTAAATAAGAGTTTGATAAATTTAATTAGTTTCTGCCAACAAAAATTATGTTCGTCTGTACTATATATATATCCTCGTTTTCATGTTATATATTGCCGTTTGAATTTGAAAAATAGATCGAAGGGGAAAAGACCAACAAAGAACTAGGCTTTTGTTTGTACTTTTGATTCTTTGTTGTTTAGCAGGTTGGAACATGAATTAATTATTACCATGCATTAGGCATCATGATTTTTCACATAACTTACAAATTTGATACAAACTTAATGAGTTAAAATTAAGAAACTTGACTTGTTTAATTAAATTGGTTAGATTATGATTGACCTATATAATTTTATACTTATATCTTGACATAATCTGAACTCAACACGTGACATTAATAAATAATTTTTTATACAACTCGCAAATCCAATACAAGTCTAAAATAAAATTAACATGTTAAAATTGAAAGTTTTGACCATTTTAAATAGATATGTTAAGTTATGATTAACGTATATAATCTTATACTCATATTTTAACACAGTCTGACATGCTATTTCTTTGTTGTTCCTCATTATATTGTTTCCATTTTAGGAAGTTTGCTAGTATGATGCTCATAATTGTTGAGGCTTAATCAGTGACCAATAGCATTTGCATCTCATTATTCATTATCTCTCTCTTCCTCACACGTTTTCTAATATTTTCTTCAGTTTTCTCGTATTTCCCTTGCTCTATCCCTGCATATTAAGAGCATCACCAATGAGATCTCTATAGTTTAGCCAAATTTTAGTTAAAAAATATACTTTTGTTATTTTATCTTACTTTTTACAAGCACTAAATATCAAACTCTCTAAATATTTCTTTACTTTAACTAAATATTATTTTTTATTGATTGTTAGTTGGTTGAAACTAAAAAAAAAAAAAAAAAAAAAAAAAAACCCTCCAAGTTTACATATGGAGAGAGAAAACAATGAAAGTAATAAAATAGTGAATGGCTAGAAATTCTAACAAAAAATAAATTGGAGAAAGGATTGAGATCAGTTTGATAAACAAGAGCATTTTAAAATTTTCTCTAAATTTTAGCTACAAGCACGTAATAGAGAGTTCATTGGTATGCTCTAAGGCAACTGATAATGGGTATGTGAGTTTTGATTATAATTTGGATTTTCTCTTTGGGTTGTTTCTGCAATCGATTGTGGAAGATGGGTTTACTGTTATTGTTCTTGCTTTGGGAGGTTGAGTTTGTAGATTTTTTCAAATATTTTTCACCCTGGCATGGGCTTGATCTCGATTCACCTAAAAGCCAAATAATTTGAGCTTTTCCATCTCCATGTGGTTATGTACGTACGTCTTGTTTCTATCTTTTCCACTTCTCTATGGAAGAAAAATACTGATTTTGTTTAATGTAGTGCTTGTTTGGTGAGAATCTATCACTTCGGCTAGCTCTGTTTGGTTACTGAGAAAGTTCTAGAAAACAGAAGAATATTGTTGCATTTAGAGATTAGAAGGGTGATGGTTTCTTCTATGTTGTAAAGAGTACTTTTCTGCTTGTGTTTCTCAGCTGAGTTGTGTTAGAAAAATGATTGTCGAAAAAATAAAGAAATAAATAGGATGTTTAAAAAAGAAACAAAGAAATAAAAATAAAAATATTTAAATGATATTGACAAAAATAGATAATTAGATTTTTTTTTTTTTTTAAAAAAAAAAAAAAAAAAAAACTCACTAACTAAATTAAAGAAAATGAATTTTGGTTAGGTATTTTGCATAAAAACGCAAAATCATTTGCCAAACAAGGTCAAAATATTACACACTCCAAAAAGATAAATCCGCCATTTTTTTTTTTTTTTTGACATCTGAAAAATAAAAAAGAAAAGGAAAAGAAAGAAAATAACATTAAACAGCCTATGAAGGCCATCACACACTAGTGGAATCGGCACTTTCCTTATCCTCCATTCCTTCCATAGTGTCATATAAAGGTTTATTTAACGTCTCAGGCAAGTAAAACGCAAGTATCCCTCCCACAACACCACACACTCCGAACACTAGAAACGGCAACCCGCCACCCAAAACCACCACAAACGGTGCCAATATCGCCCCCATTTGCGCCGCCTGTGTTGCACATCCTAAAGCTGCGTTTCTAACCACCGTCGGAAACAGTTCGGCCGCGTATATAAACAGCAAGTTGTAAGTCCCGGCCATCCCGAAGATCCCTAAAAGCCCACAAACCATCCTCACCACCTTCCACATCCCCATGTTTCCCACCAAGCTCCCCAAAAGGCAGAAAACCCCACTAAACCATAACGTCCCTATTGTCAATGGCTTCCTTCCAAACCTGTCGAGCAAAACCGCCGTGATTGTGAAAGCTGGCATTTCCGCCACCGCGTTGAGGAGCACATTGAGGTAAATATTTGTTTCAAGGTTGACAACGTTAAGGCTAAGACCGTAGTACACAACCGAGCACAAGAAATTAATGGCGACGACGAGAAATAGACGAACCCGAGTGATTTTTAAGCGAACAACATCTACTAGAGACCCACTGATTGCTTCTTTGGTTTCTAATTCGTCATAGCTTGAACAGTTATTTGCTTCATCGTCTAGCGCCAACATAACACCATCGGGAATGCTTTTTCCGTTGGATTTAGCGATGGAGTGCATGAGATTCATCGCCTCCTTTACTTTTCCTCGAACGAGGTACCATCTCGGAGACTCGGAGATGAAAGGGAGGACGGCGACGAGGAAGATAAGGGAGGGAATGGAGGAAGCAATGTATAGAGTTCGCCATGACCGGAAAACGTAGGCTGTGCCGGAGAGCAAAGCGATTCCGGTTGAGAAGAAGTAGAATGTGGACATTCCGGCAGCCCCGCGCTTGGTGGGGCCGACGGGTTCGGTGGCTAGGACGAAAGCGCAAAGGCCGACGCCGCCTGTGCTGAAACCGGTTAAGAGGCGGAGTACGACGTATGTCCAGTAGTCCGGGGAAAATGCCGTCAAGCAACCGAAGATTGCGTTTAAGATGCAAACAACTGTTAGGGAGCCTTTTCTTCCTAGGAAGGAGTCTGAAAGATGCCCAAATATCCCGGCACCTGAAAATCGAAGACACCAAATGTTAGTGATATTATCATGAACATCTCCATTTGGGATGACAAGGAACAAAATAGTCATTTGTATTATTTAAATGATGATTATTGATAAAATAAAGTTTAGTTTCATCTAATAATTAAGTAATGTAATATGTTTGTACTTATGACTATCTTTATAAATTATATGGTTGGACGTTACTTGATGACTCTGATATCATTTGTAACGACCTAAAAAAAAAAAGGCTAACTACATACGTGATATCACTGAAAAGCACTCGTCAATTTGGAGCTTTACCATAATCACTTATAAAAATATAAGACTTAGCATTTATGAGTATCTTTTATAAATTATTCATTCTATGTAAATTACAAATCTTTTTCTAATATGAAACAAAAGTATTACAAATTCAAGTAGAAATACCGTGCTAATATATCTTGGAATGACTAGTGAATAAATGCAATATATGTACAAATATGAATTAGGATCATCTCCGGTTAACTATATTTGAGAACTATTTTCATCCCTTCAAATAATAAAAACACACAAATACGTTTCAAATATAACAAACCGAATACTCTCCCGCTTATTTCAGTTTCACAAATATATATACATTGTTTGTGCAAATAAGCCTCGAGTATTATTAAAAGGATTAGTACATAAAGCTTAAAAAAATGTATCATCATTCATCATGCCTATTAATATTCGTTTAGTCACTTTAAGTAAGAGGGTTATCACCATGCATGCCCTACTTCAAGCCTATAAATTAACGGAAAAAGTTGACATGGTACTTCACCATGTAATGATATCATCATATCTCCCACACTCGGGAGGGAAAAAGAAAGAGAATAATATCTTAAAGTTCAAGCTTCATCCATAAGAACTGCCAATTTTTTTTTTTCTTTGGTCAAGCTTATCACTTTCCGTAGTCTCCGTAAACGTGACGTGTCCGTCACACCCATTTGTTTTTGTCTTTGTAATTTACTAATTTTGCTGTTGTCGGTATCCTTATGGTTACTATTGTTTCAGCAATTCTTTGAATAAATAGAATTAAACGAAGGATATATATATCATTCTATCACAATACACGTAAGCAGAGAGAGAAAATCCAAGCGAAATACTGAAGCGTATAAGATGGCACAGAAATTAATAACCTGTCAGTGTTGTTAAAGGAATTTATCGGATAGAACAAATGTTATTTTTTTCATCTTTTATTTATTTAATTTTTTTTTTAAAAAAAAATTAATCTAAAAAAGAGATGAATATGAATAAAAAAATAACATGTTTGGACCACATAAAATTAAGGACAATTGGGTAATATGAATTTTCTTTTAACATACTCTATAAAAATAACATGCGTCGAACATGTGAAATGCACATGTTATTTTAATAGCAAAAATAAAAATAGAATAAATTTTATTAAAAATTTATATGCATCTCACATATTAAAAACATGTCACTTTTATAAAATAAGTTGAGAGAATTTTTTCTAACCGAGTTTAAATGAAAACTTTATCATAAAATTATGGTAAACAATATTTGATATATATGGCGAACTTATCATGAAATTAAAAAAATTAAGGCTAAAAAGTTTGACCCTAAAAATGAATGGTGAGCCTCTTATACTAAAGGAGAACGGTTTCTAAAGATAATAAAAAAAAATAGCAAAAGGCTAGCTTGTTCCCCTAATTTTCCAGGAAGGTAAAAAAATCTGCCTATGATTCTGACTCTTTCACCTAATAAACAGCGCCACTAAATTTAGGAGCATAAGAATTGCAACTGCATGTGTAACACTAACGTACACAGTTATGACCATATATATATATAGTAACAACAACAAAAATTAACCATAATTTACGAAAATAATATAATTATTACATAGTTTCCATCCATTTCCCTATATTGTTTATATGCACAAACATATGGTACAGAAATGAGAAAACGTGCAATAGCTATTATAACACGACAACCTATACTCTTTCTGGCATGTCCTCCTTTAGATTATCTTTTTCAATAACATTAACACAAAACAAAGTGTTTAGTTCCTCAAATCCTACATTGTTTGTACAAAAACGGGATAATCCATTAATAAATTAATAAAAAATTATCAATAGACTAGAGAAAGAGAGAGAGAGAGAGAGAGGCGTAGAGAAAGTGACCTATCATGCAGCCGCCAAAGAACAAGGCCTGGACAAGCCCAACCCTGTACTTCTCTCCACAAACCAACCCCCACTCCACCACCGTCGAGCTTCCTGAGCCGCCGGCCCACTCCCACGAGCCCGGTTCGAGCCCACAGACGCTTCTGGCGGTGGCGTCGCAGCCCGACAGGGCCGTGCACCTCCAAGCCGGTTCGCGGTCGGCGAAGATCATGACCATGGTGTGGAAGGCCTCCAGAGCCCAAGCCAGGCTCGTCAGCACGAAGTGCTTTAGCTGCCACGGCCCGAACTCGCCGCAGTGTCTCTGCAGCATGTCGTCGATGCAGATCTTCTGGGGTCCCGATTTGGGATCGGATTCCTTTCCCGATTCTATCAGCGGAGACAGGAGATCGGAGCTCCGGTCACCGTGATCTGATGCTATCGTGGCGGGCATATCTGGGAATCTGTTTTGGGGGCTATTCAGAGGTTCTCTGTCGCGCTTCGTAAGGAGAAGTGAAGCTGTTTGCGTATATACTTGTGGAGAGTGTTGCCTTCCGGTTTATGGACACGTGGAGAGCATTGAGGCCTATGATTCGATTGGAGATTAGGGTTGGACACGTAGAGCTTATTAGAGCCGTTGGATTTGAGGTAAGATTGGAAGTTGACTCGTATGGATTAAAAAGGTCTTTGCACTTGAGAAGACAGGAATGTTCCGGGGATCCTTTGGATAGGGGCCTACATGGCACTCGTGAAGATAGAAACCAAACTCATTTTTTCCACGATCAGTGGTTTAATGACAACTTGCCATTCTTAAACAATTAATGTGTGATGTGCAAGTCAGTGCAACTTGACTGACGTGTCAGTTAGTCTTTATATTATTTTTTTAAGTTTTTTTTATTGTTATGTTATTTTTATTATATAATAGTCCTATAACAATCTATTAAATAGTATTTATCATCTTTAAATGATAACACTTTGTTTGGTTGCATTGGGAGGGAAGAGAAAAGCAGAAGGGCGAATAACCGAAAAAAGAAAAGAAAGAAATTACACCCTAGAGAATTAGTGGGTTGATTATAAAAAAATAATGGCTTTGTTTGGGAACAGTAAAATGGCCTGGACTTTGAGAGTCCCAAAAAAATTCCTCAAAATCAACTTCAATATTCTTACTTTTTTATATCACATCAATCATTTTTATCACTTTTTAAATAAATAAATAACTACAAAACAAAAAATTTCACTTTTCTATACAAAACATTCTTACTTTTTTTCTTTATATCAATCAAATCAACTACTATTCCAGTCCATTTTACTGTTCCCAAACATAGCCAATGATATATACTATATTTTTATCTTACAATACTGATGTGACAGTTTCAATTAAAATTTTCATTTTTTTATAACAATTATTGATCCAATGGTTAGTTTGAATGATCATATCAACAATATAGGATAAAAATATATTTTTAACATTATTTTTATAAAAATGGGCATGATTCCTTTATTTTTTTTTAAAAATTTTTAAATAATCTCCAACTTTCATTCATCATCAATGAAATAGAGCATGTTACTTTTTTTCTTTCTTTCTTTTTCCAATCAAATCGGCATGGGTTACATGGGATAGAAAAACAAGAGAGGGTGGGCTCGGAAACAACAAACCTAAACAAAAAAAAAAAAAAATGCTAAACATAATAATAAATTGGAAATGGGCCAAAAAATGGTCCAGTCTTCTGTATCTTGATCAAAAAGCAAAGAAATAGACTGCATAATATAATTTCTAAAGCAAGCCAAAAAGTTAACCAACTTAAACACTGTAACAATCACTCGAAGGAAGCTGTTGAAGATGAGGCAGTGATTTCCAATCAAGATCCGTCAAAGAGGAAGAACGAACTTTGGTTACAAAAGTCTCCTCCATGAGATAAAACCACATCGAGATAAGGAGACTAAAACTCACAAACCGCAATAAAAATAAAAATAGAAAATAGAAACAAATTAACATTATAATAGAAATAAAAATCCAAATAACAGTAGCATTAGCCATATATGAGGTGCGGCAACAGGGTGGCGGATGAGACCCACATGCGGTGGCAGAAGGTTGGACGGAGGTGCATAGGCCAAATCTAGGTAGATCTAGACCCGATCTACGTAGACATAACATAAGTTTTCAAGTGTCAACCACAGAAGAGAGAACTGAAATTTTATACCTTCAAATACTAATCATGATTCCATTGAGTGTGAATCATTTATATAGACTAAGATACACCCATAATTTAAGAAGGAAAAAGTACAACAAAATTAGTCCTAATTGGAAAAGGAAAACCCAATCCTTAATTGGAAAAGGAAAAACCTGATCCTTATTGGAAAGAAAAACTAAAAAAAAAAAACACATACATAAATAAAACACCAACGCAAGCGCCACTGCAGCATCAGCTACGCGTTTCCTTATTTATCAACTCATTATATTTCTTTTATCCTTCTGCTGAATATGTAAACGTGTAAATGCTTACCTTCACAATCCAGCTAGCACGCTGGGGGTCCATCATCCATGCATGCTTATAAAGACGCGGGATCAACGAACAAGGAAGCAACAAAATCTTTGAGCACAGTTTCAGCAAACGTGTACCCATCTTCATCCTTATAGACGACATCACTCACACGTGTAAGGTTGAGAATTCGCGTCACAACGGGCATGGGGATAATGGTTGGATAGAGGTACTCTTCGTTTATATCCTTCCAGGCATCTGTAATTTCTTTTCGAAGTTCATTGACTGCTTCTTCTTCTGTAGCACCATGTTGTGCCATGTAACATTCAACAGCCGAAGGAGAGTGCCCTCTCTTTTGCTCAATCTACAAAAATCAAATTTTTATGTGAGATGAGTGAATTGGGTTAAGCTTACAATTATTATTACACATAAATAACATAATACCTCATGTGTCACAATATCGTCCATGAGTCGGCCAATCACTTTTGAAGCTCTTAACACTTTAGGGTCGTTGAGTATCCACTCGAAAGCATCTTTTGTAATAATGTCTCCCATCCCAACCAAAGATGTGATTACTAGCATTTCGTGTGTAGAGCTAGCAAGTGCAATTTTCATATACTCATCCATTGTTGGTATGTGGTTCTTGTAGAACCATTTGGCTTCATGGAATTCGGCTCTAATTTGATTCTTCATCTGAGACAAGCAAGAAAGTACAATCAGATTAATAATATTATAACACGTGTAGTAAACATTTTCTTGCTTTCTATTTTTTTTTTCTCCGGGTGACAATTTTGCTTAGGGTGCGAAAAAAAATCTTGTAAATTTGTATGTGTGGTGGTGCTTACTGCTTCTCTTGCATATCTAACACGGTACGATCTTTCTTCACCTACTTTTTGATCCATTTCACAATAAACGTCTAGAAGTGCCCGGTAACACACTTTCATGTACTCGGGAAGTTGATCTATGGCACTAATATCCCATCTGTAAAGTGAGTAAATTCTACGAATTGAATTTTTCAATTAATATAATATATAATGAGAAGAATAAAGCAATGGTAACTAATGATATGTGAATTTGAATAAAAAATAGCTAATTAAAATGAGAAAGTGTGTAAATTTCAACCTCTCGATTGCTTCAGTAAAGAGTTCAAGTTCTTCAAGTGTCCCATACACATCATAAATGTCATCAATAACAGAGGTCATGGCTATCACTTTGGTTAGAATCCTTCTAGCAAGAAGATATTCAGGCTCAAAGTACACTCCCACTATCCAGAAGAAACACTCAACCACTCTATCTCTTACAAATGGCAACTCCTTTGAAAAGTTCAAGTCTTTCCACCACCTACAAATATAATTTAGTATAATCATACTGTCAACCTAGAATTATGTACAAGCTATATACTCACACTTAACATGGTTGGATAATTAACCTTGAAATTTCATAAAGTTCTTTCTGGTGCAATTTCTGCAATAGGTTGAAATCCAACTTTGCGAAGGTAAGAAGGAATTCATGATGTGATGCGTCTTGTTGGTAGACAGGAAAGTAAAACGTTGCCTCCAACCTTGGCATTCCTGTGCGAATAGGCTGCTTTAAGGCATGGCTTACCTGTGTTGCAAGAGGAGGGCTCAAGTGGGATGCTACTGACTCAAGATGTGTGGCAGTGAAGACAAGTGCTTCGTCAAGTATATCTTCCCCATGCACTCTGAGATGTGCGGCTTCGTACAAGCTTAACATTCCTTTCGCATCATTGACAAGCGATTCCTTGAAATTTCCTTTGCTATCCTTGAACTTGGCGAACTCGTCTATTTCACCATGCAAATAGATGGAATGAGTAAGCCACCCAATTTGTTGTTTAATTTCGTCGAGTTTGCTTTTTATTCATAGGGAAAAAAAACCAATAAAAAGAAACAAACACTTGCGAAGGAGAAAAAAAACGCACGTACCAGACGAAATATTATAACCATGTTGTCTCAGTAACCGAAACCGAAGAGCAACAGTGTAAAGGTCGTCATCATCATCATCATCTTCATAGTTAGGAGAGTCATGAAGAGTACTCTTGTGCAGTTGTTGCAAAATTTCTTGAATCTCATTTTCAAAATGGTAAGACACGCCTAAGCGCTGAATTGCATCAATCAAGTTTAGTTTTTGTGAAGACTCTTCACTTGGAGCCATTAGCATCTTCCTCACTTTTTCCTTCAATTCGTAAACTTGTTGATTTATTTTCTCATTATGATCAGTTTCCTGTACGAGCAGATTGAAGAAAACAAATTATTATATGAAATATTAAAACTTTAAAAAATATATATATTATATGCATTTATTTTTAATTACCAACTCAGAAGCAGATTTGAGGAAACGGTCACCCCAAATACTAGGCGGAAAATTTCCTGTGCGACGTTTAGTTTCTGGCATAGGATTTAGGGGTATTTGAGCAGCTACTGCTGAAACCTGGAAAGACATTTTCTTTTCCTAAAATTTGAAGGTGTCGTTAACGTGAAACACTACTTTAAGGTGGCTAGCTCGTATGAGAGAAAGGGTTTACCTGGTCAGGGAATTTATAGAAATAGCTTTGGCCTATGTCTAGAGTTCTCTAAACATGAATTACATGGTAAAAACAAAGTGACAGTGACTTAAAAAATAAAAAATATGGTGGGAAGAACTATGCATTTTGTACGTTTTCCAAATTTATATTGAAAGATATGTTTTGTTGCCCGAATAGTTGTATCTGAAAGAATATGATGCAAAAGTAACGATATATATATGTATATATATATATATATATAATTATTAGGGAGTGTGTGTGGTGTGTATTTGTGCAGCTTGAATAAGTTCAGATTCATTATTTGTACAGAGTCAATCCTACATGATAATATAGATTCAATGTCCATATTGTAAAATATATTATGCTCAAACAAATATCCAGAGACCATTATGTAAATCAATTTGGTTACTTAGGCTTCGTTTACTTCGACGTAAAATGGTTTCCGTCGGAAAATATTTTCAAAGAAATCATTTTCCGTGAAAATGTTTTCTGCCGAAAACATTTTACGGTGTTTACCGCGCGTACGGAAAATCACAAAATTTATATATATATTCATTGAATCATATTAAACTTTAAATTTACTGGTAAGTCCCGGGACTTGCCCGGGACTCGTCGGGACTTGATCAGGACCTATCTGAAACTTTAATGGGACCCGCCCGAGACATGATCGGCAGCTGCCCAGGACCCACCAAGGACTTGCTCAGCACTTGACCTAGACCAGCCCGGGACTTTATTGGGACCTGTTTGAGACCTGCCTGGGATTTGACCAGGACCTGCCTGGGACTTGTCCAGGACCCGGCTGGGACTCGCCCCGGACTTGACTAGGACCCGCCCGGGACCTGCCCGGGACTTGTTTGGGACCCGCTCGGGACCTATCTAAGACCTGCTCGAGACTTGACCGAGACCCGCCCGGGACTTGTCAGGGACCCGCCTAGGACTTGACCGAGACTTGTACGGGACCTGCCCGGGACTTGTCAGGGACCCGCCCGGGACTTGACCGAGACTTGTCCGGGACCTGCCCGGGACTTGTCCAGGACCCGCCTGGGAGCTGCCCGGGACCCGCTCGGGACTTGATCGGGACCCGCCCGAGACTTGTTCGGGACTTGATTGGGACCTGCCCGGGACTTGTTCAGGACCCGCCCGATACTTGACCGACACCTGCCCGGGACTCGCTCAGGACTTGACAAGGACCCACCCGGGACTTGTTCGGGACCTGCCCGAGACTTGGAGGGTCAAGTCCCGGGCGGGTCCCGGTCAAGTCTCGGGCGAGTCCTAGGCGGGTCCTGAGCAGGTCCCAGGCAGGTCTCGAGCAAGTCTTGGATAGGTCCCGAGCGGTTCCCGATAAAGTCCCAGACAGGTCCTGGTCGGGTCTTGGGCGGGTCCCGGTCAAGTCCCGAGCGGGTCCCAAGCAGGTCCCAGTCAAGTCCTGGGCGAGTCCCAGCCGAGTCCCGAACAAGTCCCGGGCGAGTCCCAGCTGGGTCCCGGACAAGTCCCGGTCAGGTCTCGGGCGGGTCCCCAACAAGTCCCAGGCAAGTCTCAGTCGGGTCCCGTTCAAGTCCCGGGTGGGTCCCGGACAAGTCCCGGGCGGGTCCCGATCAAGTCTCAGGCGAGTCCCGAGTGGGTCTCGATCAAGTCCTGGGCGGGTCCTGGTCAAGTCTCGGGCAGGTCCCAGGCAGGTCCCGGTCAAGTCTCGGGCGGGTCCCGGGCAGGTCCCGAACAAGTCCCGGGAGGGTCCTGGGCAGGTCCCGAACAAGTCCCAAACGGGTCCCGGTTAAGTCCCGGGCAGGTCCTGAACAAGTCCCGGGCGGGTCCCGGTCAAGTCCCGGGCAGGTCCCGGACAAGTCCCGAGCGGGTCCCGATCATGTTCCGGGCAGGTCTCGGGCGGGTCCCTGACAAGTCCCGGGCGGGTCCCGGTCAAGTCCCGGGCGGGTCCCAGACAAGTCCCGAGCGGATCCCGGTCAAGTCCCGAGCAGGTCCCGGGCGGGTCTCGGTCAAGTCCCGGTTGGGTCCTGGGCAAGTTTCGGGCAAGCCTCGAGAAGGTCCTGGTCAAGTCCCAGGTAGGTCCCGGTCATGTCCCGAGCGGGTCCGGGTCAAGTCCCGAACAAGTCCTGGGCGGGACCTGGTCAAGTCTCGGGCAGGTCTCGGTCAAGTCCCGAGCGAGTCCCGGGCAAGTCCCGGGCGAGTCCCGAACAAGTCCCGGGCGGGTCCCGGTCAAGTCCCGGTAGGGTATGTCAATTTGAGAATGAGATGCTCAAAATCGGAAATTGGTTTAAACCATTTTCCGAAAATTAAAGAAGAATTTTCGGTCAAAGGGAAAATGTTTTCCGTTGACTATTATTTTACGTCAAAGTAAACACCGTAAAATACGGAAATCATTTTCCTGAAAACCATTTTACGTCGAAGTAAACGGAGCCTTACTTGTATATAGGATATTTGAAGCATAAGCCACAACCCTGAAGATGTAGCACGTCATAACTCATAAGTATCAAAAACCCACAAAGGCTAAGATTTGTCAACATGTTAACTAAATGAATAAACTCACACCTTAAGCTTATTGGTTAAGTGTTGATTTAATTAATTTAACATGGTATCAATTCGAACCTTATCTTTGTAATTCACCTCCCATTTCAATTGAATATTTCATGTGTTTGGCTTAACTTACTGATGAAGAGTTTAAACCCATATGCAAAGAGAAGTGTTAAAAAATTTTATTAATTATTTAATTCACGTTTTCTTCCAAGCTCAAACTTTTGGGATAAGTATAGATTTAGAGTCTGTTTGGGATTACATTTGAAAAATAGAGCTTTTAAGTGAAAATGAGCTTTTGGGTAGTATTTTTATCATTTTTAAAGCCTGTTTTTATTTTATTTTATTTGTACATATGCAGAAAGTAACTTTATGCGATAATGGGCGGTTTTGGGAATAAAAAATAAATAGTGATCTACACCACGCACATGAACGATTATCACTCATGTTCGGTAGCACATTCATTTGAAGAAGTAACTTTTTGAAAACCATTAAAATCTCATCCTTTGAAAACCCCTTCGTTCTCGGTCCCATATTGGTTGTAAAACCCTAAGAAATGTCGCTTCTCCGAAAGCTCACACATAAACCCCATAATTCTCTTTCTATCCCCACCGTCATCAACCATTTTTTTACAACCCTAAACCCTGACCATAACCTTAACCCTTTCCCAGATGTGCCCACCTCCGCCTACTATGACGACCTGGTCCACTATTTATTTTCCTCATGTTTGTGGCAAATTGGCAATGCAAGCACTATAAGTGCGTTTGAACCACTTCGGTTCTGTTTGAGTTTGCATTTGACAGGCCTAAAAGTGCGTTTAATACTCAAAAAGTACGTTTGACCAAAAAAAAAAAAAAAGTATCCATTGGGTAAAAAAAATTGAAAGCGCTTTTAAAGATCCAAAAAACTCAAAAATGGGTAAAACACACTTTTGACAAAAGTTTCAAAAGCGTTTTTTGATTGCTTTATTTCCTAAACACAATCTCAAACATACTCTTAAAAAGTCGTTTTCCTTGGGTGATCGGTGTAAAATCACTACTTATTCTAAATGCTTAAGCTAGTAGAATCAAACATTTAGCTCTGACACCATGATAAACCACCACTTGTCCTAAAAGCTTAAGCTAAGGGCTCAAACTAGGTGAGGCCTAACAAGTGAAATATTTAATTGAAATGTAGGATGAATTTGAACTCAGAACATTTGGCTCGAATACCATATTAAATTACCAATTGTATCAAAAGCTTGAGCTTATAGGTAAGATGTAAATTTAATCATTTAATCAACACTTTAACACTCTTTCTCACATATAGACTCAAACTTCCTTTTAATAGGTGATGCCCAACGCATAAAATATTTAATTAAAATGAAAGTTAAATGATAGAATCAAGGTTTGAACTTAGAATTTTTGGCTGTAATTCCATGATAAACCGTCACTTGTCTTAAAAGTTTAAACTAATAAAAAGATATAAATCTAATTATTTAATCAATAATTTAATAACCAGTACGATGAAAAATAATTGAACCTGAGAACTATAGGTATCGATAACAAAGATAAATGAACTACGACCACAATAAGTTTCCCATGCTTTTATATATTAAAGTGAATAACTGACAAGCTAAATTATTACCTAATAATGATTGATCATATCACATATTTCTTTCGATATGGTGATTGGACTAATTTATGCCCTCGTGGTCTTTGCATAATGTATGATCCATGTGAATTTAAACCGAAAAACTGATGGCTTAAACCTTCACTTTCAACACTATTAATCATGTAATACCCCAAATACCTGCAACGCAATTTCTGTCAAATTAAAGCTGGCTTAAATCAATCAAATAATCACATGAATAGGATTCTAAATTGTAGTTTGACGGCAATTTCTGCAAAATTCCAAAATTTTCCATCAAATCATCCAGTAAAAAGTTAGAAATACCTTAAATCAATCAAATAATCACGTGATTATTTTTGTTTAGTCCTTTATCTTAATTATCTTAGGTTTATTTGTTTATTTTGTGACATATATCTATGACTATCCAAAAAAAGTTTGGGTTATTTTTTTTTTAAAAAAAAGAGAAGTTATGAACTTTAAGAAAATGGAAGCTAGGCGCGCATTAATTGAGAACCAAAGTGTAAATAAAATTAAGGAACTCATGCCATGTAATGACATTTTTTGTAATGGTAAGTTTGATAAATTCTTTAAAAATAAAAGCATATTACACATCTTATAGTACTTAGACAAACTCCACAGCAGAATGGTGATGAATGTTAAATATTATATATTTGAGCTCATTACTTTATAGTTGTATTGTAATATAAAGTTTTGTGTTAGCTGTGGTATTTTAGTGTTTTGAAGGTCGTTAAGTGGGAAAAGTGTTGAATTATTAATCTTAAAAAAAAAAAAATTCTAACGCTGGAAATTATATTTTGTGAAATTTTTCATAGTCATATGCTGATATGCTTCTAACCCCAAATTATATTTTGTGGACAAAAAGAAGTGAAGCCAAGCAAATAAATAAAAGACAAAAGCAAAACAAAGAAGGAAAGGAAGAGAAAGAGGCGTGTGGCCCACATACTATAAATCAGCATCAAATTCGTGGGGCCCAATACTAGAAAACAAAACAAAAAAAAAGAAAGAAAAGAAATAGAGGGAGCCCACAGCTGACAGCCCAGCCATGCGGAAAAGAGGAGATAATTGGGACCAGGCGAATTCTTAATCTGGATCGTTAATTTTTGTTCAACGGTCTAGATTAGTTTATTAATAAAAAATTATTAATATTTAAAAAAAATTTAAAATTAAAATAATAAAAAAAAGCTTTCCCTTCCACTGCAATCTTCTCTTACTACTACATGCTTCTTTGCTGTTTCTGGCAAAGATTGAATCTGGGAATCCGTCCGTTTCGATGCGTTTGAGGCCAAAAAGGTATGGGTTAGGAACGCCGTTAGAATGCATAGGCAATCAAACTAAAGCAAATACTTCAAAAAATTTAAAAAAAAAAAAAAATACTTAAAAGGCTTTCCTACCGGTTAAGTAAGCAACGCCGTTAGAATGCATAAGCAATCAATCATAAAGCAAAAACTTAAGAGGTTTTTCCTTGTTTAGAAATTACTTGTCTTTGTATTTGTTTTATTTCTATTTTCAAAACAATTTCATTTACATGTTATTTGTTTCATTTCTATTTTCAAAACAATCTCAATTACATGTTATTTTGTTTTCAACGCGAGAATGTATTCTCTAGTTTATTGGGATGTAAATTATAATTATTTCAAACCTATGATTAAAACAAATCTTTGGTTTGATTAAAGGAACTACCCAAAAATAAAAAAAAATAAAAAATCAGTCACTGTTCAATTTTTTCACAAGTAATAATGTTAAAAAAAAAGTAAAGGCACAATTTTAGCCCAAGTAAAGGGAAAATTTTGGTTTAAAAGTTTGACCAAAGTTGTGTTTAAATTGTACCTATATTACATCTCATAATTCTTTTTGATAAAAAAATAAATAGTCGTCTGTGCAATTTTTCCATAAGTTATATGATTATGATAAAATGATATTTTTGATAGAATGTTAGAGATTTTCGCTAAAATTTTTTCACTTTTACATATTAAATATTTTGGGGTAATTACTTTTTGCCCCTATAAACTACAGCGCATTGGCACTTTCCTTTCATGAACTACTAACTATGACATTTGACCACATCAAATTATCATTTTATGACAATTTTCTCCCTTTCATCAGTAAAAAAGGTTAAAATTAACGGTCAACGATCATGTGACTTGCATGTGTCATTTTAAATTTTTTTTTCCTTTCACTTTTTCCCTCACTTTCTCATATGTTGGAATAAGGTTTATGAGGGTATAAGCGTCATTTGACTGATATGAAGTGCGAGCAAAAGTAGAAGAAAAAAAATTTAAACGTTGACCGTTAATTTTAACCCCTTTGATTGACAGAATGGGGAAAAATGTTATAAGATGATAGTTTACGGGGTCAAGTGTCATAATTGGTAGTTCATGGGAGAAAAATGTCAAAACGTTATAGTTTATAAGGACAAAAGATAATTACTCCAAATATTTTTACTTTTTTCTCACATTAATTACAATATTTAAACTAAAGCATTTACCAAATCCCTAAGCCTGTTTGGAATTGCGATGGAAAATAGAGCTTTTGGATATAAGCTTTTGTTTATGAGCTTTTGTCAAAAGTGATGTTACTGAAAAGCCATTATATGCTTGGTAATTGCATGTCTTAAGTGTTTTTTTAATGTTATTGATGTTTGGCAACAAAACTAAAAAAATGCTTTTAGTTGTAAAAAATGACATATAAGGACATGTAATGGTTTTTTTTAGTATAGTCTAAAAAAAAAACATTATGTGACACCAAATATATGTCATTTTACGTGAAATCATTACATGTTGGTAATGACAATAAAGGCTTAAGGTTGGTGATATATATATATTTCCATTTTATACCAACATTTATATATAAAAATGGTTAATGTTAACTTTTACAAGTACAAATTATTTTGTAATATTTAATGTAACAAAACGTCAACATTTTATTTCCTTTGTACTTATATGTAATAAAACGTTATGTCAATCATTTTCTTTCTTTCATTTTTTAAAGTATTTAACACACTTTTTAACACTATAACACTTCAAAGTATTTAACACATAAAAAAAAAATAACATCTCAGTAATACATATTTCAAGATATTCTTCTAGCATTTTTTTAGTCCAAACTACTTTCTTTATTTGAGTATCTGTAGTAGTAGCAACAACGTTGCTTTAACATTTTTTACTCATGTTTTTCACACAATAAATAAGCTGATAAAATTATAAATAAAAAAATATGTTAGACACTATTAAAAATTAAAAATTTGTTTAAAGTGATCACTTAATAGAATATAAAAAATCATATTTGCATGAATAATATGTATGTCCATCTAATAAAAGGGCAACAAAAACATAATAAAAAATAATATCTCAAACAAGATCTACACATTATATATATAAAATGAGTATGATGTTTAAGTTTTTTTTTTTTTTTTTAGTAGCATGATGTGAAATCAAGTTTTGCAAATGATAAAATTGAAAAGCATTTTATATATATATATAAACTGAAAAGCATGAGGCGGTGGTGTATGAGAGAGAAAGTTTGAAAACAAATCTTCTCCCATCTCAAAGCAGAAAAAAAAAAAAAAAAAAAAAAAAAAAAAAAAACAAAACAAAACAAAAAATTGAAGAGGATGAGGCGGTGGTGTATGAGAGAGAAATAGAGTTTGAAAACAAATCTTCTCATATCTCAAAGCAGATACATGTTGTTGTACAACAGAAGACTCCACGTGAGAGAGAGAAAGAATATCAAAAACAGAAGGCTGCCTATGCTGCCTATGTGATGTGCTACGTGAGAGAGAAAAAGAGAAATAAATGGCTCTACCTATGCGACGTGCAACGTGAGAGAGAAAAAGAGGTATGGGGTGACGTGTAGTGTGCTCCACATGAAGATGCAGAAAAATTAAAGCATCAGAAACAAGACAAAAAAAAAAGCAACGCAAAAAATCCAGCTACTCAAGCGTTATCTACCATATGGTCCAGACTACCTCATTCATATTTTCAGCTCTCTTTCTTCTCTCTCGTTCAATAAGCAAGCAAACCTCGGCTCTCTCTCTCATTTTCAGTCCACAAACCATACTGCTTATGTAGTGACCCAAATATTTAACTAAGCATAAGTAGCTTAGTTAAAGGGTTAATTTGGACTTTGGGTCACTAGGATCTGCCAAAAGGGCATTTTGAGAAATTGAACTTTTGGACCGGACATACGCTAGGGTTGGCGGACGTACGCTCTTGTCTTTTAGTGCGGACGTACGCTGAAACGCCAGACGTACACTGCTGTCCTTTAGCGCGGACTTACGATGGTCCCCCACTGGACGTACGCTCTGCAAATAGTACAGTCGTACTATGTGAATAGTACAGCAGACGTACGTCAAAAGTATCGGACGTACTTTACTTTTTGGAATACCCCCCGGGTAATACCTAGACGTACAAGACAGCCTTTGAATCGCTGTGGAATAGGACGAACGCCACTTTGGCTAGACATCCGCTGCTTTCTGGCCCTATAAATACCCCATCACCCCTTTGCCTATTTCATACCAAATCCGCCCCTCAACCCCCCCTCTTCGCCCCTAGGCTACCAGTAGGCCGTTTTGTGAGTGTTTATGAGGTTTCGTGAGTATTTCGGTACTGCCGGAGGAGGAACTCTCGAGGTTTCGCTTCAAAGAGGTAATGCTCGGTTACCTATCTCTTTAGTTACGTCGTTATGCTGCTCGATTGTTGTTTCGTATAGCTAGTTGTAGTTGTTAGCTTAGTTATGTTTTAATCTTCCTTAGGCTAGCATTTTGTTAAGCTTAGCGTTGTTGTCTTTGCATGGAGGTTTCGATCTGTGTTAGGAGGCCCTAGGAAGCTTTTGTTGGCCTTAGGAGTCGGAGAATAGGCGGACAGTGGAGAGAAAATGAGGTTCTCCCTGAAAGAAGTCGGAGCGGACGTACGGTCTCATGACCAGACGTATGGCCCTTCGTGTCACAGTGGACGTACAGACCCGAGGCCGGACGTACGGCCAGTGTGTTACAGAGAAACCTTATTTTCACCAGCCGTCCCATAGTTCCTGTTTCCTTGTTATAGAGTTGTGCTTTAGTAGAAATAGAACTGATAATAGGTCTTTTCTCAGTATTCGAAGTTATGGAGCCTCAAGGAAATTACATGGAGGAGCTTTATGGCCCGGGTGAGTACAAACTCACATGGATGCTTTGTTGTTACTTTTCCTGCATTGCATATATTTTATATAGATGTCAAACATACATATTTTGTAACTCTCATGAAATACATTTTGGAACTACGGACAACTCTCTTTTGTGAAAACGTGTGTCTGTTAACAAAATAATAATGAGACTTGTAAAACTGTGCATGTAAAAGACTGATGAGACTAATTGCATTGTATGACATAGTACACCGGTATGTGCGGTATAATAGCCATGGGCTTACTATACGGGTTAGCTTTATAGTCAATGTGTGCGTGTGTGGGGGCTTTGGATCCAATGACTCGTGACTAATGATGCAGCTATTCCCAATGGATGGTCACTATAGGACGGACGTCATTAGCGGTATGGGCCACCCGGGGTTGAACTCGGTCGTGTCGCTAGTGTTACATACGGTATGTTTCGTGCAATGGCTGAGGCACCGGCATTGTACTACAAGTCCCTCGAGACAGCGTCAACCCTGCTGAGAAGGGGTAATACCTCGGGTAAACCATATTGTTGAACTATCACTGTTACTCATAATTATAAACATATATTATATTTTATATATATATCACCTGTATGATAACTGCCATCTCATAATGTTGCATGTGTTTTATAAATAAAAGAATCCATATATTGATGACGGGTACGTCATGTGGATTTCTACTCACTAAATCGTCGGACTTACCTTTGTATTATTTTTCTTTTTTCTCCATATGTACAATTATGCTATTCTAGATAGTGGATACCGTGAAGCATCCGGTTCTTATGGAGGATTCGATCCAGTAGATGCTTGAGGATTTATTGCAAGCTTAAGCGGGTACTCATGATAATTAGTACTTTTGAGTTATGTTGTAAACTTAGGGTCTGTTGCATGATTGCATGTTAAGGATTAACATAGATCCCTTGTAATGATGTTATGATTTCCGCTGCCTTGATAATCTTTGGTTAGACGCTCTGGTTATACTGATTCAATGATTATAATACTTTATTACTTCTGCTGCTTAGTATCCTCTGTTTTTGAGGAGTAGAGATCCCGAAGGTCTTGTTCGGAGTGGAACAAGGCTGTGAGATAAACCGTTGAATTGATTACCAATTAATTAATTCTTGGAGCGTTACAGCTTACCATGATTTTTTTCTTGCTATGTAAACAACTTATCTTGGTCATGATTTTTGTGGCCAAAAACTTCAAACTCTCGTCTCTTTTTCTCTCCTTGACACTCGAAAGAACAAGATTATCTAGAAATCAAAAGAAAAATCAGACTTACTGTGATATGCAGCTCTCGAAGACAGGCGACGGGACTCACCAGCTCTCAAATTCACAGAAAAGTTTGCAGCTCTCAAATCCGCGGAGGAGGCGCAAGGCATGAAAAAAAATTTGTACATATATTGGTAATGTTGTAAATATGTGAAATATTTTGGATATTTTTGGCAATATTGTTATTTTGATTAAACCAAAACTGTAGAGCGCCTTTTGGTTGGAAGTCCGTTTTGTCAAAAGCCTCGAATTTGAGCTTTGGACTAAACGTGGGTTTGGAGCGTTTGAAACTTCAAAAGCCCTTTTAAAGGATTTTACCAAACGACCCCTATTTTTTCTGAAACGGACTTTTCAAGGTTTAAAAGCGCTTTTTGGGTCTGCAACCGCATACCCAAACAGGCTCGAAATCAAGTTCACACGTCTTTTCTGCTTTTTCAGTATGGAGTAGTCTCCTCACAAATCAACTAAATAGTTTATCTCATTTTCTCTACCGATCATATCTCACTAATTCTTCTCTATGTATTGTGTCAAACGTACATTGAAGTAGTAGAAAAGGAAAGATTTAAGTTTGACTGAAAATATCAGAGCCCACACGTAAAATGATAACACAAGAATCTTGTTCATACGTGGAAGCCAGGCACAGGAAGCGGGTCAGTCACGGGGTTAGAGCATTCCCAGCAGACTCCCTATAAGGGGGTCTGTTCTCTATGTGTAAGGAATATGTCCAAAAAATCACAAAAAAATCCTACAGCAAACTCCCTATATGGTTCTTTAAACCATCAGATGTTACAGTGGAACCCTATACATAGGGTTCCACTATTGCAATCCTTATGATTATTAAAATAAGTAAATAAAGGTTTCTCTCTCTTCTTTCCTCTCTCCCCCCATGATTCTCTCTCCTCTCTCCTCTCATATATATAATATAATTAAAAAAATAAATATTTTAATGATATAGGGAATGATTAAGGGAAGCTATTGTGGTGTATTTTGACATAGGAAAGCAAAAAGTAGTTTTGATCCTTAAATGTAAGGAGCATAATGAGGAAGCTGCAAGGAATGCTCTACAAGCTAGGACTTTGCTTCCACCCTGGTCCACCATCTCTCTCTCACCGTCTCACGGGCTTACAAGGATTGGTTGATGAGACTAGACGAAGTCAGATATCTGCATCTTCTGAAAATATTAAATATATGTTGTAATTGTTGAACAAAATTCTATATATAATTTAAGGAAAATGATAAAGTCACAACTTAGACTCAATAAAGACCTAATTTCTCTCTTTAAGTGCCAGCTTTAAAAAAAAAAAAAAAAAATTGTTAGTGGGGGAAAGAGAGCTTTAAACTAGACATTAAATCTAAAATATGAGAGAAGTTAGATTTTTGTTAGATCTATGTTGTGGCTGTATCACATCTAATAATTCAATATATTCAAACACAATACAAAACAGAAATAATAATGAGAATTCAGATGTATAGATTAAATTTTATATATATATATATATATTTCAATTTTTTTAGTATTAATTTTATGTTTTAAAGAATTCAGTTTTAATTATATTCTATTTATACTCACATTCATACTCAATAAAATTCACTCAATATCTTACTGATTACTGAAGTCTCACGATAGTCTGGGCACCAAAAATATTCACAATCTTCTCCTCCCAGCGTTATTGTCATTTTATGATTATTATAGTTGTTTAAAAAATCATTTTTTTCATGTCAGTTTACAGAGGCCACAGATAGTCCACTCTTGCTGTCCTTCAAAGCAAGGGAGATAAACAACATACATTTGCCTTTTCTCCTCCTTCAATATATGTCTACACAAAACATAGTGAAGAAAAAGGGAGATAAACTATTTACTGAAAAAGTTGATTTGTGAGGACTGAGGAATCTACTCCAAACTCTGAAAAAGCAGAAAAGACGAGTAAAATAAAACGAGTCAAAATCATGAAGGAGATAAAATACACAAACAAATTGATGTCCTTTTGTGTACGTTGCAAAGAATGGTTTTGGGGTTAAAAAAGCAAATCAGTAAAAAAAGGGAAAATATATCAAATCAGTAAATTTAATTTTTTATTAAATTAAATTAATTAAAAATTAATATTTTAATAAAATAAAACAGTACGGTTTGATTGGGACTAACAATTGTTAAAAAAAATTTTACAACAAAAATTTTATTGAAATTTCGATTGATGAGAGAGTAAATTTTTTTTAAAAAAAAAATTAAAGAGAAAATTTTTTTATTGCGTTAATACAAAGACTTTTTATATATTTTTTCTAAAAAAAATTAGCTAATTACTTTATTTCAATATTAGTTTGTTCTATTTATTTATCTGGTAAAACATGACAGCAGCTTTCGTTCGAAATTATAGAGGTAAAAGTGTCAAAAGGAAAGAAAGTAAAATCACACTTTTATCCTTTACAAATTACGCTAATGAGAGAGAGAGGGGGGACATGGCAACAAATCTCTAAAAATGAATATGCTCACAGAAGATAAGACTTGGAGAACAGGAGAAGAGGAAGAGATTGAAAGCAGAGGCCAGAGAGGAATCCTAAAACTAAAGGAGATGACCACTTTTTTCTTGACGGGAATATACGATTGCAGAGAAGGAAGATGACTTTGGGAACGATGCCTGGTTCGGGACCGAAGAAACGTCCGACTCTCGCAATTAAATACATTCTAATTATAACTTAAGAATGTATGCACATGCAAATATAATTGGTTTTTTCAATTTCTCAATAGATACTTCAATTTTTTTTTTTTGTGGACATATTAAAAAAAAAAAAATAGTTAAATTGGTTAGGAATCACGACTAGCTGATTCCTAAAAAAACTCTTATAAAATTACAATAATTCTACATACAAATGAAAATTTTTAAAAATATAAAAGTAAAATATAAGGAAGGGGGGAGGGTGATGACTTATGGTGAAGGGTAGCTACCCTCAAGGAGTGGCCAGCCAACTCTCACCACAGAAAAATTGGTCTTTAGCGACCATATTTTTAGCAACGACCCATACATCATCACTATTGCTCACCTATCATCGACGGCAATTTCTTGTCGTCGCTAATTTCATAAAAAAAAATGGACAACAGTGACGACTAGATGTTGTCGCTGATATGTAGTTGTTGCGATGAGATTCAGATAATTTGCAACAACATTTTCATTGCCAATAAGCATTTTAAATTGGCAACGACATTGTTGTCACTAATGAATCAAAGGAAAAAAATTTGAAGTCTTATTAGCGACGACATTATCGTCATTAATTTAAAATGCTTATTAACGATGACAATGTTGTCACAAATGAATTAAAGGAAAAACATTAAAATCTGACAAATTATTATTATTATTCCTTTTCTTTTCTTTTAGGTTTAGTTCTTTATCTTATAATTTTCTTAGGTTTATTTGCTTATCAATTATAGCATGTCGCTGTAATTTTGGATAAAAGAGGATATGAAAGTGTGTTACCGGGCACACCTAGGCGTTTACGGTGAAATGGATGCAAAGATAGGTGAAGGAAGATCATACCGTACTAGATATGCAAGAGAAGTAGTAAGCACCACACATGCAAAAGCTCAAAAATGGGTAAAACACATTTTTGACAAAAGTTTCGAAAGCCTTTTTTTGACTGCTTTATTTCTTAAACACAATCTCAAACATGCTCTTAAAATGTTGTTTTCCTTGGGTGATTGGTGTAAAATCACCACTTATTCTAAACGCTTAAGTTGATAGAATCAAACATTTAGCTTTCACACCATGATAAACCAACACTTGTCCTAAAAGCTTAAGTTAAGGGTTCAAACTAGGTGAGGCCTAACAAGTAAATATTTAATTTAAGTATGGGGTGAATTTGAACACAGAACATTTGACTCGAATATCATATTAAATTAACAATTATCTCAAAAGCTTAACCTTATAGGTAAGACGTAAATTTAATCATTTAATCAACACTTTAACACTCTCCCTCATGTATAAGCTCAAACTTCATTTTAATAGGCGAGACCCAATATGTGAAATATTTAATTAAAATGAGAGTTAAATGACAGAATCAAGGTTTGAACTTAAAATTTTTTGCTGTAATACCATGATAAACCATCACTTGTCTTAAAAGTTTAAACTAATAAAAAGATATAAATCTAATTATTTAATCAATAATTTAATAACCAATACAATGGAAAATAATTGAACCTAAGAACTAGCACTACAAAAAATCGGGTATTTTCTAACGTGTATACTGTTCATCATTTTTTGCCACATCAGTATTTACTAACGTGTTATACATTCACACGTTACTAAATTAATTTACTAACGTGTCACTATTCACACGTTAGTAATTACTAACGTGTGAATAGTCACACGTCACTAAACGACAATATCCAAAAAATAATTAAAAAATTAAAATGTCATTTACTAACGTGTCACTATTCACACGTTAGTAAATGACAATATCCAAAAAATAATTAAAAAATTAAAATGTCATTTACTAACGTGTTACTATTCACACGTTAGTAATTACTAACGTGTGAATAGTCACACGT
>CM017328.1:28841648-28939516 GCA_006937295.1 Carpinus fangiana | reverse complement strand
AAAAAAAAACTTTCTAACGTGTCAAAGTATGACACGTTAGTAATTTACTAACGTGTCAGATTTTGACACGTTAGAAAATGATAAAAAAAAATAAAAAATAAAAAAAAATTTCTAACGTGTCAAAATATGACACGTTAGTAAATTACTAACGTGTCATATTTTGACACGTTAGTAAATAGCAAAACAAAAATAAAAAAATAAAAAATTATTTACTAACGTGGCATATGTAACACGTTAGTAAATTACTAACGTGTCAAAAGTTGACACGTTAGAAAACTGCAATTTCTCACAGGCGGTTTAGTAACGTGTGAAAAACGTTAGAAATGGCACGTTAGTAACATTTTCTAACGTTTTAATGGTCTTAACACGTTAGTAAATGACAGTTACTAAAAATCTGGTTTTTTGTAGTGTAGGTATCGATAACAAAGATAAATGAACAACGACCACAATAAGTTTCCCATGCTTTTTATATATTAAAGTGAATAACTGACAAGCTAAATTATTATCTAATTAATGATGATTGATCATATCACATATTTCTTTCCTCTGGCGATTGGACTTAATTTATGCCCTAATTATTTAATCAATAATTTAATAACCAGTACGATGAAAAATAATTGAACTTGAGAACTAAGTATCGATAACAAAGATAAATGAACCACGACCACAATAATTTTGCCATGCCTTTATATATTAAAGTGAATAGCTGACAAGCTAAATTATTACATAATGATGATTGATCATATCACATATTTCTTTCCTATGGCGATTGGACTTAATTTATGCCGCCCTCGTGGTCTTTGCATAATGTATGATACATGTGAATTTAAACCGAAAAACTGATGGCTTAAACCTTCACTTTCAACACTATTATTAATCATGTGATACCCCAAATACTGATAATTATTTGACGGTAATTTCTGTCAAATTAAAAGCTGGCTTAAATCAATCAAATAATCACATGAATAGGGTTCCAAATTGTAGTAGACGGCAATTTCTGCAAATTTTCCCCTCAAATCATCCAGTAACTAGTTAAAAATATCTTAAATCAATCAAATAATCACGTGATTATTATTTTTCTTTTCTTTTGTTTATTCCTTTATCTTAATTATCTTAGGTTTATTTGTTTATTTTGTGACATATATTTATGACTATCCAAGAAAAGTTTGTTTGTTTTTTTTTTTTTAAAAGAAGAAGAAAAAGAAGAAGAGAAGTTATGAACTTTAAGAAAATTGAAGGCATTAATTGAGAACCAGAGTGTAAATAAATTTAAGGAACTCATACCCTGTAAATGACATCAATTTTTGTAATGGTAAGTTTGATAAATTCTTTAAAAATGAAAGCATATTACACACCTTATATTACTTAGACAAACTCCGCAGCAGAACAGTGATGAATGTTAAATATTACATATTTGAGATCATTAATTTATAATTGTATTGTAATATAATGTTTTGTGTTAGCTGTGTTATTTTTGTGTTTTGAAGGTCATTAAGTGGGAAAAGTGTTGAATTATTAACCTTGAGCATAAAAAAAAATTCTAACGCTGGAAATTATATTTTGTGAAATTTTTCATAATCATATGGCCAAGCCTAGCAGGAAAGAAGTGGACAAAAAGAAGTGAAGCCAAGCAAATAAATAAAAGACAAAAGCAAAACAGAGAAGGAAAGGAAGAGAAAGAGGCGTGTGGCCCACATGCTATAAATAAGCATCAAATTCGTGGGGCCCACATACTAGACAACAAAACAAAAAAACAGAAAGAAAAGAAATAGAGGGAGCCCACAGCTGACAGCCCAGCCATGCGGAAAAGAGGAGATAATTGGGACTAGGATCCCCTCGAATTAGAGGGGAATTCGAGGGACCTCAATTCTTAATCTGGATCGTTAATTTTTATTCTAACGGTCTAGATTAGTTTATTAATAAAAAATTATAAATATTTAAAAAAACATAAAATTAAAATAATAAAAAAAAGCTTTCCCTTCCACTGCTATCTTCTCTGACTACTTCATGCTTCTTTGCTGTTTCTGGCAAAGATTGAATCTGGGAATCCGTCCGTTTCAATGCGTTTGAGGCCAAAAAGGTATGGGATAGGAACGCCGTTAGAATGCATAAGCAATCAAACTAAAGCAAATACTTAAAAAGATTTAAAAAAAATTAAAAAAAAAAAGAAGAAAAACTTAAAAGGCTTTCCGGCCTTCCGGTTAAGTAAGCAACGCGGTTAGAATGCATAAGCAATCAATCATAAAGCAAAAACTTAAGAGGCTTTTCCTTGTTTAGAAATTACTTGTCTTTGTATTTGTTTTATTTCTATTTTCAAAACAATTTCATTTACATGTTATTTGTTTCATTTCTATTTTCAAAACAATCTCAATTACATGTTATTTTGTTTTCAACGCGAGAATGTATTCTCTAGTTTATTGGGATGTAAATTATAATTATTTCAAACCTATGATTAAAACAAATCTTTGGTTTGATTAAAGGAACTACCCAAAAATAATAATAATAAAAAATCAGTCACTGTTCAATTTTTCCACAAGCAATAATGTTAAAAAAAATAAATGGTAAAGGCACAATTTTAGCCCAAGTAAAGAGAAAAAAATGGTTTAGAAGTTTGATCAAAGTTGTGTTTAAGTTGTACCTATATTATATCTCATAATTTTTTTTGATAAAAAAATAAATAGTCGTCCATTCAATTTTTTCATAAGTAATATATATGATTATGATAAAATGATATTTTTGATAGAATGTCAGATTTTCGCTAAAATTTTTTCACTTTTACATATCACTTTTTCACTTTTTTATACTAAATATTTTGGGGTAATTACTTTTGCCCCCATAAACTACAGCGTCTTGGCACTTTCCTCCCATAAACTACCAACTATGACATTGACCACATCAAACTACCATCTTATGACACTTTTTCCCTTTTTATCAGGCAAAGAGGTTAAAATTAACGGTCATGTAACTTGCATGTGTCATTTTAAATTTTTTTCCTTTCACTTTTGCCCTCATTTCTCATGTGTTGGATTGGGGTTTAAGAGGGTATAAACGTCATTTTACTGACATGAAGTGAGAGCAAAAGTAGAAGAAAAAAAATTTAAACGTTGACCGTTAGTTTTAACCCATTAATTTGATTGATGAAATGAGAAAAATGTCATAAGATGATATTTAATGGGGTCAAGTGTCATAATTGATAGTTCATAGAAGAAAAATGCCAAAGCGCTGTAGTTCATAAGAACAAAAAATAATTACTCATTTACTCCAAATATATATTTTTACTTTTTTCTCACATTAATTACAATATTTAAACTAAAGCATTTACCAAACCCCCTAAGGAGGAGAAATCAAGTTTACACGTCTTTTTTGCTTTTTCAATATGGAGTAGTCTCCTCACAAATCAACAAAATAGTTTATCTCCTTTTCTCTACCGATCATATCTCGCTAATTCTTCTCTATGTATCGTGTCAAGCGTACATTGAAGTAGTAGAATAGGTAAGATTTAAGTTTGACTGAAAATATCAGAGCCCACACGTAAAATGATAATACAAGAATCTTGTTCGTATGTGGAAGCCAGGCACAGGAAGCGGGTCAGTCACGAGGTTACAAGCTAGGACTTTGCTTCCACCCTGGTCCACCATCTCTCTCTCACTGGCTTACAAGGATTGGTTGACGAGACTGGACGAAGTCAGATATCAGCATCTTCTGAAAATGTTAAATATATATGTTGTAATTCTTAAGCAAAATTCTATATATAATTTAAAGAAAATGATAAAGTCACAACTTCTCTCTTTAAGTGCCAGCTTTTTTTTTTTTTAAAAAAAAAAAAAAAAAAAAAAANATATATATATATTTCAATTTTTTTAGTATTAATTTTATGTTTTAAAGAATTCAGTTTTAATTATATTCTATTTATACTCACATTCATACTCAATAAAATTCACTCAATATCTTACTGATTACTGAAGTCTCACGATAGTCTGGGCACCAAAAATATTCACAATCTTCTCCTCCCAGCGTTATTGTCATTTTATGATTATTATAGTTGTTTAAAAAATCATTTTTTTCATGTCAGTTTACAGAGGCCACAGATAGTCCACTCTTGCTGTCCTTCAAAGCAAGGGAGATAAACAACATACATTTGCCTTTTCTCCTCCTTCAATATATGTCTACACAAAACATAGTGAAGAAAAAGGGAGATAAACTATTTACTGAAAAAGTTGATTTGTGAGGACTGAGGAATCTACTCCAAACTCTGAAAAAGCAGAAAAGACGAGTAAAATAAAACGAGTCAAAATCATGAAGGAGATAAAATACACAAACAAATTGATGTCCTTTTGTGTACGTTGCAAAGAATGGTTTTGGGGTTAAAAAAGCAAATCAGTAAAAAAAGGGAAAATATATCAAATCAGTAAATTTAATTTTTTATTAAATTAAATTAATTAAAAATTAATATTTTAATAAAATAAAACAGTACGGTTTGATTGGGACTAACAATTGTTAAAAAAAATTTTACAACAAAAATTTTATTGAAATTTCGATTGATGAGAGAGTAAATTTTTTTAAAAAAAAAAATTAAAGAGAAAATTTTTTTATTGCGTTAATACAAAGACTTTTTATATATTTTTTCTAAAAAAAATTAGCTAATTACTTTATTTCAATATTAGTTTGTTCTATTTATTTATCTGGTAAAACATGACAGCAGCTTTCGTTCGAAATTATAGAGGTAAAAGTGTCAAAAGGAAAGAAAGTAAAATCACACTTTTATCCTTTACAAATTACGCTAATGAGAGAGAGAGGGGGGACATGGCAACAAATCTCTAAAAATGAATATGCTCACAGAAGATAAGACTTGGAGAACAGGAGAAGAGGAAGAGATTGAAAGCAGAGGCCAGAGAGGAATCCTAAAACTAAAGGAGATGACCACTTTTTTCTTGACGGGAATATACGATTGCAGAGAAGGAAGACGACTTTGGGAACGATGCTTGGTTCGGGACCGAAGAAACGTCCGACTCTTGCAATTAAATACATTCTAATTATAACTTAAGAATGTATGCACATGCAAATATAATTGGTTTTTTCAATTCTCCAAGATACCTTAATTTTTCTTTCCTTCTCTTGTGTGTGGACATATAAAAAAAAAAAAATAGCTCAATCGGCTAAGAATCACGCTTAACCGATTCTTAAAGAAACTCTTATAAAATTACAATAATTCTACATACAAATGAAATTTTTTTAAAATATAAGGAAGGGGGGAGGGTGATGCAGTGGCAGAGCCACTTTAGGCTTTGCACCCCCAAAGCTTTTTAATTTCAATTTTTTTTTTTGGCTGGATGCTCCTTGAAGAAACTCTTGTCTATTTTACCAATTTGGTAATAATATGCTTGCAAAATGATGTGATCATTCAATTGATAATTAGAAGTGAACGATCACATCATAATTTAGAAGATCACCCACAGATACAGCAAATTTTTTTTTTTTTTTTTAAATTGTTAAAATGCAATTTCACAATAAAATGGAAGATAATTTTCTTGTAAATTGTTTAATTCTCTATATTGAAAGGAAAATTGCTGAGAACTTCGATTTAGATTCGATACTTGATAATTTTGTACTTCTAAGAGACCGTAAAGTGTATTTCTAGATACTTGTTTTTTTTTTTTTTTTTTAAAAAAAATTCTATCTTTTTGATATATTGCCGACATGTTACATCTCTAATATATCAATTTGAGCACATATTTATGAACTTTTATCTATATTTTTTGTGACGCATATATTGTGTAAATTACCAAATTTTAAAGGTGAATAAAATTTTTAGGACGCCAAAAAAATTTTAACGGCACTCCCAATATAAATTGTATGGCTCTACCACTGGGGTGATGACTTATGGTGATGGGTAGCTACCGTACCCTCAAGGAGTGGCCAACCAACTCTCATTACAGGAAAATTGATCTTTAGCGACCATATTTTTAGCGATGACCCATACATTATCGCTATTGCTCACCTATCATCGATGGCAATTTCTTGTCCCCGCTAATTTCATAAAAAATATGGACAACAATGATGACTAGATGTTGTCGCTGATATGTAGTTGTTGCGATGAGATTCAGATAATTTGCGACAACATTTTCATTGCCAATAAACATTTTAAATTGGCAACGACATTGTCATCGTTAATGGATCAAAGGAAAAAATTTGAAGTCTTATTAGCGACGATATTATCATCACTAATTTAAAATGCTTATTAGCGAAAACAATGTTGTCACAAATGAATTAAAGGAAAAACATTAAAATATGACAAATTATTATTATTATTATTATTCCTTTTCTTTTCTTTTAGGTTTAGTTCTTTATCTTATAATTTTCATTTTAAATTGGCTAAGCAACCACTCGAAGGAATCTTTTGTGACAATGTCCCCCATTCCAAGTTCCAACAAATGATGTGATTGCTAATAGTAGTTAGCCCGAGGAAATGGTTGCAATGTGCATATATATATATATATATATATATATTGACAGCCGTTGGTATGTACTTCGGGTGGAACCATTTGGCTTCGTTAAAGTAAGTTCTAGGTTGATTTTTCATCTGAAAAAAAAAAAAGAAAGAAAAAAAAGATGCAATTTACAATCATATTAACCAATATAGATTACAACATACTCAACACTTTCTTTCTTTTACATCTTTTCTTTTTGGGTTGGGGATAAAGAGGTGGAGGGGCTTCCTCAAATGCTCGAAGTTTTTAAATTTGTATTTATGAATTATGATACTTGCTGCTTCTCTTGCATATTAGACGCGGTATAATTTTTCTTCACCTATTTTTTGGCCCATTTCAGTGTAAATATCAAAGTGCCTTGTAGCTCAGTTTCATATATTCAGGAATTAAGTTGATCTGTGACACCAGTACTATCCCACCTATAAAGTAAGTAGACTTGATGAATTAATTGCATGTTCGAATTAATGTAACAACGAGAATAATAAATCAATGATAATAAATTATGAATTTTCATCAAGTGTGGCAATTTCAACATTTCGATTGCTTAAATAAAGAGCTCAAGTTCTTCAAGTAGTTTTGAATTTTCGGGCTCGAAGTACTCTCCCAATATCTAGAAGTAGCACTCAACCACTCTATCTCTTATAAAGGGGCAGCTTCCCTACAAGGTTCAAGTCTTTCCACAACCTATAAACATAATTTATCATAATCATATTGTCAACCTAGAGTTATGTAAAAGCTGCTCACACTTGCGACTTTGACTTGGTTGAATAACTAACCTTGCAATGTCATAAAGTTCTTTATGGTGCAATTTTTGCAATAGGTTGAAATCCAACTTTGTGAAAGTAAGAAGAACTTTATCATATGAAGCGTCTTGTTGGTAGATAGAAAAGTAATGCCTTGCCTCTAAACTTGGTAGTCCTTGGCGGATAGGCTGCTTTAAGGCGTGGCTTACTTGTGTTGCAAGAGAAGGGCTTAAGTGGGATGCTACCGACTCAGATGTGTGGCAGTAAAGACAAGTGCTTCATCAAATATATCTTCTCCATGTACCCTTAGATATGCGGCTTCGTACAAGCTCAACATTCCTTACGCAAGTGATTCCTTAAAATTTCAGTTGTTGTCTTTGAACTTGGTAAACATATCTAATTCAAGATCCATGCAAGCGCATAAAATGAGTCCAGCATAGAATGATATAGAAAAGAGTATTGTTTGTACCAACAAATAAAGTTTTCAAAATAGAAATGAAACAAGACTTGTCTATAAAACCAATAAAAAGAAATTAACAAGCACTTGGGAAGGAAAAAAAAAGCGTACCACATGAATTAATATAATAATCATGTTGTCTAAGTAAAGGAAACCGAAGAGCAACAATGTAAAGGTCATCATCATGATCATCATCTTCATGGTCATTATTTTAGACAGTTGTTAACAATACAACAGAGTAAGTATTTAATTTATCGATTCATTAATTATTTTATTCAGAGTTAACAATAAAACATCAATTGGGGCTTATTTATTTGAAAAATAGCTAGGTTTTACGGGACTCACCTCCTACCCAAGGTTGCTTAATAATTCTTCTTGCCAATATTTATTCATGGACTCGATTAATTAGAGCGAGGTACAAGCGTACAACCAACATACGTAGTTTGATGACTTCTCCTTTAAAGCAAATTCAAAGAACATGTCAACAAAAGGGACTCTTAACATTACTGAGACATCTGAATGAGATGTTCTCTTATTACAACAACTCCTACAATTAAGACACTTGAAAACACCTAACTTAAACACAACTTCCAAATACAACCCCCATGCAAGGGTTCACGCTTATAAAGGCACAGGATCAACAAGCAAGGAAGCAACAAAATCTTTGAGCACAATTCCAGCATGCGTGTACCCATCTTCATCCTTATAGACGACATCAATCACACGTGTAAGGTTGAGAATTCGTGTCACAACGGGCATGGGGACAGTGGTTGGATAGAGGCACTCTTCGTTTATATCCTTCCAGGCATCTGTAATTTCTTTTCGGAATTCATCACCTGCTTCTTCTTCTGTAGCACCATGTTGCACCATGTAACATTCAACAGCCGAAGCGGAGTGCCCTCTCTTTTGCTCAAACTACAAAAATCAAATCTTTATGTCAGAAGAGTATCACATGCATATTTGGAACATTAAAGTAACTGAATTAATTAGTTTATTAAGCTTACAATTATTATTACACATAAAAAAAACACAATACCTTATGTGACACAATGTCATCCATGAGTCTGCAAACCACTGCTGAAGCTCTTACCATTTTAGGGTCACAGAACAACCACTCGAAGGCATCTTTTGTAACAATGTCTCCCATCCCAACCAAGGATGTGGTTGCCAACATGGAGTATGCAGAGGTAACTAGTGCAATGCGCATATACTCATCCATTGTTGGTATGTGTTTTTTGTGGAACCATTTGGCTTCATGAAAGTATGCTCTAACTTGATTCTTCATCTGAGACAAGCAAGCATGTACAATCGTATTAATATTATAACACGTACCGTAAACATTTTCTTGCTTCCAAATTATTATTTTTCTCAAGTGACAATTTAGCTTAGGCTGCAAAAAATCTTCTAAATTTGTATGTGTGGTGCTTACGGCTTCTCTTGCATATCTAGCACGGTATGATCTTCCTTCACCTATTTTTTGATCCATTTCATTGTAAACATCTAGGAGTGCCCGGTAACACACTTTCATGTACTTCGGAAGTCGATCTATGGAACCAATATCCCACCTGTAGAGTGGGTAGATTCTATGAATTGAATTTTTCAATTAATATAACAATGAGAAGAATAAAGCATTGGTAGTGACATGTGAATTTCGCTCAAAAATAGCTAAAATGAGAAAGTGTCTCAATTTCAACCTCTCGATTGCTTCAGTAAAGAGCTCAAGTTCTTCAAGTGTTCCATACACATCATAAATGTCATCAATAATAGAGGTCATGGCTATCACTTTGGTTAGTATCCTTCTAGCAAGAAGATATTCTGGCTCGAAGTACACTCCTAATATCCAGAAGTAACACTCAACCACTCTGTCTCTTATAAATGGTAGCTCTCTTGAAAAGTTGCACTCTTTCCACCACCTATAAATATAATTTAGCATAATCATATCGTCAACTTAGAGTTATATATGTAGAAACTGCTCACACCTAACATGGTTGAATAACTAACCTTGTAATTTCAGAAAGTTCTTTTTGGTGCAATTTTTGCAATAGGTTGAAATCCAACTTTGCAAACGTGAGAAGGACTTCATTATGTGAAACGTCTTGTGGGTAGATAGAAAAGTGATACCTTGCCTCCAACCTTGGTAGTCCTTTGTGGATAGGCTGCTTTAAGGCATGGCTTACTTGTGATGCAAGAAGAGGGCTTAAGTGGGATGCTACCAACTCAAGATGTGTGGTTGTAAAGACAAGAGCTTCTTCAAGTATATCTTCCCCATGCACCCTAAGATGTGCGGCTTCATACAAGCTTAACATTCCTGTCACATTATTGATAAGTGATTCCTTGAAATTCCCTTTGTTGTCCTTGAACTTGGTGAACATATCTGCTTCACGATCCAGGCATGCACATAAAAAAAGAGTCAGTCATAGAATGATATAGAACATTACACGTTGGCTCATGTTTGAGCACATATTTAATTAGGTACGTAATATGTTAAATGTGACATTGATTCGTTCTAAATTAGAAGACCAAATATGGTTAGTTGTTCTATTTGGTCATGACCATAGTAGCAGTACTTATTCGCTAAGAACCGTACGAAAGGGGTCTAGATAATAGGAATCACAAGCATTCTCTCAAGTTCGGCTAAGTTATAGCTGGACACAACCCCATTACATCAATGGGAACCTAAGTGGTTTATACTAATCAGGCATAAAGATTTTCATTGTGGAATTCAAACTCATATTTTAGTGTGTACCTAATCACTTTGGATATTTTCTATAATCATTGAACCATAAATAGCTCCCAAATAGAAATGAAAGACGACTGGCTTGCTTAAAACCAATAAAAAGAAACAAGTACTTGCCAAGGAAAAAAAAAAAAAAACCGCACCACATGAAATAGAATAACCATGTTGTCTAAGTAACCGAAACCGAAGAGCAACAGTGCAAAGGTCGTCATCATCATCTTCACGGTCAGCACCGTCATGAAAAGTCTTGTGCAATTGTTGCAAAATTTCTTGAATCTCATTCTCAAGATGGTAAGCCACGCCTAAGCGTTGAATTGCATCAATCAAGCTCAGCTTTTGTGAAGACTTTTCACCTGGAGCCACTAGCATCTTCCTCACTTTTTCCTTGGATTCCTCAACTTGTTGCTTTATTTTCTCATGATAATCAGTTTCCTGTACGAGCAAATTGAAGAATAAAAAACTACGATCGAGGAGGATAAATAAGATTTTAAATAGTATATATACGAAATATAGAAGCTTAAAGTTCCTGAAAAGTAGAAAAATAATGTAAAGTTTAATTGTTCATGCACATGTAAACATGCATGCATGTTGGCGTGCAAACGCTGACACTCAAAGGGGACAAACAATGAACTCGGATGCATTTTTACGACCTCAGAAGCATATGTGAGGAAATGGTCACCCCAAATGCTAGGTTGAAAATTTGCTGAGCGACGATTAGTTTCTGACATAGCTTCACCAGACATTTTCTTTTCCTTATATTTGAACTTTGAAGGCACCTAGCTTGATTCTACAAGTGGTGTCGTTAATGTGAGAGAAAGGTGTTGCATGCTCGGGTATTTATAGAAAATGAATCATGATACAGTAAATATGAAGTCTTTTTAATTAAATTACTAAGGAAATTAAGGACCAGAAGCCAGACCCACTACCAAACCTTTTTCTGTTTTATTAACCTAAATTTATATATAGGTCATGATTGAGCTCAGCTTAGGTCCTTCGCGGATTTTCTAGTTGTTAAATTTATTGTGTGGGCGTTGGGCGTACCTCGGATACATGCATGAGTAAGTACTGATAAAGAAATGCGGATAAAAATATCTTCAAATCACTCAAACATGTGAATAATGTGCATTCACATCCGGCAGCTCAGTAAAAGTATAATTAAATTTAGCCAAAATATTATTATTATTATTTTTTATTTCATCTATCTTTTTTTTTAAGGGGTTTGCTAGGGGCAACGGGCGTACCTTCGGATACATGCATGAGTAAGTACTGATAAAGAAACATCAATAAAAATATCTTCAAATCAGTCAAGCATGTGAATAATGTGCATTCACATTCGGTTAAGTAAAAATAGTTAAATTAATTTATCTAAAATATTATTTTTTTAAATTTTATTTATCCACTTTTTTAAAGTATATAGTTACATCCAACTCAACATTTTAGTTATTAATTCTTAATATTTTATTTAAAAAAATTTATTATTATTATTATTTTGTATTATTTATGTAGTTCTACGAGAGAGGATGGAGAAGTACTTCAAATGATTTTTAAATAGGGAAAAGATGATGAAATTATATATATTTTTTTATTAATAAAATTATAGATTGTTGAGTTACAATGCTCAACAAGAGCAAGATGGAGAGTGATTTTAACACTATAGCTCACAAGGTTATTTTGTTGAGCTGGATGTGAATGTTCTAATTAAAAATGAGGTGTTTTTAAAATATTATTTTATCAAAATTCAATAATAATAAATCATAAGATCAATGGTAATTTTACAAACCACATCATTTTTTAAGTGATACAAGATAAATACAAGAGTAATTTTTAATACTCGAAAAAGAGAGTTATCTCCCAAGAGATAGTTCAATCGACTAAAACCACACCTAATAAAATAGAAATCACTAGTTTGAATCATCATCCCCTCTTATACAAATATGTAAAGTTAGCTCTAAGCTGTAAACGTCTTGGTCTATATAACATTTTAATAAAAAAGTCTAATGTCTAAATTTTTTAGGATCATGTTAGCCAGCAAAGTTGAAGGTGGTGTTTGTTAAACAATAAGAAAACCCCCCACAGTACTGTTCACCCACGGCATTGTTTACCTTTTAAAAAAATTAAAAAAGAAAATAATAATTGATATGAGAAAATAAAAAAGTGGTATAAAAAAATAAAAAATTTTTGATTCGTAGTATTTTTTTTATTTAAATAATAATAAAAAGTAAATAATGTGATATAAAAAGTGAATGATTTGATTTTTTTTTTAAAAAATAAAATAATATAAAAAAAATAAAAAAATTTTGAGAAAATGAGAAGAGGTTTAACAAACAAGCCGAAATCTTATCTCAACACGGGTTCAAACTTGAAAGTTTTGTTACCTGGGCGGCTGGGCCTACGATACAGCTGTATCGTAGGATCAATAGAACTCTGTAGCTCTTCCTGACGTAAGCAAGTTTTTACGTGAGCTTTTTCCTGACGTAAGCTTTTTACGTGAGCAAGTTTATACATGAGCTTTTTTCCTGACGCAAGCTTTTTACGTAAGCAAGTTTTTACCTGATTCTTTTCCTGACGTAAGCTTTACCAGGGCTATAGCTTTTTTTTTTTTTTTTTTTCTAACTTTGGGAAGGGGAATGGGTTGCCGTTTGAATTCAGTAGAAAGAATACCTATTAGAGAGATATAAATATTCTCGAAGTCCTTGAAAAAAAAAAAAAAAAAATTCTTCTCGAAGAACTAATTTTTGAGGTTAAAGTATTAATTTAAAATAGTTCAAGGAATAATGTATAATTTATGGGGTCAAGTATTTATGTCAGATATTTTGAGGGAGTAAATTGTCACTTTAAACATTCAAGTTAAAAGTGCAAATGAATAGATAGTTTAACGAGTAAAATGTATTTTCTCCAAAATTAATAGAAAAAGAACTAGGATTTCAATGATCTACCTAACATTCTTATACATATATATTTCACATGCCCTCAAATCTCAATGTAAGCGAAAATTTTAGCCAACACAAACACACGCTTAATGTCAAGATAAACATGACAACGAATTTCTACCGGAAAATATGCCAAATATTGAACACCCACTATTTCAAACTCATTTCTCCATCTGTAAAAGAATAAAGCCTAATCAATAATTACTTGATTTGCAACAATTTTCTTTATTAAAAATCTATTAATTCTTACAGAATGTAATTCTTTGCATTAATATTTCATTTAAGCTCAAGTTTAATGGTTAGACAATATTCCACAATTAAGTATACAGTGAAAGAATTAGTACGGAGTAAGGTATGATCAAGCTTAATTTTTTTTTTAAAAAAAAAAAAAATATTTTTTATCAGAGATCGTATTAAACCAACTAAATTATGTGTTCCAGTAGAAAACCATCTAAATTATGTGTTCCAGTAGGGTTGTGACTCTATTGACTATATACAAGCTAAGGTTAGGGTGCTAACTTTATGTAATTTTCATAAGTTTTCAATAAAAATAAGAACACTCTAAGAGTGATTTTGTAAAATAATTTTTTTTTTTTATATTTTCCTTAAATCCTTGTTTTGTTATTGGTTTTGGGAAGAGTTGTATGTTAATCTAATGTTGTATGTTTTGTGATACACTACACTCACACTGCATCAGCTAGTATCATGGCCTAGGTTAAGGGGACGCAAAGGAGAACTATTTTTGCAGAGATTGGTGATGTGGACGAGCAACTGACGTAACGTTTGTACCACACAGAGATGCAAAGAGTTCGACAAAGCACCTAAGACCTTGCCTCAAGTAACCATACATGTAATTTTATAATTTACCCACTTAATAAAAGTAATTCATATTCTTAATATAGGACTAACTTTTTAAGATGTGGCATGAAACATGGTAATAATATGTTTCCTTTGAGATTTGTTTCATCTAGGTTCATTTTTCCTTTGAAATAGGATGCCTTATTATCTGCCACATGTATTTAAATAGTGAGGCATTATCATTAGAGTTGTAAATGTACAGAGCAACTTGTGAATCGATTCAGGCTCGACTCGAATTTGCTTGGTTTGGGCTCGGCTCATTTATTAACAAACAGAGCTTGAAAAAAAACTTGGACTTATTTGTTAAATGAATTGAAGTCATTTAAGTTTGACTCGATTCGTATAAGCTCGTATAACTTCATTTTTTATCATTCGTATAAGCTTGAGTTCAACTCATATTTTAAAAATAAAAAATTAAAAAATTAAACGAACCAAAATTAAATATTTAATACGTACTAGGTTCACTTCAGCTCAACTCAATTCCATTCTTAGTTGTAAGAACACTAGCAACAAATACCATATAACTCATTCTCTTCCCTATATATAGGAAAAGTTCCAACAAATAAAAAACCACAAAAAGTCATGTGTAGCAGCTTTCCTATTGCTTCCCTAAACATTGGGAATGCTACAGTGCTACCAAATGTGTAGAGAACCAAAAGTGGTTTCACATATTTTATTTTAATATAAATATTTCTCTTTACTCTTTCCTCTTTCATCTTTTATCTTTTTGCCTTTTATTTAGGATTGTGTTGGGATTTTGTAAAAAATTGGAGAGTAGGTATGAAACATGTATTTTGTAAAGAAATAATATTTTAATAGTATAGGAAAAAGTAAAGGAAGCTATTATGTGAAGTATATTTGGATAAGGAAGCAAAAAGTAGTTTTAAGGGAAAACTTAGAGAAAATCGAAGAAAAGCTACTGTTAGTGCTCTAAGGAAAAATGACATCAAGACGAAGATCAGTGAAATAGGCGTTGAAGATATATTTCTCATGCCTATTATCTGTTTGTACAACTAAGAGATGTGAATCAAAGATATAAATGTTAGTTGGGACTTGGGATCATAATTTATTGCTGATTAGCTGTCATTGTAAATTATAATGAGAATCTTTAAGTGCTTGCTCATCACAACTCACAAGGCCCAAAATATCTTTCAACATTAGAATTTTTGGAAAAATTCCTTTACTCTCATAAAGTTTGAGGTATTTTTTTCAATTTGAACCCTAATGTTTAAAAATTTGCAATGTATCCCTCTAATATTTTAAAAATTTGCAATTAACACCCTCTATTACTAATTACTGTGTAAGTAGACGGAAATGATATCACGTGCGTCTCATGTGGAATTTTTATGTTGTGTCTTCCAATTTCACACCCAACCTAACTAGTGAAATGACGTAATTTCCCCTCACTAAAATCCAACGTCTATTTTGGGTGTCGTGTGAGTGTTGGAGTGAAAAAGAAAAGGAGCAGATGCCTCTCACTTACTCCTATGCCGACAATTTCCGTGTACTTAGATGGCAATTAATAATGGAGGGTGTGTCCTCAAGAGGTAGTTCAATTGGCTGGGATCACGCCTCATGAAGCGAAGATCACTAGTTCGAATCCCCCCTCTCCCCTCTTGTGTGGACATGTCAAAAAATATATATATATTGGAGGGTGCTAATTGCAAATTTTTGAAACATTAGGGAGGTGCATTGCAAGTTTTTAAACATTGAGATTCAAATTGAAAGACACCTCAAACTTTAGGAGGTAAAGTAAATTCTCTCATAGAATTTTATTTAAAGATGACTTTGATATTAATATATTATTTGATTTCCTTTTTTAATGCTCTCAATTATTGTAATACTTGTTACAAGAATGGAATGTTGGAGATTTTTAGAGAATAAAACGATATTAATATCTTTCTCAATTACTTAGTTACTATAAATTTGGACCTTAATTAAATAATATTGACGGCCATTAAGGCCTTAAATATTTTTTTACGCAAAAAATCTTCATTAATATTTATTAATTATGAGCCTTATTAAATTGGGGGTTTTAGGCGGAAAATGATTCTCTCCATTTCAAAATCCCTTCATTTCTTCTATTTAATGCATTTTGAAATGGAGAGAATCATTTTTCGTTTTAGGCGGCCATCTATTCCGCCTAAGGCTATAGCCGGCCCAGCGACGGAGACATGTGTTTAAGCAAGAAGGTGCATGAATGTGACCACATGTTCAAGTGTGCAATCCATCAAGAATGGTCCCCAGAGAAAAAAGAGTGGTCGCTTTCTTGCTCTAAATGTACCCAACAAAACTACAAAATGGAGTAAATGAATGGCAGGATTTATAAAGAAAAACTACAAATGCTACGTCTAGAAAGTATCCTCTGTTTAAGTATTTTCTTTCCTAATATTGAAAGATATAGAATATAAAATGTGAGGATTATAGCGGATTGAAACAAAGTGAGAAAAAAATATATGAAGAATTTTGACATGGTTAGATATTAGACACTTTGATTACAATTAATCTTAAATAGAGAATATTTTAATATCAACTTAATATGAAAAAACACGTATTCAAACCGTTTTCATATTGGTTGTCTCATAAGGTGGATTCTACATTTTCACATGCTTATTAAATTGGGGACGTTAGACAGCTGCCTAATCCACCTAAGAATCCAGCCGGCCTGTGACCATGATTCACATGCGTTTAAACGAGAAGGTACATGATTCACATGAATGTCATTGAACACAATGTTAGATTAGTTGACTTGATTTTCACAAGTCTTACCGTGGACCCCAATTTTTTATGGCTTCATTTATTTCTCACCTGCCTATATGTCTCTCATTCACTAGCTTCTACTAGAAGCTTTGAAAAATTGGCTTTGATGTTAAAAAGTTGAAGCATTCGGTCATGAAGTACTTAGAGTAATGTTCGTTAAAAGACAAAAATAAGAGAATAAGGAAAAGGGAAAGGGATACTCTCCATTTTAAATCTTTTATTTTTTTTATTTAGTGTATTTTGAATAATAATGTTGTCTAAAAATTTTAATGAGAATAATACATTAAATACATTATCTTTCAAAATGTACTAAATTAAAAAAATTAGACATAAACCATAATCATGTAATTAATATTGGACTTTTGGCCTACTCACGGCCGGCTGAATGCCTAGGCAAATTAGACAATCAGCTAAGAGTATTTATATTTTTATAGTATTTACATTGGTTTATGTATATTTTTATATAAAATGGTTAATCAAAATCTATTTTATCTAGTTTACTTAATAAGTTTTAAAAAACACCATACATTCGATTATCTTTTTTTTTATCTATATTATTTAAATTTTATTTTTTATATGGATCGTAATTTTCCTAAAAATCATATTTTCAACTTTTAGGAAAAAAAATGTGGATAGAGAAATAATATGACAAAATTTTGAGAAAAGAGAGATGTGAAAGAGAATAAATTGTAGGAGAAAATTTAGAAAAAAGAGATATAAAGAGGGAAATAGTATATTAATGAGATAAATGTGTGAACAATACCTGCTACATGTAGTGGTGCACCGTTTACAAATGCAACAAAAATGCATTTTGCATTTGAGATGTATAATTCGATGTAAATGATTTTTTAGTGTTTGGCTTATCTATTTTAGATGAAAGTAATTAAGAAATGACTATGCCATTGTGAGTGCTCTAAGGAGAAAAATTACTATGTACATTTTAATAAAAATTAAATTTAAGGATAAAATTTTATTTTATTAAATTTAGAGAATCACTTTTAAAATGAATTAAACATCAAACTTCCTTTATTATTTTTAAACCAATCAAGAGAGAGGAAAGTAAAAAATAAGTTTACAAAAATTATATAACTTTTAACTTTTTTGCTATTGAAATATAGGGAGCATCTTTGACAATAGTTAAATATAAAGTAAAGAATGAAGTTTGTTAAACGGGTGTTTTCATGAATTTTGTTAGATTTTTAAGAAGAAAACTAAATATAAAGAATCCATTGTGAATGCTGTAAGGCCCTAATAAAATTAGCTAAGCACCAAATAGTAATAGTTTAATTAAGCTTTCTTTTATAAAAACACAATTTAAAGTTAAGCTATATGATGATCCTGCTAATCACATAGCACATGTTCCAGTAACTACTAGTGCAGCAGGATCACCTGATGATCCACGCAACAAGCATGGCATCGCAAGTGGGCTTGAGCACAGCCTCTGTAGTGCTCGAGCGTAAGCCAATGGCTCAATGACCATTCTCATATGTGTTTTGGTGTGATGTTTTCAGAGTTACAGCCAAACAAGCAAGGTAATTCTTACGAGATATTTACGATGACTCTAAAATTATTAGCAACAACAAAAATTGTGGTTGATAATGACATGACATATACATCAATGGCGATGCTCAAAACCTTCCTCAGCAGGACAACTGTAACAACCTATTAGTGATAACCGACCTGTTAGTGATAACCAGTTGTCACTAGACATTAATTATTAGAGACAACTTTTGATGTCATTGAAAGCTGAAATACTTGTACGTGAACTCGATCGATGAAATTGTGAAAGCTTTCAGCCACTCAATTATAGGAAAGCCACTGGTGATTGGATTTTATGCTTCGGCCTCGTAGTCCATGCATAATGTATGATCCATTATGTGAATTTAAATCCAAAAACTGACGCCTTTAAACTTCACTTTCAACTACTTCTGGACCATTTTCCTGTAAATCATCCATATGTGTAGGGGTCCAGGTCCATTCTCATAAGGACACAGGATCAATGAGCAATGAAGATACAAAATCTTTGAGCCCATCCCCAGGATTTGTGTAGTAATCTTGGTCCTTGTATTTGACCTCACTCACACGTGTAAGGTTGAGAATTGGCATCACAGGGGGCATGGGAATGGTGGTTGGTAGAGGCACTCTTCATTTACATCCTTCCATGCATCTGTAACTTGTTTCCGGAATTATTTGATTGCTTCTTCTTCTGTGGCACTATATATGTTCTATCATATAACATTCAACAACCGAGGCAACATGCCCTCTCTTTTGTTCAAACTATAAGCTGTATTGAATCATTACATATATATTAGAAGGGTGTTACATGTTTAGAATATTGAAGAAATCAAATTAGGGAATTTTCAAATTACAATAATTATGTATAGAAATAAAATAATACCGTATGCGACACCATGTCATTCATGAGTCTAGCTATCTAGCTATCGGTGCGGAAGCTGTGACCATGTTAGGTTGGCTAAACAACCACTCGAAGGAATCTTTTGTGACAATGTCCCCCATTCCAACAAATGATGTGATTGCTAATAATAGTTAGCCAGAGGAAATGGTTGCAATATGCATATATGTATTCGACAGCCGTTGGTATGTACTTCGGGTGGAACCATTTGGCTTCGTTAAAGTAAGTTCTAGCTTGATTTTTCATCTGAAAAAAAACTAACCTTGCAATGTCATAAAGTTCTTTATGGTGCAATTTCTGCAGGTTGAAATCCAACTTTGTGAAAGTAAGAAGAACTTTATCATGTGAAGTGTCTTGTTGGTAGATGGAAAAGTAATGCCTTGCCTCTAACCTTGGTAGTCCTTGGCGGATAGGCTGCTTTAAGGCATGGCTTACTTGTGTTGCAAGAGAAGGGCTTAAGTGGGATGCTACCGACTCAGATGTGTGGCAGTAAAGACAAGTGCTTCATCTAATATATCTTCTCCATGTACCCTTAGATATGCGGCTTCGTACAAGCTCAACATTCCTTACGCAAGTGATTCCTTAAAATTTCAGTTGTTGTCTTTGAACTCGGTAAACATATCTAATTCAAGATCCATGCAAGCGCATAAAATGAGTCAAGCATAGAATGATATAGAAAAGAGTATTGTTTGTACAAACAAATAAAGTTTTCCAAATAGAAATGAAACAAGACTTGTCTATAAAACCAATAAAAAGAAATTAACAAGCACTTGGGAAGGAAAAAAAAAAAGCGTACCACATGAATTAATATAATAACCATGTTGTCTAAGTAACGGAAACCGAAGAGCAACAATGTAAAGGCCATCATCATGATCATCATCTTCATGGTCATTATTGTTAGTTTGAAGTATTGGCTAAGTTTCGTGATCAAAATGAAAAGAAAAAAAGCCAAGCGTTCGGACGGGATTCATTGCCGTTCGGACGTGATGCAATCAAGGACTTCAGTACTAAAACCCGAGAGCTCCGTTCGCAGGCCCGTTCGCAGCCCGTTCGGATGCCTTCGAACGAGCCGCGCCAAGATTGAAGAATGCGATTTAAGAAAGCGATGAAAACCTAGAAATTTCCATATCAGGAATAGTGACCGTCCGAACTCCCATCATGACCGTTCGAACGGCCACTGTTCACGAAGCCCATCATCCATGTATATTCAAGTGACCGTTCGAACGGCCAATCTTCCCGTCCGAACGCTACCTACCTGTAACAGTTTTATTTGGATTCTAACTGTGTCCTAGGTTTAGGTCTTGTGGGGCTATTATAAATACACCTCTATAGAATGTTAGAGGTACGGATTTTCACCCCCAGAGAGTTCGTGAGAGGCTGTAATTAAAGAGAGAAATATTGTGAGCCTTATTGTTCCTCTTAGAGGATCTTTGTTAGTTTGTTAGTGAGCGTAAATTGAGAAGTCTATCGGAAGGGTCCGGTAAAGGAGAATCACGTTGAAGAAGATTGTGAGCAAGGAGACGAGTTGGAGGCTTGTCGATCTTACAGAGCCGAGGTCTTGCAAAGGGTTGTAAGTGTTCCTAGTGTCTGTAATCTCTGGATAATTTTCTGATAGTGATTTCCTGGGTTTGGCTGCCCCGGAGAGGTTTTACAATTAGATCGGTTTCTAATTGGTTTCCTCTTCGTCACCAAAATCCTGTGTGTTTGATTCTTCATATTTTGGTGATTGCTTGCTTAGATTTAAATATCCGTTAATTCCGCATAAACTGTGATATTTATCTGTTTAGCGTTTTTTCAATTGGTATCAGAGCGGGTTCACTCTGTTTGGATTAAATTCCTGAGTGAGATCTTTTGACTTCTTTTTGCCATGAATACATCTCAGGATAGTTTCATTAATTCTGATGATGACATTGATGTTCAAGAATTTTATGATGATTATGAATTTACGTTCAATGCCTATATCAAGGCTCACAGTAAACTTAAAGATGTTATGCATGATAAAGAGTCATTGACTAATGAATTGTCTGAATCACATGTTTTAATTGACTCTTTGAAATCTGAGAAAGAATCTTTGGCGAATGATTTGTCTAAATCACAAAACTTGATTGATTCTTTGAAATCTGAGATTTCTGTGCTTGTTGAAAAGTCTGTATCACTTGAGAATAAATTGAATGTTTCTAAGGAACTCTCACGAAATTCTTCAAGTGATAATCTAAAAAGCTTTCTTTGTATTGAAGAATCTGTTTCTAACAAGCTTAGTATGATTGTTGATAATACTGGTGCATCTACTTCACATGTTTCTAATGAGTCTTTGAATGTTGAGCGTGTAAATGTTAAAGAAGCCAAGGCTAATTTTTCCAAGACTCCTTCAGTTAAACAAACTCAAGGTAAGTTTGTTCCTATATGTCACCACTGTGGGGTTATTGGTCACATTAGACCAAATTGTTGGAAATTCAAAGCTGCTCCTAAGAAAGAAAATCTAGCAGTTTCTCCAACTCGGCAAGGTAAGAAAGGTAAGAAAGGTAAGAAAAAATCTATTGTACCTCATGCATCTTACCCTAAGCCTAGAGTCATGCATCCTCCTAGGAAATTACCTTCTCAAAGGTTTGTCCCTACATGCCACCATTGTGGAAAAATGGGTCACATTCGACCTCACTGTGTTAAATTGAAAACTCATGTGCAGAAGAATAAAAATTCTGTATCTAGGATAGATTGTGAGGGTCTGGTCAAAATGATGAAAGGAGTGCTATCTAGGTTAGACCAGTTTGAAAAAGTCCATAAACCTAGACCTAAGATCACTCAAGTGTGGGTTAGGAAGGATGATACCATTCACCCATTGAGGGGGAGTGGTAATGAACTCACCTTATTTTAGGTGAGCCAATAACATGCCTAGGACTGTTTTTCCTATTTATCCTTGAGATTCCTAGTGCATGTTATTTTTGTTTATGTTTTTGTTTAATTTTTTTTGTGTGCATTTTTTTGTTGTTAAAAATTTTCAAAAAGACAAAAATATGTTTAATTAGTTGTTTTTTTTTTTTTCCTTTGTCTTATGCACCTAGATTGTCCATTAAATTCTCATGTTGCCTTTATGGATTTAATTTCTTGCGTCTTTGAATGTTCTTAGTATGCATGAGATGAACTTTTGTTCAATGGACCTGTTATTGTGGTTACCTAAAGCCTGAGTTTACCTGGTGCGTTTTGCCTATGCTTAATTTCTTGTGCACATTTAAGCTTATTTTTGTTGGGTAACCATATGAGGTTTTTGACTAGTATTTGTTTCAAATTGACCATTTGCTAGTTGAACCTAGGGCTTAAAAATATCCTGCTTTCTCGGTTGTGATAAGCACTACATGTTTAAGGACACTTTCTCATAGAGAAAACGAAACAAAATAGTGAAACAAATGAATCAAAAGATCACATTCCAAAAGGAATTTATTTCACAGTGTCAAACTTGTACAAATTGTTTTACAATGAGAAATGTATAGGATGAGAGTGGCTAGGCCCTAGTATGATAAGGTTTGACTTTTGATCTGAGATACTTGTCAAAACCTCATGGTGGTGAAACTCCAATTTTTTGATGGCTCACACACACTACACACAAGCATGGGTTGGATGAAACATTTTTATTCGGCTTGGGTTAAACAATTTCAATGTCTTGTTGTCACTTCAAATCTCATGTATATTTTGTATATTTGGAGCATGCTTGGGTTATTCATTGCTGAATTTTCATGAGATTTTTATGGGTGTATCATGTGTGTTCATTTGACTTTTGAGGGGGAGAAACATGGTTTGATTTCCAGTTTCTTGTTGATTTTTGAGTCACATATTGAGGGGGAGTTTCTAGTGTTCATGATTATGCATTATCTCTTTGCATTTTTATTCATGAGTTGAGTTTATTTTTTTTCCACATGTGCCTTGATGCGTTTGTTAAGTGTTTCAGGAAACATGTTACCTTTTGTCAATTTGTGACAAAAAGGGGGAGTTTATTGGGGGAAATGATTTTGTTCCCGAAATTGCCAAAGGGGGAGTTTGTTAGTTTGAAGTATTGGCTAAGTTTCGTGATCAAAATGAAAAGAAAAGAGCCAAGCGTTCGGACGGGATTCATTGCCGTTCGGACGTGATGCAATCAAGGACTTCAGTACTAAAACCCGAGAGCTCCGTTCGCAGGCCCGTTCGCATCCCGTTCGCAGCCCGTTCGGACGCCTTCGAACGCGCCGCTCCAAGATTGAAGAATGCGACTTAAGAAAGCGATGAAAACCTAGAAATTTCCACATCAGGAATAGTGACCGTCCGAACGCCCAAATGACCGTTCGAACGGACACTGTTCACAAAGCCCATTATCCATGTATTTTCTAGTGACCGTCCGAACGCCCAAATGACCGTTCGAACGGCCACTGTTCACAAAGCCCATTATCCATGTATTTTCAAGTGACCGTTCGAACGGCCAATCTTCCCGTCCGAACGCTACCTACCTGTAACAGTTTTAGTTGGACTCTAACTGTGTCCTAGGTTTAGGTCTTGTGGGGCTATTATAAATACACCTCTATAGAATGTTAGAGGTACGGATTTTCACCCCCAGAGAGTTCGTGAGAGGCTGTAATTAAAGAGAGAAATATTGTGAGCCTTATTGTTCCTCTTAGAGGATCTTTGTTAGTTTGTTTGTGAGCGTAAATTGAGAAGTCTATCGGAAGGGTCCGGTAAAGGAGAATCACGTTGAAGAAGATTGTGAGCAAGGAGACGAGTTGGAGGCTTGTCGATCTTACAGAGCCGAGGTCTTGCAAAGGGTTGTAAGTGTTCCTAGTGTCTGTAATCTCTGGATAATTTTCTGATAGTGATTTCCTGGGTTTGGCTGCCCCGGAGAGGTTTTACAATTAGATCGGTTTCTAATTGGTTTCCTCTTCGTCACCAAAATCCTGTGTGTTTGATTCTTCATATTTTGGTGAGTGCTTGCTTAGATTTAAATATCCGTTAATTCCGCATAAACTGTGATATTTATCCGTTTAGCGTTTTTTCAATTATTTTAGACAGTTGTTAACAATACAACAGTGTAAGTATTTAATTTTTCGATTCATTAATTATTTTATTCAGAGTTAACAATAAAACATCAATTGGGGCTTATTTATTTGAAAAATAACTAGGTTTTACGGGACTCACCTCCTACACAAGGTTGCTTAATAATTCTTCTTGCCAATATTTATTCATGGACTCGATTAATTAGAGCGAGGTACAAGCGTACAATCAACATACGTAGTTTGATGACTTCTCCTTTAAAGCAAATTCAAAGAATATGTCAACAAAAGGGACTCTTAACATTACTGAGACATCTGAAGAAGATGTTCTCTTATTACAACAACTCCTACAATTAAGACACTTGAAAACACCTAACTTAAACACAACTTCCAAATACAACCCGCCATGCAAGGGTTCACGCTTATAAAGGCACAGGATCAACGAGCAAGGAAGCAACAAAATCTTTGAGCACAATTCCAGCATGCGTGTACCCATCTTCATCCTTATAGACGACATCAATCACACGTGTAAGGTTGAGAATTCGTGTCACAACGGGCATGGGGACAGTGGTTGGATCGAGGCACTCTTCGTTTATATCTTTCCAGGCATCTGTAATTTCTTTTCGGAATACATCGCCTGCTTCTTCTTCTGTAGCACCATGTTGTACCATGTAACATTCAACAGCCGAAGCGGAGTGCCCTCTCTTTTGCTCAAACTACAAAAATCAAATCTTTATGTCAGAAGAGTATCACATGCATGTTTGGAACATTAAAGTAACTGCATTAATGAGTTTATTAAGCTTACAATTATTATTACACATTAAAAAAATAAAAAAAACACAATACCTTATGTGACACAATGTCATCCATGAGTCTGCCAACCATTGCTGAAGCTCTTACCATTTTAGGGTCACTGAACAACCACTCGAAGGCATCTTTTGTAACAATGTCTCCCATCCCAACCAAGGATGTTGTTGCCAACATGGAATATCCAGAGGTAACTAGTGCAATGCGCATATACTCATCCATTGTTGGTATGTGTTTTTTGTGGAACCATTTGGCTTCATGAAAGTATGCTCTAACTTGATTCTTCATCTGAGACAAGCAAGCACGTACAATCACATTAATATTATAACACGTACCGTAAACATTTTCTTGCTTCCAAATTATTATTTTTCTCAAGTGACAATTTAGCTTAGGCTGCAAAAAATCTTCTAAATTTGTATGTGTGGTGCTTACGGCTTCTCTTGCATATCTAGCACGGTATGATCTTCCTTCACCTATTTTTTGATCCATTTCATTGTAAACATCTAGGAGTGCCCGGTAACACACTTTCATGTACTTCGGAAGTCGATCTATGGAACCAATATCCCACCTGTAGAGTGGGTACATTCTATGAATTGAATTTTCCAATTAATATAACAATGAGAAGAATAAAGCATTGGTAGTGACATGTGAATTTCGCTCAAAAATAGCTAAAATGAGAAAGTGTGTTAATTTCAACCTCTCGATTGCTTCAGTAAAGAGCTCAAGTTCTTCAAGTGTTCCATAAACATCATAAATGTCATCAATAATCGAGGTCATGGCTATCACTTTGGTTAGCATCCTTCTAGCAAGAAGATATTCAGGTTCGAAGTACACTCCTAATATCCAGAAGTAACACTCAACCACTCTGTCTCTTATAAATGGTAGCTCTCTTGAAAACTTGCACTCTTTCCACCACCTATAAATATAATTTAGCATAATATATCATATTGTCAACTTAGAGTTATATATGTAGAAACTGCTCACACCAGCTAACATGGTTGAATAACTGACCTTGTAATTTCAGAAAGTTCTTTTTGGTGCAATTTTTGCAATAGGTTGAAATCCAACTTTGCAAACGTGAGAAGGACTTCATTATGTGAAACGTCTTGTGGGTAGATAGAAAAGTGATACCTTGCCTCCAACCTTGGTAGTCCTTTGTAGATAGGCTGCTTTAAGGCATGACTTACTTGGGATGCAAGAAGAGGGCTTAAGTGGGATGCTACCAACTCAAGATGTGTGGTTGTAAATACAAGAGCTTCTTCAAGTCACTACAAAAAAATGGAAGAATAGTGATGGTTTTTTTAGTGTCGGTTTATAGAACCGACACTAATATATGCCTAATAGTGTTGGTTTTTTACAAACCGACACTACAAAAAAAAAGGTGTCGGTTTTGATAAAACCGACACTATTTAATAGTGTCGGTTTTAGAAAACCGACACNGGAAGATGCTAATGGCTCCAGGAGAAAAGTCCACGCAAAAATTCAACTTCATTGATGCAATTCAGCGCTTAGGCGTGTCCTACCATTTTGAAAATGAGATTCAGCAAATTTTGCAACAATTGCACAACACTCATCATGGCTCTGATGACCATGAAGATGATGATGATGACCTTTACACTGTTGCTCTTCGGTTTCGGTTACTTAGACAAAATGGTTATTATATTTCTTGTGGTACGTTATTTTTTTTCCTTCCCAACTCCAAGTGCTTGTTAATTTCTTTTTATTGGTTTTAGACAAGTCTTCTTTCATTTCTATTAGATTTGTTCACCAAGTTCATGGACAACAAAGAAAATTTCAAGGAATCACTTATCATGATTAGTATAAACCACTTAGGTCTCCATTGATGTGGTGGGGTTGCATCAAGCTATGGCTCAGCTGAACTTGAGAGAATGCCTGTTATTCTTACTATTTAGGCCCTTTTTGTGTAGTTCTTAGCGAATAAGTACTGCTACTATGGTCAAGACCAAATAGAACAGAACAACTAAACATATTTGGTCTTTTTATTTAGAACGAATCTATGTCACATTTAACATATTCCGTACCTAGCTAGTTAAATATGTGCTCAAACATGAGCCAACATGTAATGTTCTATATCATTCTATGACTGACTTTTTTTATGTGCATGCCTGGATTGTGAAGCAGATATGTTCACCAAATTCAAGGACAACAAAGGGAATTTCAAGGAATCACTTATCAATGATGCGGCAGGAATGTTAAGCTTGTATGAAGCCGCACATCTTAGGGTGCATGGGGAAGATATACACTCACTACAAAAAAATTGAGGATTAGTGTTGGTTTTTTGGTGATGGTTTAAGGGTAAAAACCGTCACTACTAGAAAGGTGACGGTTTAATAGTGTCGGTTTTAAAGGGTAGAGAATCTATGGTAGGGAAAACTAAAAAGGTGACGGTTTTAGTAAAACCGTCACTAATTAGTGACGGTTTTAGCCAAACCGACACCTTAGGAAAGGTGTCGGTTGAACAGTACCACTGTTCAACCGACACCTTTCCTATGGTGTCGGTTTGGCTAAAACCGTCACTAATTAGTGACGGTTTTACTAAAACCGTCACCTTTTTAGTTTTCCCTACCATAGATTCTCTACCCTTTAAAACCGACACTATTAAACCGTCACCTTTCTAGTAGTGACGGTTTTTACCCTTAAACCATCACCAAAAAACCAACACTAATCCTCAATTTTTTTGTAGTGAGTGTATATCTTCCCCATGCACCCTAAGATGTGCGGCTTCATACAAGCTTAACATTCCTGCCGCATCATTGATAAGTGATTCCTTGAAATTCCCTTTGTTGTCCTTGAATTTGGTGAACATATCTGCTTCACAATCCAGGCATGCACATAAAAAAAGTCAGTCATAGAATGATATAGAACATTACATGTTGGCTCATGTTTGAGCACATATTTAACTAGCTAGGTACGGAATATGTTAAATGTGACATAGATTCGTTCTAAATAAAAAGACCAAATATGTTTAGTTGTTCTGTTCTATTTGGTCTTGACCATAGTAGCAGTACTTATTCGCTAAGAACTACACAAAAAGGGCCTAAATAGTAAGAATAACAGGCATTCTCTCAAGTTCAGCTGAGCCATAGCTTGATGCAACCCCACCACATCAATGGAGACCTAAGTGGTTTATACTAATCATGATAAGTGATTCCTTGAAATTTTCTTTGTTGTCCATGAACTTGGTGAACAAATCTAATAGAAATGAAAGAAGACTTGTCTAAAACCAATAAAAAGAAATTAACAAGCACTTGGAGTTGGGAAGGAAAAAAAATAACGTACCACAAGAAATATAATAACCATTTTGTCTAAGTAACCGAAACCGAAGAGCAACAGTGTAAAGGTCATCATCATCATCTTCATGGTCATCAGAGCCATGATGAGTGTTGTGCAATTGTTGCAAAATTTGCTGAATCTCATTTTCAAAATGGTAGGACACGCCTAAGCGCTGAATTGCATCAATGAAGTTGAATTTTTGCGTGGACTTTTCTCCTGGAGCCATTAGCATCTTCCTCACTTCTTTCTTCAATTCCTGAAGTTGTTGCTGTATTTCTTCATTATCAGTTGTTACCTGTACGAGCAAATTGAAGAATAAAAAACTACGACCGAGCAAGATAAGTAAGATTAAAATAAAAATTTAATCTCAAGTTTAATTGTGCATGTTGGCCTGCAGTCTGCTGACGCACACATTGATTGAGATGCGTATATTTTTACCAAGAAGTCAGAAGCATATGTGAGGAAATGGTCACCCCAAATGCTAGGATGATAATTTGCTGAGCGACGATTAGTTTCTGGCATAGAATTTAGGGGTTGAGCAGCTATAGCTGAAACCTGAAAAGACATTTTCTTTAGTCCTTTGAGGAGAATCAGGGATAGTCTGAGAGTGAGAGAACATTAACGCTATTTATAGAAATATATAGCTGAGGCGTATATATACTGTATTGGAAAGAATATGATGTGAAAGTAACCACGTACGCATCTTTAACGTGGAAATTAAGATATATTTGCAAATAAAGTTTCAAAAATTTTAGAAACAAACAGAAATGACCTTTCAAACTTTCGAGGAACATTTTCCTCATGTATATTAATTTGTGGTCGTAATTCAAGCACCATAAAGATTTTCCTCATTGAACCACTTAAAATTAAGGTTGTTTTTCTAGGTTATCAGTACAATGAAAAATAAGTGAACCTACTGCTGAGAGCTGAGGTATATATCGACAACAAATATATATGGACCAGGACCACAATCATTTTCACAAAAGATTGGCTTAGATTCGCTCTGGTGCTGAAAATGCCACGCTAGAAAATTTTTTCTGTCGTTGCATTTTTGCCACCACAAAAAAATTTTCTAAGGTTTCAAATTAACACAACAGAAATTTTTTTTTACGTATTAAAGTGAATTGTCCACCAGCTAAATTCAAAAGTTAGTGGCTTATATTAACAACAGTGAGCACTCCGTGAATTAAGGCATTTTCTTTTACTAATATGGAAAATATGTTTTGTTGTTTTCATATTGTTTGTCTGATATGCTGGTGAATTGTATTATTGGATGTGAGAGCTAATTAATGGGACATTATCAAAGTTTCACTACAAAAAAATGGCGGATTTCTGGCGTGGCATTTTTGCCATGTCAGAAATTTTTTGACGTGTAAGTTTTGTCACGTCAGAAAAATATTTTATGAGGTTCCAAACTTGGCACCTCAGAAATTTCTGTGGCACCTCAGAAATTTTTTGAGTGCCAAATTAACGCGTTAGAAAAATATATTTTAATTTTTTTTAAAAAATGCTATAAAATTTTTCTGACGTGTGGATTTTAGCACCTCAGAAAATTTCTGACGTGCTAAACTCCACACGTCAGAAAATTCAATTTCTCCTCCACTTCTCATGCATATATTTGTTTATAAATTTTTTTTAAAAAAATACAACAGAAATTTTCTGGCGTGCTAGAGATTAGAGACCACACGACAGAAATTTTCTGGCGTGTTGGAGTCCACACGACAGAAATTTTCTGGCGTGCTACATATGGCACCTCAGACACCCCGAGCCGCGAGTCCATCCCCTGCAGCGCGCCATACCCTTCGATCTGCATGCTTATGATTTTTTGTTTTTTCTTTCAATTCCCTAGGCCTACAGCACGTTCCCCTCTTCTTTCATTTTTCAATTTTCCCGCCCCTCTACTGGCCAGCTCCCTCTTCTTCTTTTATTATTTTTTTCATTTTTCTTCTCTCTCTTCCTCTCCTATATATCTGCACGCCCATGAGCTCCCACTAATTTTTTCTTTCTTTTTTCTTCTTTTCTCCCTCCCTTCTCCTCTCTCAGATCTGCACGCCCAGCTCCCTCTTGTTTTGTTTTTTTTTTTTCTTCATTTTTTTGGTTGGTTTGGTTTGGTTTGATTTTGTCAGGTGGATTTTTTCTGCAGGTTGATTTGGTTTGTTGGGGAATTTTTTTGGGCAGTGTTGGGTGTGCTGCAGGTGATGGTGAAAGTGAGAAAGAAGAGAGTGAGAAAAGGAGAGAAGCTGGCAGGTGTTGGGTGTGCTGCAGTAGATCGAAGAGGAGAAACAATGTGAAGAAGAAAGGCAAATGACAATTAAAAAATATATATATTAAATTAATTGAAAATAATAATTTAAATTAAATTGGTAAAAAAATTAAAAAAATAATAATAATTTAATTGAAAATAATTTAAATTAATAAATTTTTCTGAAACAAAAAAAAATCCAGAAAAAATTTTAAAAAAATAATTGTTTTGAATAATTTTTGAAAATTTTCTGACGTGCTTGTGTGGGCACGCCAGAAAATTTTCTGAAGTGTTAGAAAATGAAACCTTAGAAAAATTTTTTGAGGTGGCAGAAAAATGCAACCACATAAAATTTTTTTGAGGTTCCAAATTTACACGACAGGAAAATTTTTCTGTCGCTCCAAGTATAAACGACAGAATTTTCTGAGGTTTAGACCATTGACACCTCAGGAAATTTTTTTTCCCGTCACCCTGATTCCCTACACGTGAGCAATGACGGACGGAGGGAGGGACCGGGGTGGGCCATGGTCCCCCCCAAAACAAGGAAAAAAAAATTAGAAGTAAAATAAATAAATAAAAAAATGTAAAATTTGGTTCTAATTTTAGTCATTTGGTCCCCTCCCAAAAAAAATTTGGCCCTATTTTTAGATTTTATGGCCATATCCAATAAAATTTTTTGGCCATATTCTTTATTTTTTAGGCTATACCCATTAAGTTTTTATTTTTAGTTTTGGCTCATACTTTCAAATTCTCACTTTTTTGGTCTTTAGTTTAAAAAACAACAAAAATAATTTTTTTTAATAAAAAATTCTAAAGAACCGAAATATTTTTTGGCTGGCCTCCTCCCATAAAATTTTCAGGCTCCGTCCCTGCACGTTAGACACGACAAAAAGGGCCGCTAGAAAAATTTTATGAGGTGTCAGACAGCCTAACACCTCAAAAAATGCACCTCAGACACCCCCACAATTTTTGTAGTGTTTGTCGTCGCGTGAACGTCCTGAGAGGATAACAAATAAGAGAACCAGCGAGCTCGCTAGCTAGATATCGATCCTCGATCGATAACAAATTAATACGGACCAGAATCATTTTCCCATGTTTTTACACATTAAAGTTAGCTTGTGGTGAAGTAATAACTTAGCTTGTGGTGTTGTGGAGTCCCTTTTTCTGTTGGGTTTTGGCACATACGGACTTTTAGAACTCGAGTATATTATACGAGTGGCACTTGACTACGCATGTACAACATAATTGGTCTCTATATGATCAAACAAATCCAACAAATCTCAACAATTAATATCCAGATATACAATTTGACTCGTGCGAGCCTGAAATAAGAAGCAAAAGAAAATAATCACCATTGCTTATGGTAGTCAATACAAAAAAAAATGGTCATTGGTTGCCGTTAATGAGATAAAAGTGGCCGCTAGCTAATGACATACCATTAGTGGTGACTTGGGTCGCCACTAATGATATTAGAAAAATTTAAAAATAAAAAATAAAAAAGATCAATAGTGGCGACCTAGAGTCACCGCTAATGATATGAGAATTTTTTTAAAAAAAAAAATTAAAATATATCATTAGTGGCGAACTCCTACTCCTCTATCATTAATGATACAAGAAAATTTGATAAAAAAAAAGAAAAAAGAAAGAAGCTTTTATTATGGTCATCCTAGTTGGGATGGCACGTGCAATCCACGTGATTGGTTCCCTGTGTTATGTATCTCATTACCAAAAAAAATAAAGTTTAACGACGTTTGAAATAGAGGCGTTCTAATAAAACGCCCTCTTTTAAGGGTGTTTTACTATATAAGCACCCCACTTTAAATTAAGGGCGCTTGTACAAACAAACACCCCTAACTTGAGGGCGTTCCACTACAACAAGCGCCCCAATTGATGAAATAGGGGCGCTTAGATGGCCAGCGTCCAAAAAATCGGGACGTCTACCTTGAAGGCGCCCCAAAATAGGGGCGCTTTTCTGGTAAGACACCTTTTTTTTTTTTTTTTAATTCGCGCGGGACATCACAGTTGACAGAAGGAAATTAATCTCCCTCGAAATCGCTCTCCTTTATCTCTATTTCCCTAGTGCCAGCCACATCTCCTGGCCACTCCCCCTCCCCAGGCCAATGTCCCCCTTCTCTCTCTATCCTTGGCGCCCAATTATTTCCCATCTCTCAATCTCTCTCTCACAAAAATCTCTCATCGCACACGGAAATATCTCTCTCTCTGGTTGGTATTTCTTATCTTAGGTTTTATTGCTTCTTGGAATTGTTCCGGTCATGCAGAAGGTGGGTGGGCTACTACTCTGTTACGGCAGATTCTTCAGGTAAATCCTCTTTCCCAGTGTTTTTTGTTTTCTCTCTTCTTCTTTTTGAAGTAGGAGCTGTTGTGGCTTTGATTATATGTAAACAATTTGGGTTTTCTGGCCAAATACAATTTCTGAATTTGTTCGCCCAAATTCAGTTTCTGATTTTGCGATAAGGAGAGAATTTCTCTCGGTTGATAATTTATGTGATTCTTTCTTCTTGAATTTTGTACTGCAAATATGAATTTTGGAAGGATTATTAGGTAGACAGGACTCTCTCTTTCTGATTTTAGATTATTAGGTAGACAGATTTTTTAGTAATCCCGGACGGTAAAGGTGCTAGTATAATTTTAATTCGTTTAACTAAATTTTACTGTTTAGTGATGGGGTCACTCTCATTCTTTCTGGTGTCAAAAATTGTGAAATTCTGAGTCTTTTTGTAATGAATAAATAATATTTGATGGCAATGAGGATTTACCTGTTGCTGGAATCCATTATGGACCGACTTCTCGTTGCATCATTGAGATGATCAATCCCTGCATGCTAAAATAGACAAACACTACTTGGCATAGAGGCAGGCCGAATCTTTCGACACATACAGGTTATAGACATCACTAGATCACATATAGTTCTGTGTGGTTGTCATTGTCGATTGTCCTAGTTGTCTTCATTAACCCCATCAATGATGATTCATTATCATGGTCATCCTAGTTGTCTTCATTAACCCTGTTAGTTTCAAGTATTGGCTAATGTTCATGAGCAAAATGGAAAGAAAAGAGTCAAGCTAGTACAAGCGTTCGGACGGGATTCATAGTCGTCCGGACGTGATGCAGTTAAGAACTTCAGTATTAAAACCCGAGAACTTCGTTCGCAGTCCGTTCGCAGTCCGTCTGGACGCCTCCGAACGCGCCGCGCGAAAAGAACGGAGAAAGTGCATTTGCCCTAGCACCGTCCGGACGGCCAATGTTACCGTCCGGACGGCCCATTAATGATTTCATTTTTCCCGTGTTTTTAATTGCCCGCCCGGACGAGACCACTTACGGGTCCGGACTGCCCATAGCTTCTAGGTCTAAAATACATTGTATTTGAGTTCCAATTAGACTATGAGTCTTTAGGTGTTATAAATAGATCTCTACAGATCTGTTTAAGTTACGAATTCTGAACTTTAGAATTCGCCGTCGTGTACTAAGAGAGCCTTTGATATTGAGCGTTGTTTTCTCTCTCTTAGAGTTTTATTCTTTGTGAATTATTTGTGAGCGTCATTGAGAAGCCTATCGGAAGGGTCCGATAAAGGAGAATCACGTTGAAGAAGATTGTGAGCAAGGAGACGAGTTGGAGGCTTGTCGATCTTATAGAGCCGAGGTCTTGCAAAGGGTTGTAAGTGTTTCCTAGTGTCTGTAATCTCTGGATAATCTTTTGATAGTGATTTCCTGGGTTTGGCTGCCCCGGAGAGATTTTACAATTAGAGAAGTACTATAATTGGTGAAAAACGCTAAACAGATAAATATCACAGTTTATGCGGAATTAACGGATATTTAAATCTAAGCACGCAATTACCAAAATATGAATAATCAAACACAAAGGATTTTGGTGACGAAGAGGAAACCTTTTAGAAACAGATCTAAAAGTAAAACCTCTCCGGGGCAGCCAAACCCAGGAATTCACTATCAAAAGATTATCCAGAGATTACAGACACTAGGAACACTTACAACCCTTTGCAAGACCTTGGCTCTGTAAGATCGACAAGCCTCCAACTCGTCTCCTTGCTCACAATCTTCTTCAACGTGATTCTCCTTTACCGGACCCTTCCGATAGACTTCTCAATTACGCTCACAAACAAACTAACAAAGATCCTCTAAGAGGAACAACAAGGCTCACAATAATTCTCTCTTTAAGCACAACCTCTCACGAACTCTCTGGGGGTGAAAATCTGTGCATCTAACATTCTATAGATGTGTATTTATAATAGCCCCACAAAACCTAGACCTAGGAAACAGTTACAATCCAAATAAAACTGTTACAGGTAGGTGGCGTCCAGACGGGAACTTGGGCCGTTCGGACGGGCTCTTAATAACACGTGGAAATGGGCTTCATTAAAGCAGGCCGTCCGGACGGTCATGATGGGCGTCCGGACGGTGCTAGGGTTTCATCGCATTCTTCAATCTTGGCGCGGCGCGTTCGGAGGCGTCCGGACGGGATGCGAACGGAGCTCTCGGGTTTTAGTACTGGAGTCCTTGACTGCATCACGTCCGGACGGCTATGAATCCCGTCCAAACGCTTGTACTAGCTTGGCTCTTTTCTTTCCATTTTGCTCACGAACATTAGCCAATACTTCAAACTAACAAACTCCCCATTTGGCAATTTCGGGAACAAAATCATCTCCCCCAACAAATACTCCCCCTTTTTGTCACAAATTGACAAACGGTAACATGTTTCCTGAAACACTCAACAAAAAAATCAAGGCATATGTGGAACAGAAAAAAAATTTAAACTCAACTCATGATCACATAAATAAAAATGCAAGAAGATAATGCAGAATCATGAATAGCAGAAACTCCCCCTCAAAATGTGACTCAACAATCAACAAGAAACTGGAAATCAAACCATGTTTCTCCCCCTCAAAAGTCAAATGAACACACATGATACACACATCAAAATCTCATGAAATTCAGCAATGAATAACCCAAGCATGCTCCAAATATACAAAATATACATGAGATTTTAAGTGACAACAAGACATTGAAATTGTTTAACCCAAGCCGAATAAAAATGTTTCATCCAACCCATGCTTGTGTGTAGTGTGTGTGAGCCATCAAAAAATTTGAGTTTCACCACCATGAGGTTTTGACAAGTATCTCAGATCAAAAGTCAAACCTTATCATACTAGGGCCTAGTCACTCTCATCCTATACATTTCTCATTGTAAAACAATTTGCACAAGTTTGACACAGTGAAATAAATTCCTTTTGGAATGTGATCTTTTGATTTATTTGTTTCACTATTTTGTTTCTTTTTCTCTATGAGAAAGTGTCCTTAAACATGTAGTGCTGATCACAACTGAGAAAGCAGGAAATTTTTAAGCCCTAGGTTCAACTAGCAAATGGTCAATTTGAAACAATTACTAGTCAAAAACCTCATATGGTTACCCAAAAAAAATAAGCTTAAATGTGCACAAGAGATTAAGCATAGGCAAAACGTACCACATAAGCTCAGGCTTTAGGTAACCACAATAATAAGTCCATTGAACAAAAATCTATCTCATGCATATTAAGAACATTCCAAGACGCAAGAGATTAAATTCATAAAGGAAACATGAGAATTTAATGGACTATCAAGGTGCATAAGACAAAAGAAGAAAGAAAAACAACTAACTAAACATATTTTTGTCTTTTTTTTTTAAAAAAAAAAATTTTAACAAAAAAAAAAATGCCCACACAAAAAATTAAACAAAACAAAAACAAAGATAACATGCTCTAGGAATTTCAAGGATAAACAGGAAAAACAATCCTAGGCATGTTATTGGCTCACCTAAAATAAGGTGAGTTCATTACCACTCCCCCTCAATGGGTGAATGGTATCATCCTTCCTAACCCACACTTGAGTGATCTTAGGTCTAGGTTTATGGACTTTTTCAAACTGGTCTAACCTAGATAGCACTCCTTTCATCATTGTGACCAAACCCTCACAATCTTTCCTAGATACAGAATTTTTATTCTTCTGCACATGAGGTTTCAAATTAAAACAGTGAGGTCGAATGTGACCCACTTTTCCACAATGATGGCATGTAGGGACAAACCTTTGAGAAGGTAATTTCCTAGGAGGATGCACAACTCTAGGCTTAGGGTAAGATGCATGAGATACAAGAGAGTTTTTCTTACCTTTCTTACCTTGCTGAGTCGGAGCAACTGCTGGCTTTTCTTCACCTGAAGATTTTTCTACTTCAACTGGTTTAACAAACACAATCTTTGAAGTAGAGGCATGGTTAGAAGAACAAGATGCAGTTTTATCAAATCCTAAACCAGATCTGTCACTAGAGCGCTTCTGAGCATGCAACATTTGATTAAGCTTTTCACTAGAGAAAGTACTCAAGTGATTTCTAGTTTCAATCAGATCATTTTGGAGGGATTTATTCTTAGCAATTAACACATGATTTTCAGATTTCAGAGAATTGCAAACAGCATGTGAATCACTCAATTCTTTCAGCAAATTATCCCTTTCAAGTTCAAGATTCTTGACATCCTTAACAAGTTTTAGGTTAGTATTTCTAATTGTAGAAAAATTTTCCCTCAAATTGTCAAAGGAGTTTTGAAGGTCACTAACCCTATTTGATTCATTATCAGAAGCAGACTTATCATCTGATTGATTAGAATCATCAGAATCATAGGAAACCCCAAACGCTACATAATTAGGAGAATCATCAAGAACCTCCTCATCAGTGTCACTCATGGTAATATTGAAGGCTTTCTTATCATTTGGTTTATTACTCATGAGGTTAGCACAATCCTTGCGCAAATGACCATAGCCAGAGCACTCATAACATTTTGGACCACGTGGGTCTCTTTCATTTCTATCCTTGTAACTCTCTTCTAGCTTTTCAAGTTTCTTGGGAAATCGATGCCTAAACTTATAGAACTTTCTAGCTACCAAGGCAAGTTCCTCATCATCTGGTTCCTCATCAGATAACTCATCAGAGTTCTTTCTAAGAGTTCTAAGGGCAAGATCCTTATTATTCCTAGGTTTAGACAAGGAAAACTCAAAAGTTTGCAAGGCACCAACTAACTCTTCTATCCTCATGGTCTCCAGATCAGTGCATGACTCAATGGCTGTTACCTTCATTTTGAATCTTTCTGGGAGTGATCTCATAACCTTTCTAACTATCTTAGTGTCAGAAACTTTCTTTCCTAGATTTATCATGGAGTTTCTAATTTCACTAAGTTTACCAAAGAAGTCATCAAAAGTCTCATCTTCTAACATTTCAATTTTCTCAAACTTAGAAACTAACATTTGAAGTTTTGCAGCTTTAACAAGATTTGTTCCTTCATAAGTAGTTTCTAGAATCTCCCAAGCATCTTTAGCACTATCACAATTTGAAATTCTAGAGTGCTCAGTTTGTGAAATTGCTAAGAACAGTGCATTCATAGCTTTGTCATTCGCCACACGAGATTTGTTTTCAGCAATAGACCATTCAGCTGTCGGCTTATCTGGAGCTTGAAATCCAGATTCAATAACAGACCAAACGTCTATTGATTTTAAGAAAAATCTCATACGGGACTTCCAATAGCCATAATTCGATCCATCAAAATTAGGCACAGTATTAAGGGATTGAGACATGTTAGAAAATAAACAAGGATCACACTCAGGAATTTAATCCAAACAAAGTGAACCCGCTCTGATACCAATTGAAAAACGCTAAACAGATAAATATCACAGTTTATGCGGAATTAACGGATATTTAAATCTAGGCACGCAATCACCAAAATATGAATAATCAAACACAAAGGATTTTGGTGACGAAGAGGAAACCTTTTAGAAACAGATCTAAAAGTAAAACCTCTCCGGGGCAGCCAAACCCAGGAAATCACTATCAAAAGATTATCCAGAGATTACAGACACTAGGAACACTTACAACCCTTTGCAAGACCTTGGCTCTGTAAGATCGACAAGCCTCCAACTCGTCTCCTTGCTCACAATCTTCTTCAACGTGATTCTCCTTTACCGGACCCTTCCGATAGACTTCTCAATTACGCTCACAAACAAACTAACAAAGATCCTCTAAGAGAAACAACAAGGCTCACAATAATTCTCTCTTTAAGCACAGCCTCTCACGAACTCTCTGGGGGTGAAAATTCGTGCATCTAACATTCTATAGATGTGTATTTATAATAGCCCCACAAAACCTAGACCTAGGAAACAGTTACAATCCAAATAAAACTGTTACAGGTAGGTGGCGTCCGGACGGGCTCTTAATAACACGTGGAAATGGGCTTCATTAAAGCAGGCCGTCCGGACGGCCATCATGACTGTCCGGACGGTGCTAGGGTTTCATCGCATTCTCCAATCTTGGCGCGGCGCGTTCGGAGGCGTCCGGACGGGATGCGAGCGGGACTGCGAACGGAGCTCTCGGGTTTTAGTACTGGAGTCCTTGACTGCATCACGTCCGGACGGCTATGAATCCCGTCTGAACGCTTGTACTAACTTGGCTCTTTTCTTTCCATTTTGCTCACGAACATTAGCCAATACTTCAAACTAACAATTGGTTTCCTCTTCGTAACCAAAATATATGTGTCTGCTTTTTTATTGCTTTTGATATTTTGTTAATTGAATTGTTTATTGCTTCATAGTTTAATTCCGCATAAATTGTGATAAACATTTGTTTGGAGTCTGCTTAGCGTTTTTCAAACCCCACCATCATTCATTAACCCCATCATGTAGGGGTAAACACATTTGATGTATCAATGAAGAAGTCCTTTGTGTTGCGATCGGCATTGATGTAGACAATAAATGACTTCCCGGCCTATATAGATTTGCCAGGATATAGTACAAAGGAAAAAAAGCGTGTCCAATTTGTATGGAATCAACAAGTTCGAAATGGTTAACATATGGGAGGAAATGTTATCTTATGAGGCATAGGCGATATTTGCCTATGGATCATAGGTGGAGAATGAAGAAAATAGCTTTTGATGGTACACAAGAATTGGATGGTGCCGCTGCTGTGCCAAATAGCGAGGACATGCTGAGAAAATTAGACGTATTATTTGAATGTGGGGACAATGACGCGCGTACAGAGAAAAGACAAAAGACCTCGCAATATGTAGTTGGTATAAATGTTGATGTTGGGTGGAAGAAGAAAAGTATTTTCTTCACTTTTCCATATTGTAAAGTTAATTTGTTACGACATAATCTTGATGTGATACACATAGAAAAAAAAATGCCATGGACAATATACTTGGCACATTCCTTGACATTACAGGGAAGACAAAGGACAACCATGAAGCCCGTAAGGATCTGAAAAAAATGGGGTTGAAAGAAAAACTTCATCCATTCACCTGCAATAATGGGAAAATATATTTGCGCACAGCTTGCCACATAATGTTCAATGTGGAAAAAACTAATTTCTTGAAAGTGATTAGACATGTATGAGTGCCATATGGATACGCATCAATGAAACATCCCAAGTTTTAGAGGTAGAGTGACTAGGAGAAATTGTAACATTTTCTTACTAAAATAATAAATCTCATAAGATCACCATAGAAATATAACATTACTATAGTATTATTATCCCAAATACATAATGTGCTAGTATTCAATAATCTCATAAGCAATAAAATTATACAGTCTATGCTTGGCCCAAGTGGTCTAATGTATAGAATGGAGTCCCAAATACTTCAACTGCTACTACTTCTGCTAGTCCTCAAAGCAAGAAGTCCAAGTGTCCCTGTAATACCCCGAAATTTATACCTAGAAGAAAGGTGATCTTAATATCAAGAATAAGGAGAATTTTCAATTTTATAGATAAATATAGATTAAATGTGAAAGATGGTGGAAATTGAATTTTTGTGGGTTATTGGAAGAAAAGTCACATTGTTTTCAGTGCCAAAAATTCAGTGAGAGACTTTAAGCAAAACTGTTTTAAGACCTTATAGAATGATGAGAAATCAAGATTTTAAAAATGGTTTCATGATTTTTGGACATTTGTAGAAGAAGTTATGATTTTTAGAAGATGCAAGTGGTAAAACAGGAATTTTGGTCAAGCAGAGGCATTAAATTTTGAGGGACTTTTGAGGTATCAAAAAGTTATGGATTGTTATGATTTTTTGATATGTTGTGAGCCTTTGAATGAGAAAAATTTTAAGCCAAATTTCGTATCATTTTGAGTTAAATTGAAAGAGTTATGAATTTTTGAAGTTTAATAGGTTAATATGTCAAGTAGTTAAAGCACTTGAGATTTGGGAAGTTAATTGAATGGGTCAATAATTTTCTTAGGCCACGAATTTTCAATATATTGTAGTAGACATACTTAGCTTCATTAGAAATTAATTGTGAGATTTATGGGCACATGTAGGTAAGTGCATTTCATCTTCCAAGCTTGACAAATAAATAAAATATATATATATACTAGTAGGTGTCAAGCATCCTGATTTCACTTAAACAGGTGTTATACGGTGCATTAGTTTTATGGCACATATGTCCCTGCATATACTAATTAAGGGACACCTTGAAAGCAAGATCTCCCTTTGCTGGCCACGTTGACAGGCACCGTAGAACACCTGTTTAAGTGAAATCAGGTGCTTAACACCTACTAGTACATATGTTGAATGAAGCAAAATCTTTTTACACATGGTATCCACGTGCCTCTCTCTCCTTCACTCTCAATACCTTTATAAACCCTCAAGCCTTTAGCTGTTCTCACACTCATAGGTGCAATATCAATTCACGTAACAGAGCTCAAGTGAGCGTGAGAAAGAGAGAAGAGAAGAAAAAAAAAAGAGAGGAAGAAAAGAAAGGAAGAGAGGAGAAAAGAAGAGAGAAGAAAGGAAAGAGAGAAGAGAAAGAAAAAGGAGAAAGGAGAAAGGAAGGGGAGGAAGAGAAAAGAAAATAAGAGGACTCCAAGGTAATATTTTTATATCCTTTATGGTATTTTAGTATGAAGATTAAATTGGGGCTTGTAGTGTATGAAAACTTAAATTGCTATTTGGAGGGATTAGTTATAATTAGAGGAATTGTTGTAAATGTTTATAAGCTTTTCATATTGTGAGTAAGTTACTAAATTAAATGGCTTAGGATGAGAGCGATATTATGGCTTGGTAGACTCTTTAAGCTATTAATTATAGTCGAATGATTTTGGATTTTTTTTTGAGATCTTAGTTGAGTTTGTTTATTAGAATCTTACGAGAGACTATAAATCAAGCATGGGGGGTTTGATGTTAAGGATAAAATAATTGATGATTAAGGAATTTTTTACCTCTGTTGTAGGAATTGTGAGTTGGATGCATAATCAAATTAAGGGCATGCGATGCCAGGTAAGGGAACACAACACCAAAAATTCCAACATATTTTATTATAAATTTTTTCGAAAACAAAATGTTGGAAATTTTATAAAGAATCCACTTACATGATTTTCAATTGCACTTCCTTTTATATTTTTAATACAAAGTTTTACTCAATCATATTGTTAAAATATATATTAAAATATAAAATATGAAAATAGAGAGAAAAAGAGAGCGAAAGCGGAAAGAGTCGTATGGGCTACATCTTGTATATTCACTATATTAAACAATATTTACATAACTCTCTTTTATAAAGAGACAATGAGTAGTGACCAAGAAACCCTAAAGTAAATAAGGCAACATAATATAATAATATCAAATATTTTAACAATATTGTATGGTTTATGAATTTTACGTATAATAAATACCTTATTTTTATGAATTATGCATAAATGCAATTATGAATGAAAGAACTCATAAAAGTTTCATGAAATATTATACAAATATAGATGAGCTTACAAAATTATATGAAGTGTTATATGTGCATTCATAAATAATAAATGTTTAACCCCAAGGCACAGAAGCAATGATCGGCCAGATCGCAAGGTAAGCACACCGAATGACGATTACAAGAAGGTGTGTGCTACCGGCCAGATGGCCTCCACCTAAGAAGAGTTTCCAACCTAATAGCTCTCTCATGTGACGACAAGATGAGCCAAATGAGTCCTTTGGGACAAGCCAAACGTGCGCCACACACAGTAAACTTACAGTGATTGGTCAAAGGGTAAAACAATCGAGGAAAGTAAAAGGAAGTGTTGTTTACTCATTTTACAACTATCATGTTTTATTCTGCATAAAGTATTGTTGCATATGATAGAGATTATGACATAAAAATATGCATAACATGTTTTTATAGCATTTGGTATTGTGGCTACTTACTGAGTTGTCGAACTCACCCCTTCTCCCTATACATCTTTTTTTAAGATTGCTCTATATATTAGTATTGAGGACAATGGTACCGATGGGATACTTGGATTTATTGCTTTGAGGACTAGTAGAAGTTTTTAGGACTCCATTTTATGGATTAGACCGCTTAGGACGAGCATAGATTGTGTAACTATACTGTTTAAGAGATTATTGAATACTAACACATTATGTATTTGGATTGATAGTATTCTAGAAATGTTATGTTTCTATGGTGATCTTAACAAATTTTTATTTTATATAAGAATTTGTTACAATTTCTCTCAGTCACTCTACCTCTAGAACTTGGGGCATTTCAGTCATAATCATTGAGCTAATGATTTGGTTTTTAACGACTAAAAGGCCCACCAGTACCCTCGTCCTCAGTATTACAATATATAGGGCAATCTGAAAAAAAAAATGTATAAGTAGAAGGGGTGAATTCGACAACTCAGTAAGTAGCCACAACACCAAATGCTGTAAAATATGCTATGCAGATTTTTATGCCATAATCTCTGTCATGTACAACAATAATTTGTCCAGAATAACATGATTAAATAAAGCATGATAGTTGCAAAATGAGTAAGCAGCACTTCCTTTTTACTTTTCTTTCAAAAGAATTGTTTTACCCTTCGACCCATCGCCACAAGTTTACCGTGAGCTGCGCATGTTTAACTTGTCCTGAAGGACTCTTCAACTCATCATGTCGTCCCAGGGGAGAGCTACCAGGTTGGGAACTCCTCCTAGGTGGAGGCCACCTGGCTGGTAACACACACCTTCTCGTAACCGTCCTTCGATGTGCTTACTATGCTACCCTTGCGATCTAGCTAATCGTTTCTTCAGTGCCTCGGGGTTAAACATTTATCATTATGAATACATATGCAACATTTCATATAATTTTTCAAGCTCATTTGTAATTGTATTCTATACCATAAAACCTTGTGATGCATAACTCATAAAAATGAGGTAATTGTAATACGTAAAATTCTTAAACCATGCAATATGATTGAGTAAAACTTTGCATTAAAAATATGAAAGGAAGTGCAATTGAAAATCATGTAAGTGGATTCTTTATAAAATCTCCAACATTTTTCCGAAAGATTTATAATAAAATCTGTTGGGGTTTTTAGTGTTGTGTCCCCTTACTTGGTTTCGCATGTCCTTAATTTGATTCTGCATTCAACTCACAATTCCTACAACGGAGGTAAAAAGTACCTTAGTCATCAATATGTTTATCCTTAGTCAAAAACATTTACAGTGACATCAAATCCCACCATGATTTATATGTCTCCCATAAAATTCTAATAATCAACTCAACTAAAGCCTTAATAAAGCATCCAAAATCATCTGACTATAATTAACAGCTTAAGAAGTCTACCTAGCCATGATATCGCTCTCTTCCTAAGCCATTTAATTTAGCAACTTACTCCCAATATCAAAAGCTTAGAAACAATTACAACAATTACTCTAATTATAACTAATCCCTTCAAATAGCAATTCAAGTATTCATACACTAAAAGCCTTAATTTAATTCTAGAAATTTAGCTTCATACTAAAAATATTATAAAAGATACGAAAATATTTCCTTGAAGTTCTCATATTTTTCTTCCTCCTTCCTCCCCTTTCTTTCTCTTTCTTCCTCCTTCTCTTCTCTCTTTCCTTCTCTTTTCTCTTCTCTCTTCTTTTCTCCCCTCTTTCCTTTCTTTTCTTCCTATTTTTTTTCTTCTCTTCTCTCTTTCTCACGCTCACTTGAACTGTTCCGAAATTGAGGAGATTGCCCTCCTTATATACTTGCCGCGATTTGCCACATGAGAGACAAGTGGCCAACACTTGTGAGAAGGGGAACAGCCCCTGTGCATGTGGGACACATGCTTAGCCACATGGCTAGGCACCAAAATGGTGCCCAGCAGCGTGGACTCCTGCAGTGGCCGAAAGGCCTCTAACGATGCTCCAAGCTTGATAGCACAACATATGTGCTGTCAAGTTAGAAGGTAAAATGCACTTAATTAAATGTACCCATAAATTCCACAATTAACCTCTAATGAAGCTAAGCATGTCTACTACAATATATCCAAAATTTGTGGCCTAATAAAATCATTAACTTATCTAATTAATTCCCAAATCTCGAGTGCTCTAACTACTTAACAGATTAACCTATTAAACTTCAAAAATTCATAACTCTTTAAATTTAACTCCAAATGACACGAAATTTAGCTTAAAATTTTTCTCATTCAAAGGCACACAACATATCCAAAAATCATAGCAATCCATAACTTTTTGATACATCAAAAGTCCCTCAAAATTCAGTGTCTCTGCTTGACCAAAATTCCTGCTTTAACACTTGCATCTTCTAAAAATCCTAACTATTTCTACAAATGTCCAAAAATCATGAAACCTCTTTTAAAATCTTAATTTCTTATCATTCTACAAGGTCTTAAAACAGTTTTATTTAAGGTCTCTCATTTAATTTTTGGCACCCAAAACAATGTGACTTTCTTTCAATAACCCATTAACTTTTCTAACTAGCAATTTCTATCATCTTTCACATTACGTCTATTTACCTATAAAATTGCAAATCCTCATTATCCTTGATTTGAGATCACATTTATTCTAGGGTATAAATTTTGGGGTATTACATCCTCCCCCCTTATAAAAATTCCATTCTCGGAATTTGCTACTAGCAAAACTTGAAATTTTCTTCCTTAAGGTGCAATGTTATCAACAATATTGTCTTGAGCTTCATGATATAATCCTAGTATTCATTTGGCACATTCTACCATCTACATCCACGATTTAATTAGGATCAAGTGCTATGGGTAAAGCATATCTTCTGTACAAAAAGAATGTTCATACAGATACCTCTCTCAAAATCAAAGACCATCATATGTAGAAAGACATGCACATATTGCCTTAATTCTATATCTTCAATCTCACTGATTTTTTTTTTAAATTTTTTTTGACATGTCCGCACAAGAGGGGGGGATTCAAACTAGTGACCTCCGCTTTATTAGGCGTGGTCCCAGCCGATTGAGCTACCTCTTGGGGACAATCTCACCGATTTTACTTTTACAACAACTTGCTTAATAACTTTTCAGCATGTACTTTGACCCAACTAATTGTTCTCCCCAAGATCTTTCCATTGTAGGGTAATTATCCCTCAAAATCTAACCAGCCATGGGTCACTCAAAAAATTGTTAACCTCGTTCTGAATCACCTCATAAGTATCATTTATAACAAGGTTTGTTATAGTCGAGAAAATAACTCACTCACCTTTAAGAGTATCAGCAACCTTATAACAAGCAACAATCTCTAACCGTCAACTTAGTTGTGGACCTATGGTAAACAGTAAGGAACCATATAATAAAACCAAAATCAATGATCTAAATGAAGTAACATTTCCGCAAATATTGAAGGTGACTAAATACCATGTGATAATATTTCCTTCCATAATACATTGTTGATTTTGCAGGTAGACATAGTCTCTTTTAAAATCGAACAACAATTCTAATTACAATTGTTAGTCTAATCCACATGTACACACATTAAAATCCACAAGGCTTCCAACATGCGGTCCATCAATCATTGACATACCTTATTTCCTTAATCATGCACAGGATGATTTGCACAAAATCCAATCATTCCATAGACTATCCAAAACAACAATTTTGTCAATAACCCAAGAGTATATCAATCACTATGTCAAACCTTGAACTTAGCGCAAGAGTGTTCTTCCAAGTGCCCTTACTCTTCTGGTACTGTCAACGCATAAATGTCTTATAATACTTATACCCTAACAATTGTATTTTAATCTAGTATTCAACCAAACTCTTCCTCTCATTAACATACTTATTCAACAACAATGAGCTAGATCCCAAAATTTCAGTATCATAAAACTTGTCATTCTCAAAAGCCATCGACTAAGTTGCTATATCTCAACTAAACACATTAGTCAAAAACTTCAACATTTTTTATACGTCAATAATCATACTCCCATAATTTCTCTTGATCCAAAAACTCTAGATGTTTAAAGTTTATTTTTCATCATAGGAATTTCAAAAAACTTTTTGATACCAATAATAACTCCGACCATATTTCCAAAGTACTATCACCATACTCCAAAACCTTCAATGCTCATTTACTATTATCAGTTTTCGAATCACAATCTTTTGATCGAGCATAAATATTCTCTAATGACCATCTTGAACTGAACTTAAAAGAGTTGGTGAAATCTCAAGTGTTTCTTTCATACAAATCCAATGGAATCGAAAAATGAGATAATAAAAATGAAATGCATAAATGCTAAACAAGTCGAAGAAGCTAAGAAAGCTCTAAATTCTCCAATCTTCTCAGACGATTTCTCAGCAACCAAACAGAGCATTGCATTGTGAAGATAAATATAACGAGGAAGAAAAAAAAAAAAAAAAAANNNGGGAATAGTGAGCAAAATCAAGTACCTTGGTGGTGCGGGAACAGGAGGAGGAGGAGGAGGAGAAGAAGAATCGCCCTGGCTTGTAGGCGAAGATGATGAAAAGGATGAGGGTAAGAAGCAGCATAAGGAGTAGGGCACAAACAATGCTCTCTAGCATCGCCATAGTCCTCGCTCTCTCTCCCCTTTAGGACCAACTAATTGGCGTTTGGGGTTCTCTCTCTCTCTCTCTCCGCCTCCTTCTCTCTCTTAAATCTATCTCGTTCTCCCCTTCCTCTCAATTTTTCTCTCCCACTCTCTAATTCGGCTTATAGATAAAGGAAGAGAATGGGAGGAAGCAGGTGGAGTGGGCATGGAGAAGGAAAAAGAAGAAAAGGAAAAGGGGAGGGGTCTGTCGGCAGTGAGGAAAAATATATGATTTGCAGCGGAGAATGTGAGAGAAGAAGAAGATGAAGAGAGAAAAGTACAGAGAGAAGAAGAAAAGTTAGGTTTGGATCTGTACCAATTTTTTCCCCCTAGCGCCCATTTTTTAGCCTACAGCGCCAATTTTTTCTGACTAAAATTAAGTCTTTTGAATCCCGCCTTATGATTTGGACAAAACCGCGTTGTTTGATTATCAGCGGCAACTTTCAAAGGTCGCCGCTGATGAGGGCGCATTAGCGGCTATTATACTAATGATTAGTTTTTTTAAAAAAAAAAAAAAAAAAAAAAAAAAATCTATAATTTCATATATATACAAAAATATATGAGGAAATCTTGCTAGATTAGAATGCAAACAATAACCCATAAATAAGCATTTTTGTATTAACAATTAACACCTAAATAATAATTAACAACTATGCAACATTTTTAACGTGATTTTATAACTATAGGTACAACTTTAATATTTTTGTAGTAAAGAATTTGAAGAAAATGTAGGGGGCTCTTTCATATATATATATATATATATATATATATATAATTTGCTCTTATCTTCACATTTAATTTGTGAAGATAAATCCAAATACCTTTTGTTTAATTAAACCACACTAAATCATGATCGATCAAATTATGCACTATGTTCGATCAATCATTCCAGTTCGATCAATCACTCTAGGGTCGCCGCTAATGACTTCATATTAACCTATAATTTTTTTTTTTTTAAAAAAAAAAAAAAGTTATAGTAAAAAATTAATTATTTTTATATTTTCTATCTTTATTTAATATATATAAAAAAAAACATTTTATCAAGTTGTAGATATGTGTGTATAAGACAAATGCACAAGGATAATACAAAATTCACTATGATTGATCGGATGTTCGATTAAACCTTCAATTGTGTCAAGTTTGATTGCATCACGATCGATCGAATAAGTCATTAGAATCAATTAGTTAGTGAATTAGTTTGATTGATCGTTATATGATGAAATGATCGATCAAACATTCGATCGGTTTATATATTTAAATAAGAATAAAGCATTGGTAGTGACATGTGAATTTCACTCAAAAATAGCTAAAATGAGAAAGTGTGTCAATTTCAACCTCTCGATTGCTTCAGTAAAGAGCTCAAGTTCTTCAAGTGTTCCATACACGTCATAAACGTCATCAATAATTGAGGTCATGGCTATCACTTTGGTTAGTATCCTTCTAGCAAGAAGATATTCAGGCTCAAATTAAGTACACTCCTAATTAATATCCAGAAGTAACACTCAACCACTCTATCTCTTATAAATGGTAGCTCTCTTGAAAAGTTGCACTCTTTTCACCACCTATAAATAGAATTTAGCATAATCATATTGTCAACTTAGAGTTATATATGTAGAAACTGCTCACACCTAACATGGTTGAATAACTAACCTAGTAATTTCAGAAAGTTCCTTTTGGTGCAATTTTTGCAATAGGTTCAAATCCAACTTTGCGAACGTAAGAAGGACTTCATTATGTGAAACGTCTTGTGGGTAGATAGAAAAGTGATACCTTGCCTCCAACCTTGGTAGCCCTTTGTGGATAGGCTTCTTTTAAGGCATGGCTTACTTGTGATACAAGAAGAGGGCTTAAGTGGGATGCTACCAATTCAAGATGTGTGGTTGTAAAAACAATCCTTATAAAAAAATAAAAATAATAAAATTTAAATGATATAGATAAAAATAAAATAAATTTAGATAATCCGATGTATGGTGTCTTTTAAAAATTATTAATTAAACTAAATAAAGTGAGTTTTAATTAACCATTTTATCTTTAAATACTTAACCATGTCAAAATTCTTCATATCTTTTTTTCTCACTTTGTTTCAGCTATAATTCTCACATTTAATATTTTGTATCTTTCAATATAATTAGGAAAAGAAAATACTTAACAGTGGATACTTTCTAGACGTAGCATTTGTAGTTTTGCTAGAGACTTCCTGCCATTCATTTACTCCATTTTTTAGGAATAGATAGATGTGGAGAGAAAAATGGTATATTAATGAGATTGATATTGAACAGTATACTGGTTACAAATATAATAAAAATGTATTTTACATTTGAGATGCATAATTCGATGTAGATAATTTTTTATTTTTTTACTTATCTATTTTAGATAAAAGTATGAAATAGTTAAAGCGTTGTGAGTGCTCTAAGAAGACAAATAACTATACCTTTTAAATTAAATTAAATTTAAAGAGAACAAATTATTTTATTAAATTTAGAGAATCACTTCTAAAATAAATTAAACATCAAACTTCCCTTATTATTTTTATTAATTTTAAACCAATAAGGGGAGAAGAGAGTTTTGTCGTGCAAACAGACAAATTCTGACAATCAGCTATTGACAAAAGTCCAGCCGCCTGCACGTACGTTAGTTTCGTTTCAGTTAATGGTCGATCCACCTACCAGATATATGGATCCGGATCCAAGATATTTATGCCTTAATTCCTACAGCTGGTATTTTGTTTTTTAGGTGAAATTCCAGCTTTCATTAAAGAATATCAAGTCATAGAAAGTACAAACAACTCTATGAGATTCATGTTGATAATTTCCTATAATTTTTTTATTTTAAAATTATAGAATTCAGGCTTTTTTTTATTAAAAGAGAAAATCATTCATCTCATTAAAGAATGATCACGATCGTAAACGCACATACATACATCACAGAGCAAAAAATTCTGATAAAATTATAGTCGATGCTACGATGTCACAAGAGCCATGGGGTGGCCAGCCACCCCCTATGGCCAAGATGGGGTGGCCAACCACCCCATTATTATTAATTTTTATTATTTCTAATCCTAAATAATATATATTTTTTAATATTAGTGGGACACGTGTCCCATTTGTGGTGCTAAAGTTTCTTAGGTGAACTAGAATGAAAGGAAGAGAATCCGGATACAATAGAGAAAAAGGGGTGCACTGGGGGAAGAAAAAAAATTAAATGAGGTGTAGTGGGTAGTTGGAGAAAAATTAAATGAAGTTTTTTTGTTTGTTTGTTTGACATGTCGGCACAAGAGGGGAATGTAGATTCAAACAAGTGACTTTCGTTTCATTAGGCATGATCCTAGTCGATTGAGCTACTTTTTAGAGACAAATGAGAGAAGAATTTTAAGGAATGAGAGAAGTGTGGGGTGCATTAGGGAGAGAGAGATGCAGGTGCATTGGAGAAAAAAAAATTAATGAGGTCCAACAATAAATGGCATAAATTTTAGGATATAGTTTTCTTTCAAATGGGTTGGACGAATTTTCTCTAACTCAATATATAAAAATAACATGTGCTCTTTCAACATGTAAGAAGCACATTTTTTTTCTTTTAGAGAAAATGTATAATAACTCCCTAAGTCAATCCTCAAAAATTAGAAATTCTCTAAGCTTTTTTTTTTTCAAAAATTTACTCACTGTGTCAGTGAAAATGAAAATAAACTCCATGTTGTCAATTTTTTGATAACTGTTGTTAACTAGGGTTAAATACATCGTTTTACCTTTATTAAAATATTAATTTTTTAATTTAATTTTAAAATTTAAATCTTAAAAAAAAAATGAAAGGGGTGGCCTTTACCACCCCCATGTCTCAGCTGGGATGGCCGGCCACCCTTACTTTTTTTAAAAATATTTATTTATTTATTTTTTGCTTTATATTTTTTTAAAATTTTTAAATAATAAAATATTATATTTTAATTAATGGGACGCGTGGCGTCTTGTAGACCCTTAGATGAGATGTGAGATTTAAGGGCCAGGATTTTTTAAAAAAAAAAAATTAAATTATGGGGGAATTTTGGAAAAAAAAAAGTCAGAATAGTCGAATTGAAACAATTTGGAAGTTTGGGAGAGTCAAGTGTCACATTTTAAACATTGGAGGTCTTTATTTTTTTGGAACATATTTAAATATTAGAGGTCAAAGTGCAAATAAATGGATAGTTCATGAGATAAAGGATATTTTCTCCATTTTATATATATAGGCAAATAACAGTTTTTCTTAATAGCCTTCAAAAGCGATTATAAGTTAATACAGTTAGTATGATTAGCGAACCGCCCGCCATTTCACCCTTAGTTTCTATAATGTAAAAATGCAATGCAAGAGAATCCTAACCGCTAATAACTGCCTTTTCACCCCCTTAGAGCATTCACAATGGAAGAGTTAAATGATATTTTTATCTAAAATATCTCCTTAAATTGATAAAATACCCTCTACATTGAAGAAGCTAAAAAAAATGTAGAATAGATATTTTATTAAATGAGCTAAAAAAAAAGCTACATGTAGCAGCATTATTCGAAGAGCTATTTTCCTAAATTTTCTTCCCACATCTTTTTTTCTCCCACTATCTCTCCCAAAATTTTATTCCCATGTTTTTTTTTATTGTTTCTCTCACCTGTTTTCTTTTTTTTTTTTTTAATTTTCTCCTACTATTTCTCTTTCACATCTCATTTTTTCCAAAATTTTCTCATATTATTTCTCTCTTAACATCANAAAAAAAAAAAAAAAAAAAAAAAAAAAAAAAAAAAAATTAGCTCTAATTGTGAATGCCCTTATAATTGGCTCAATTCTCCATTCCGAGATTTTTGAGGGCCATTAATACGCATAATTGTTATAAGAGAATCCCCTTCTAGAATTAGAGGCTTGAATCCAACTGAGGAGGCTAACTCAACGGCTAAAAGAGCTGCCTTAGCTTCTCCTTTGTTAACTTCTTTAAAATTTAACTTGGAATGGGGTACAGGATCGATGCTGCTATCACCCTTTCAGAAGAATCACTGATCACAGCAGCAATAACTGAGAAAGAAGGCCTTAATGCAACATCAAAATTTGCTTTGATATACCAACAGTTCCAGAAGAATCCAAATTATCCCAAGCTGCCAGATGAGTTTTAACAGTCATATTAATTAATCTGCTCGAGCAGATTACAAGAATCATGCACTATCTTGTTTATATTCAACCATATCAATTCCATGACAATGACACACAAGATTATTCAATGTATCCATTCGCTGATGTTACAGCTTATGATCAAGTACCTTGCAGCATGTGGCAATGTCAATACATACAGAAGTGCTTATTTCTGTGGCTACCTATATTTGTCATTGCCAGGCAGAAGCCGAGATCAGGTTCCTGTCCCTCCAGCCCAACAGCAAGGCTCCATCCTTCTCCACTAGCATATAATGTTCTGAATAACACCCCAGCAGGCTCTTTATCACGCTGTTGACATAAGAGCTCAATGGGTATTGGCGGAACCCGGCCATTGTCAATCTAGATTTCCATTTGCCAAACAGTTCGTGGCGCTCCACCCTCTCCTTCCCCTCGCAAGCAATGACATTCACAATATCCCTGGCCACACAATGCTGCTCCACATTTATCCGATCCTTCTTGTTTCTTGGCATGGTGACATCAATGGACTCAAACAACGCCAAGTAGTATTCTAGAGTTTCTACAAACCTAAGGAAGAAAGGGGCTGTGTTTGTGTTTGATTCTTGCTCCACCAAAGTGACCACTTTGGGAGAAAGTGACTTCACCATTCTCAGAAGCACATCCCTCGGATTACTCACTTCAACACTCTCGTCTGGGATTTGGTGGAGCTGCAGAGGGAAGTTTACAGCCAGAGCCTCCCCTGGCCTGACATTGAGCATATCCCGTGTAACATCTTGAGCAAAAACTGGGATTCCATGAAACTCAACTGGGATGTTAAATTTCTGAGAAATTGCTGCCAACCGTCTCGCTACTGCCTCCAACCCATCTCCACGGGCATAATTGGAAACAGGGTCATCAATCCCTGTAATCCGCACATGGGGAGGCCCTCCCGGTCGAGCTGCGAGTGCTTCAACGAGAGTCACCCACTGGGTTCCCTGAGCAATCTGAAAGTCTATGATGTGGATGCGTTCCTCGTTTTTGCATGCATCAGCAATCGCCCCATTGGCTGCCATGTAACCAAATTTTATGTAGGGGCAGATTTCAGACAGGATATGCATGTAGGAAAGCAAGTCTTTGCTTTCAGGCTCTCTACGCTTAAGGGCTCGGTAAATGCTGGCGCCCGATGAGTGCTTTCTTGCCACCAGCCCTTCAACCATGTAAGCACCAAGTCGCTGGATTGGTTCTCCTGTGATTGACACATCATCTCTAGCCTTTTCAATCAACCTTTCAAACACATCCATTCTGTTATCGGAGAGAGCTTTGGCAGATTCAATCAGCAATTGCTTCAGATTCCCTGGGGGAAAACCCTGGCTCCATGATCTAGAACTTTGCCCTGATGTCTCTTCTTCATCATCATCAGACCCCATTAAAGCAGACTCTTTTTTCGTTCTTTTTTTCTTATGTATGAGAATCTTTTATAAACAACCAAACTCTTTACAAACCTGGGTTAAGAACAAATTCAAATCCAAGCAACTAACTTCTCAAACAAAGAACAGACACCTCTATATCAGAATTTTATTGGCTGCACGAACCCCCATTCCCTCAATTGATCAAAAACAGTCTGGAATTTGTATCCTGCCTCTAATTCCAGTAAAGCATGCTTTGTGTTCTTGCTACAATTTGGCAAGAAGACAAAACAGTTGGCGACAGCCTAGAGGAGATTAAATAACAGTTCGTTTCAATTGATAGATTCTCAGTGGAGCTGAACAAATATGAATTTGGAGTAAAGTTGAATAAATGAAGCTGACAGAGACAGGGCTGTGTCATGAAGTACTGTTGCAATTGATCATAAAGATATGAAAGGTGACAGGCTCACAGCTATGGCCAGTGAACTGTGTGGAGCTGAGAGGTCATTCACGTGATGGAACTCACAATTATGTCCAAAACCTTTTTAAAGTCGTCAAATAATCTTATTGAGAGATCATCCACACATATTGTGGTTCTTTTTTTAACAGCACCGTAGCGGGATCCTCCTTAAAGTATATCTTAGAGTTTAAGGATAATAGTTATGGTATAAGACTATTACTAACTTATAGTTAAAGACTATCACTTAGTTAACCTAATTAGAGGTAAAGTTTATTTGTATTTAACATAATTCTCATATAAATAAGAGCATCTTATATTGTAAATATTGTAAATATTAATGTAGTCTTAAGGCTTGATCCTGTGGATGTAGGTCATAAACCGAATCATATATATCTCTGTGTCAATTATATCTTATTATTCTGCTTTATTATTTTCGCATTATGAATTCTTTTATGGTATCAAAGCTACCGGCTTACGCCAGTGTTTGATATAAAGGGCCTGTGGAGTTTCTTTTATTTCTCTCTTAAAAAAAAAAAATCAAAATCAAAATCATATATCTGGTATTTTTCGGTTTTTGATAGTTTGTGGTGAAATCTAACCATCCATTAATGGTTTTGCAGCAAGATTTGACCGGCCCTTGATATTTGCAGCGAGATCTGACCGTCCCTTAGTAATTTGCGACGATATCCAACTGCCCAATAGTGTTTTACGGTGAGATCCTACCGCCCCTTGGTGTTTTTACGGTGTGATCCAACCGCCCCAGTGGTTTATGTCCAGATTCAACTGACAAACGGGCCCATGCCCTTTTTAGCTTATACTTGGCTTTCATGTAAGGCTCATAGTTGGCCCATTCCGGCCAAAAGTTGCCGATGTTCAAGAGCCTTCGATGTTTCAATTCCGGCACCATCAACTCCACTCAACTACCTCGGCCTCCACCAACTCCAACGAGCAGCGTGTGCTGGAAATTTGGGTAAGAAATTGAAGAATAAGGTGTATGTTTGGCTACATGTGTGAGTTATCCTCACTTAAGTGCAAAGTTATTCCTATTCTAGTTTAGGAATATGATATTATTGTTTAGTTGTTATATTAGGAGCTGTTTGGTTATGGAAATAAGGTTATTCTTATCCCAGCTTATGTAATTTGATAATAGAGTCCTTTTTCAAAAAAAAAAAAAAAAAAAAAAAAAAAAAAAAAAAAGGCCCAAGTTGCCCAACCAAAAGAGGCCCAAGTTGCCCATTTTTCTTTCATATTTGGTCATTGGCCCATTATTTATAATTTGACATTTGTGGTATTGTCTTGCCAATTTTGGTCTTTGTGATATTGTTTAAAATTCAAGCCCGACCTTTGTGGTATTATTTCAAACTCAGGCCTATTTCAGCCCACAGTTGGCTCATACCGGCCATAGTAGCCGATGTCGGCCAAAGTTCAAGTTCAAGAGCAGCCGATGTTTCAAATCCGGCGCCATCAACTCCACTCAACTACCTTGGCCGCCACCAACTCCAACGACTTTCCGGTCACCATCTCGGACTCCATTGCCAACCAAAGAACAAACTCAAGTTTTTACAAGTTTACACCTTGAATTACTTTGAGTTTGAGGGGGAATGTTAGAGTATATCATGGAGTTCAAGAATAATAGTCATAAAGCATATTTGAGATTGAGTTTGAGAAATAGAGCTTTTAAGTCAAAAAGAACTTTTGGGCAAAAGCCTTATTTTTAAGCTTTTGTCAAAAGTGTTTTTTGGCCATTTTTAGGTATTTTGAACCTTTAAAAGCGCTTTTAAATTTTTTACTAAACGACTATTTTTTTCTTCAAGCGGACTTTTTGAGTATTAAAAGCACTTTTAGACCTCTCAAACGCAATCCCAAACATGCCCATAGTATAAGACTATTACTAGCTTATAGTTAAAGATTATCACCTAGTTAACCTAGTTAGAGGTGAAGTCCATCTTATATTGTAAATATTACTCAGAGAAATAAGGGCTTAATGCAGCCTTAGGGCTTGATCTTGTAGATGTAGGTCATAGAACCGAACCACATATATCTCTGTATCATCTCTATCTTATTATTCCGCTTTATTATTTCCGCATTATGAATTCTTTCACCTCCAACGCCCTTTGTGGGGACAATGCATGTTAATCATGGAGATGATGTCCATGATTAAGTAGAAGGGATGATTTTCAACTAATAGTATGCAAACTATCAGAGAAGTTAGAAAATGATGAGGAGTTTTAACAAGTGGCCATAGTAGCTAGAATAATTTGGGTCCACATAAATACTGCGGCCTCTGAACGAGAGATCTCACCCACCCCGGCCCTTCCAACTTGTTAGAAGTATAATTCTGATATGCCACGATTACTTGTTCAATTCAAATGTTAGATTTGTTTTTACATGGACTGATTATTGCCACAAAGAAGAAGAATGAAGAAGAAGAAGGAAGGAGAGGAGATGGGCAATGTTTTACGTGTTAACAGTATAGCCACATCACCATATAAGAATCCTTGCAGTGTTAGAATTGCTGAAGATAAGGAAGTCTGATCATTTTATCTTGTTAATGTTATCTCTTAGATTTGTTATCCTTTGTAATTCACATGTATAGTTTGTTAGTGTTAACAGTAGAGAGTCCAGCAAGTCAAACATGGCTCCTGCCAGCATGTTTTATACTAATAGCCTTAGCCGTAGCTTTAAGTATCCTTTGTCACCTATCTTGCTCTACTTTAATTTACTTATCTGCAATATTAACTACTTACCTGTAACAATAATTTTCTTACCTGTAAAAGCCATCCTCTGTGTATTGTACAGAAATATAAATAGATGATATCTTTGCTGTTTTGGTTCAAGCAACCAAAGCAGATTCCTCTTCTAACTGTTAGGATATAATCTCATTCAAATGTATAGTTGGCTTAGTTAGGATACAATCTCTCTAAAGCCTATTTATATTCATTTAATGAAACTATACCGGTATGGTTGAAACCAGTATTCAAACATATTACACACTTTCAAACTCTAGGCAAGATTAGGTGAGCCGTCCATTCTGCCCATGTCTTTTCATTTTCTGGTTCTGTCTGCTGTTTTTTTTTAACCTTAAAAGTAAAACCATAAATGCTTTTGGAGGGTAATCATTTTTTGGGTCAAAGGAATGAGCTTATTGGTGGGTTTTCAGCTGCTCCATTCTTTGAGGATCCTAAATATAACCAAAGTGAATGATTATGGGTGCTTGAGTCTGCTTATTATATTCGGTCTCTTTTTTTCTGATTTGCATGAAGTAGGAGTTGAATTCGCTATGCTAGGGACACAGACGGAAACAGAAGAGAGGAAAAAGGGGGTCAACATGTGCGTGTGCTGTGCAAAAAGAGAATAACGAAAAAGCAGGCTGGTACACTAATGATGAGCAACAGAAATCAATATAGAGTGCGCACCGGATTGCACTAAGTGAAAGAAAAATTAAAGCTTCTCACCGACCCCGATAATTGGAGAATAGTTTATGTTGAATTTTGATAAAACATTGCTAAATGGTGAAGGATTGAGATTTATATATTTGAGAATTTTAAATTTAGATTTTAATTTAATTCTAAGTATATAGCTTTGATACAAAATAAATAAATAAAGGATCGATTTGTTAAATGATTTTGGCAAAGGTAAAGGTAACCCATTATTTCAATTTTTTTTAAGATTTTCTTACTTTTTATATCACATCAATTATTTTTTATTACTATTTAAATAAAAAAAATCACTACAAAACATTTTTTTTTTTTTTTCATATCAAATATTCTTACTTTTTCACTTTTTTAAAAAAAATATTCTTACTTCTTTTTTTTTTTTCATATCAATCAATTTTTGCTATTGTATGGAAATGAACTCGTTTATCAAATCAACCCTAAATAATGCCTGACACTTCCCAATGAAGCTTGTCCATCCTGGTTGTAGTGGTGGTGCAATTGTCAATTTAGTTGGTCATATGATTAGACTCAATGGTCGATTCCTGCCAGAGAGGGCGAAACCTACAAAAGTTTTGAAAAGAATAATAATAATTTATTGTAGGTGTCATTCGATGGCGGAGGGAGCGGTATGCCCTTCTTCAACCCCTAAACCCTATCAGCCATGAATGATGCCCCTAGCCCTCATGCTTGAGCCTAACCCTGACCCCTCAGCCATGAATTTGACAGATTCATAATTTTTTTTTTCCTAAGCCATTAGCCATAGAAAGATATTGAAGCTTTTCAGAGGTTGAAAATGATCAATTTAATACACACCGTTTCATTAAGAAACAAAATAAAAAGAGGGAACAGCCTGAAAAAAAGGCGTGTGGCTGAAAAAAAATTCTAAAAATTCTAAACAGATGCGTGTAGCAGCAAGTCAGTATGCCACATGTTGTAACCGCGCACAATAATGATGAACAGTATATAGAATCGAAAAGAGAGAGAGAGACAGATTTAACGTGTTCGACAATTTGCCTACGTCTACAGAGAGGCGGCTATTATTCTGATAATAATTCAGGTTTACATCAATGAGCTATATATATATAGTAAAACACCCAAAACCTTACGTGTACAGACGTGTACAAAACTCGTATGGACATGTACGGATTCCGTACAGAACTGTACGGAATCCCTAAAATACTCCTGTACACCTGTACCGTACAGTGGTCGTCCCCCCGCAAACTTAATTACGCCTATAGGCCAGTAGACTCCCGCTCCGTGAACGTCGCTATCGCGACATTTACTACGCTCCCGTCTACTTGGCCTTCCACTGATGTTAATATAAGCCACTAACTCCAACACCACCAATAATAAAAATTAAAAAATATTTTTTTTTTAAAAGAAAAAAAGAAGGGTACAAGCTGTAGGCAGAGAAGGATCATATCCATTTCAAATGAAATGGAGGTGATCTATTTAATTGTTTTTAGAGGGCATTTTTATCCAAATGAAAAGCAAGGAGTTCAAAAATAACAAAATTACCCCCTAAACACAATTAAATAGATCGCCTCCATTCCATCTGAAATGGAGAGGATGTAAGCAATGCATGAATGGTATGACAGCATTCCAAATTCCCAACAAATAAAAGAATAAACAAAAAGAAAGTGGGGTAAAAAAAAAAAAAAAGGTTTTGTGAAGTTTCAGTTTTCTTCTTCCGCTGCACTTTCCTGCATTTTCTTCTTGATTTCTCTGATATCCTGCATTTTCTTCTTGAGGACCTGGACTTGGCAATTTTGTGTTTTTTCTTTCACTTTCCAGTATTCAACTTCAACGAGGTATGTAATTAAATTTTTAGATTTAAATTTAAATTGTTCATGTAAATTAATTGTTTTCAATATGTTGAACTATTGAATTTGAAAAATATTTGCGATTATCATTTTGGTGATAGAGATCAAATCCGACGAGCATATCTACAAATAGGAGCTTGTCATTTTTTACATTTAATTATTTTTTTTAATATTTTAAAATAATTAATATTTTTAATTTATTTATTTTTTTATTCATAAAAAAATGCCCCCCATTAGTGACCATCTTGGCTCTGCCACTGGTGTCGTTTGATGTAAATAATAATTTACATCACTTTTATAAAAAGAAAAAATCAACATCAAAATATTCCTACTTTTTAAAAAAAAAAAAAATTATATCATGGTATTCACTTTTTATATCACATAATTTACTTTTTATTACTATTTAAATAAATAAAAAATTCACTATAAACAAATATTTTCACTTTTCAATACAAAAAATTTAAAATTTTGTATCACATCTACTCACGTCAATCTACGTCAGCCACAGTCGAAAGCAAAATGATTTGCCAAAATGGAGTAAAATTTCTCTTTAAATTAGGTTGATCAACAAACTAAGTCTATCTGACTATTTTGGCAAAATAACCGTTTATTATTTAAAATTGTGCATTTAAAAAAAAAAAATTATTATCTTACATGCAATTTGAAAATGCTGAATTTTTACATTTTTTTGAACCACAGTATTTTAAAAACACAATTCTAAATGATTTATTTTTTACTATTTAGTTTAAAATCGTATTATTTGTTTATGAAACACACCCGTATCATTATCTATCGATGCAATCTTATTAGCCATACTCCCACGAGAGTCCGGTCTTTAACCCTGCCACTAATTGGACTGGACTTGTTAGGAGGTACAATGACTGAAATAAGTAATTTAGATTCCGGAAAATGATTGATTGTGACGTGGAAGAGGGGTACAAATCAGACGTGCCCCAATTCACCCTGAAGTTAAACTCCAGTTCCACGTGGTGAAAGAATCAGGAGACAAACAATGTATGGGGATGTCAAATTCATTGTTTGGAGGTACATATAATTTGGATATGCCATTGAGCCTTGTTTGGTAAACAATATAAGGAGAGATGTAGTCCCGTCCGAGAAAATTCTTGATGCGGTGCATACTAGACTACTAGTAATGGATACTGATAGTAGTATCGAATATCCCTATCAAATATCTAAACAGACTTTATAAAAGGTCATGAAAATTTAGTTGAAAGGTAACTGTGGGGAAAAAAAAAAAAAAGTTTTCAAAAGGAAACCAAAAAGAAAAGTAAAAAAGATCCAATCCACATAAAAAGTCTGAAGACCAACCGAATTGAGATTAAAACTAAGCAACAAAGCCACAAAAAGTTACACAAAATAACAGGAAAAACTCAAAACACAATAGCTGCAACGGGGGATGCTTTGGCAAACGCTGCACGGTGCGTGGGACCATGCGCCGGCGCGTTAGAACCACACCCCGGCTTGTGGCGGTTGAAATAAGATGTAGAGGAGTTTGCGGGAAAGCTGGAACGCCGATGATGATGGAGGATGGGTGCGTGTCTGGTTGGGGCTGATGGAGAAAAGTAGATCGGACTTTAAAAAAGCCAATCTTTAAGCTTACACAGATTCGGCCTGTGAAGCAATGGAGGAGGCGTTCCATGGCTGGGAGGAAGCGGGAGAAGACAATCCATTGTTGCTGCTGAAATTTTGAGGGTTGGAGATAAATCGTTAAAAACGATGAATAGATTTATAGATAACTCTAGATAAAAGTGAGTTCTCTCACAAAGAGAGAAGCTCAAAAGGAAAAGGAAGCTAAAAGCAAGAATGGAGGATGGGAGGAGGAGGAACCCAGAAGGTTTGCCCTCCTCAAGCAGTTTCGGCTCAGCTTAAGACAAGAGAGGTTTCGTCGGCTGGGTTTCAGAGAGAGAAAGAAAACAAAAATTTCTCCATCATCTACGATTCAGATTTTTAAGCTTTTTTTAAAAAAAATGTCAAAGATTAATATTTTCTCATATTTGACATATTTCATCTTACAAATTCTCTAAGCCTCAATCACATGGTGAAAACAAAAAGATTGGCTTAACTTCACTCAAGTGACTTTAAGCATTTTCTTTTCCTAAGATTGAAATATATATATATATATATAAGACAAAACAAATATTTTATATTCTCATTTCACCTATATTTTATAGAATTGTTGATATGGCGGTGCACTGCGCATGCCTGCCCATTGTTATTTTTTAGTTTTTATTTTAGCAGTAGGTGATATAAATATTGATGGACACGTACCTGGTCTTTTTTTTTTTTTTTTACATGTCCATATAAAAGGGAGAGGAGAATTCGAATTAGTGACATTCGCTTCATTAGGCGTAGTTCTAACCGATTGAGTTACCTCTTAAGGACATGTACCCGATCATATCAACATAATGAGAAATTAGTAAAATAGAAGTGTAGCATGTATTATCATTCATTTTCAGAAAGAATATGTTGTTAATTAAAGTAACCATGCATATTTAACATGATATATATACACAAATAAATTTAAGGGTTAAATACTCCATTAGTCCATCGGATTTGAAAACTTTATTTTTTTTCTCCCTAGAGTTTAGAAAGTAACCAAATTAATCCATGTGGTATTAAAAAGTGACTAAATGAGTCCTTCCGTCAGTTGACTTAACGGACTAACATGTTGACCAATCAGAAGTTGACATGTGACCACTTAATTAAATTTTTTATTTTTTAAAAAAAATATTTTTTCAAAAGGTAATATATATATATATACAAATAAATTTAATAAAGTTTCAAAAGGTAATTGAAATTTTAGAAACAAATTAACAGAATGTAAGTTGAATTTGTCGTCGCAATTCATGCACCAAACTAAAAACATTTTCCTCCTGTTTTCAAATTGCTGTGAACCACTTAAAGTTGATGTTTCCTATAACAAATATAGACCAAAATCATTTTCCCATGTTTTTATATCTTAAAGTGAATTGCCGACCAGCTAATTTATTAACTTTAAAAATTATATTTTTATAAGTCTATGTTGAAAATTAACTTTCAAAATACTTTGTTATAAATAAAAATCCTACCGACCAGTTACATGACACTGTGATTGTTGTAATCCAACTAATTGGGCCGCTTTTGTTAGCAAGTGGGCATACAAGCTTACTGAAATATAACATACTGTAATCCAACGTAGGCTAGAATATATGGGCTTGTGGGATGTGTTAATTTGGGTTGAAATGCAGCAAAATATGTACACCCTTCACAGTTGTATACCAAAGAACGTTAGAGAAATTTGTTCTTTTATCTCAGAATCCTCACTGACATAGACTACAACTCTTTAACATACAACAAAAGGATCTACAGAAACATCAACACTGGTGAGGAATATCTATAAAAAGAAAAGCTGCGATAGCCTCAGTGGTGTCACTGGTATGTGAACATTAGATCATCAGGAAAGTCAGCCATTGGATCGCCACAAGATTATTCAATGTATCCATTGGCTGATGTTAGAGCATATCACCTTCTGCAGCATGTGGCAATGTCAGTATTGCAGAAGTGTTTATTGCTGTGCTACCTCTATTTATCATTGCCAGGCAGAAGCCGAGATCAGGTTCCTGTCCTTCCAGCCCAACAGCATAGCCCCATCCTTCTCAACAAGCATATAATGCTCTGAATAGCACCTCAGCAGGCTCTTTATCACACCGTTGACATAAGAGCTCAGTGGATATTGGCGGAACCCCGCCATTGTCAATCTAGACTTCCATTTGCCGAAGAGTTCGTGGCGCTCCACCCTCTCCTTCCCCTCGCAAGCAATGACATTCACAATATCCCTGGCCAAACAATGCTGCTCCACATTTATCCGGTCCTTGTTGTTTCTTGGCAGGGTAACATCAATAGACTCAAACATTGCCAAGTAGTACTCTAGAGCTTCTACAAACCTATGGAAGAATGGGGTTGTGTTTGTGTTTGATTCTTGCTCCACCAAAGTGACCACCTTGGGAGAAAGTGACTTTACCATCCTCAGAAGCCCATCCCTCGGATTCGTCACGTCAACGCTCTCATCTGGGGTGTGGTGGAGCTGCAGAGGGAAGTTTACAGCCAAAGCCTCCCCAGGCCTGACATTAAGCATATCCCGTGTAACATCTGGAGCAAAAACTGGCACTCCATGAAACTCAACTGGGATGTTAAATTTCTGAGAAATTGCTGCCAACCGTTTCTCTACCGCCTCCAACCCATCTCCACGGGCATATTTGGAAACAGGGTCATCAATCCCTGTAATCCGCACATGTGGAGGCCCTCTCGGTCGTGCAGCAAGTGCTTGAAGGAGAGTCAACCACTGGGTTCCCTGAGCAATCTGAAAGTCTATGATGTGGATGCGGTCCTCGTTTTTGCATGCATCAGCAATGGCCCCATTGGCTGCCATGTAGCCAAATTTTAAGTAGGGGCAGATTTCATACAGGATATGCATGTAGGAAAGCAAGTCTTTGCTTTCAGGCTCCCTACACTTGAGGGCTCGGTAAATGTTGGCGCCTGATGCCTCTTTTCTTGCTACCAACCCTTCTACCATGTAAGCACCAAGACGCTGGATTGGTTCTCCTGTGATCGACACAGCATCTGTGGCCTTTTCAATCAACCCATTAAAAAATTCCATGTTGTTATCAGAGAGAGCTTTAGCACATGCAATCAGCAATTGCTTCAGATTTCCTTGGGGGAAACCCTGCAAAGACGCTTCCTCCATCATTTTGTGACGCTTCTCTATATGAAGAACTTCAGCAGATGGCCTATGCATAGGAACAAATGATGCCTGAGGCTGAGACGCATGTACACCTTGAGGTTCCTGGCTCCATGACCCAGAACTTTGGCCCGGTGTCTCTGGTGTGCTAATTTCCCGTCTGGTGACTTCATCATCATCAGGCCCCATTAGAGCAGACTCTAATTCCAGTAAAGCGTGTTTCATGTTCTTGCTACAATTTGCATCTTGTCTGGAAGAAGACCCAACAGTATAGAGCTGCAGACTGTCGTCAGTAGGGCTTAACCGATGAAAATAACTGTTGGTTTCAATTGAAGAGTTACAGGAAGGGCTGACTCCTGAGAGATTTTCTGTGGAGCTGTGCTGCTCCTGGCTGTCACTTAAGGCAGTGAGGGTGTCACAATCAAACTGAGTCGAGAATGGCAAATTAGGTGAATTTCCTATATCAAATTTGAAGGAGTCAAGCAGTCTATTAGGTATTGATGGAACAGTGGGATAAGAAGATGTGAAGGATAGTCCCGCACTAGTCACTCCAAGTCCAAAAAAGTGGTGCGAGTCCATGCTATTGGGTTTGCATTAGCTGATATATGTAAAAACAATTCTTAATACCGGTGCAGCAGATCAGAAAAGAATCAGCCTTGGCCCTTCTCCAAAGAACAAAACCAGCACGCACAATCTTCACCTTAGGACCCAACTTCTTTTACCTTCAAGAATTTCAATCTGAAACACCAAGCAAAGAAAAACAGGTAAGCTTTTCGACATATTTTATGTTAAAATATATATATATATATATATATATATATAAGACAGCAGTTAAAGCTCTGATTCAAGACGAGCAGTCCACAAACTCTGACACCATAACAAAATCCAGCGAGCTTCCATATACTAACAAGCAGAGGAGAGAGAGAGAGAGAGTATGATAAACAACAAAGCTGAAAGGCATATCTAAGGCCATATAGTTGGTGCAAAAAATAGATTTATCCTTGTAAGATGTACTATTCAGCAGAATATTTAATCGTGGGTTTCATGACATGTATGTTAGCAAAAGAAAGGGGACATGCCGCCAACCAATTGAACGTCCCAGCTTACGCATAAGAAACAAAGAAATCATAATAAAACGAAAATCCAAGACTAAGAAAGAAATTTGCTGGGGAGGGGTCATTTGATGTATTATCACAGTCGTCCTCTCCTATACTTAAATATTCGTATATTCATACCCTGGCAAACTAGGAAATCATCACCAAAGCACCAACTTTCTTGCTTAAATGTTTTCTTATTGGCACGATAAATACCCCATAAAGAATTTTGCTGTAAAGCTTCAAGATTTCAGGAGACTAATCATTTCTGTCAAAAACGCCTACAGTGAAATCTCTAGCAAACTTCATGGTATGATTCTTTTGAACTTCCAATTTCAGAAATGAATTTAATATCAAACTTACCTATGTGGTGTTTCCAACAAGTTACACACAATAGCAAGAGGAACTGACATATAACACCAAATAAAATATATAAATACAGAAAATTTACACGAAAAAAATACTATGCATTCTGAGCCAACTAACTCATGACTCAATCAAAACCCAATTCTGAGTATCACACAAAGAGCCTTTCCCCATCTTAGAAACACTTAATTTCAACCCAAATACGCTCAAAGAGACACTCACCCCCTGTTTGTTTGCCAGGAAATTTGTATGAAAACAATTAAGAAAAAATCAACAAGGATTACCTCGCTATTTTTAAAACCCACACCTACTTGAACCAAAGCTTAAGATTTACTGATCTCCCACAACACAAACCAACATACATACAACCTTCACAAACAAATCAAACAACAACAAAAACACAAAACATAAGACATACTAAATTACCTTAAATTTGTATTGCACCAGAAAATAGTGTGATTTTCGTGTCTGGGGTCTCCGCCGGTGCTTTGGTCAAAGAAATTTCCAGTTGATTTGTGTGTTTCGCTTTGGGGTTCAAAGAATTGTTTCAGAAGCACAAGAAGCGGAGATTGGCTATTTATAGAAAGAGAAGGTAGGAGCTGACGGGAAGTGTCGTCCGAACGGTAACGGTAACGGTAACGGCGAGAGAGCGAACAGAGGTCGTTGATGTACAGAGCGCGTTGACGGAGCCTTTGCACGTGGGATTAACGGCTAAACCCGCCGACCATATTTTACCTCGAACTATGGAGAACATTCCTCGTGTTTTCTCGTTTGTATCTCCAATTGCTATTTGGCGGTCGTAGACCGTACGTAGCACGCGGCTCTTTGGAGAGTACGCTAGTTGAGGAAAGTATAGAGCACTTAGATCATCCACGGCAGCCTCTTTAAATTTTACTATTTAAAATAATAAAAAGTATATTTTTGGTTATTTTAACAGCTCATCTTTTTAGAGCACATTTTTCAGCATTTCTACTTTAACAATTTACTTTCACTATTTTATTAAAATATTATTTTTCAAATATTTGTTTATTATTTATCTAACTTTTGAGTGTTAAGACTTAAGAGAAATGAAAAGGAAAAAGGAGGAGAGAGAAAAGATAGTTGTTTAATGAATGAAGAGGGAATAGTAATTGTTAAGTTTGAAGTTTTACTATTCATAACGTTAACTTTTTTGTTAAAATAAAGAGGCTGAAAAGTGAGGTTTTTAGCATTTTTTATTAAATTGGCTCTTCAAACTAACAAAAAAATGAGTTTGAAGAGCCTGCAGTGAGTGCTCTTACATGCTCTTCAAACTCATTTTTTTGTTAGTTTGAAGAGTCAATTTAACAAAAAAAGCTTTAAACACCACTTTTCAACCTCTTTATTTTAACAAAAAAACTAACATTATGAACAGCAAACCTTCAAACTTAAATATTATTATTCACTCTCTATTCATTAAACAATTATATTTTATCTGTCCTGCTTTTTCCTTTTCATTTCTCTCTTTTTCTTTTTCTTTTTTCTTTTTTCTTTTTTCTTTTTTTTTTTTTTTTTTTTTTTTTTTTTTTTTTTTTTTTTTTTTTTTTTTTTTCTGCAGCCCTTTTTTTTTCTTCCTCTCTCAGCTTTCTTCCTTTGTCATCACCGTCCATCAAGTCTCGCCATCATCGTCCGTCGAGTTCCTCGTCGTCACCGTCCATGGAGTCTTACGCCGCCAGCAAAAAGGCCTTGCCCATGGCGGCCTGGGCCAGCCGCTCCTCGAGCTTGCGGGCCTTGCCGGCGAACATGATGGGCGGGAGTGGATGAAAAGAGCCATCTCTTTCTTGTGGGTAAATCATTGGAGAAGTGGCATGATTCTAGAAAAAGAAAATTAGATGACTTATTAGGACTCGAAAAGTGTCCCAAATGTTATTCTCATTGAACTCCTTGAAGCTCTTGGCACAGTCCCCGCCTTGAAGCAAAAAGGCCTCGCCCATGGCAGCCTGGGCTAGCCGCTCCTCAAGCTTGCAGGCCTCGCTGGCAAAAAGGCCTTGCTAGCAAATAGGCCTCACCAGAGCCCTTGAGAGTAAGAGCTATCTCTTTCTCTCTCTCACAGAGATGGTAGCGGAGGTGGATGTTTTCGTTGGGTGGGGGGGTGGGGGGGATAACCGGATAATGTTGCCACTGAACAAAGTAATAAGAGGCGTATATTGTCGTTTCTTGACAGATTAGAATTTTCCTGAACAAATTTGCATAATATAAAAGTTAGAGAAAAAATAAATAAATATTTGAAAAATAATATTTTAATAAAGTAGTGAAAGTGAATTGTTAAAGTAAAGAGGTTGAAATTGGTGTTCTAAAAAGGTAAGTTGTTAAAATTACAAAAAATGTACTTTTTGTTATTTTGAAGAGTAAAATTTGAAAAAGCTGCTGTGGATGCTCTAAGAAATTAAGAATATTTAAGGTCAATTTTAACTCATCTAGTTAATTGAATAAGTTAAAATCTCTCAATCTTAATTTACTAATTTTATATTAAATTTATAGTAGTATAAAAAATTGACAACCCTAAAATAGAAGACAATAGCATCAATATTTAGCTTGTGTAAAAAAAAAATTATTTTTTTATTTTTACTTTGTGTTAGTTATTTTTAAAATAATAAATTAATTCGTTCAACTTTGACTCGGCCATAACATATTTAATATTCTGTGTCATATTCTAAATGGTATGTAATGATGAATTGGAAAGTTACTTAACTCAAATATTTGATCATGGTCATAATAATTAATAGATTAGAGAATAGTGGCTAAAAATTTTCTTTTGATTTATGTAATTGGAAACAGTCAACCCACGATCCAATAAATTGACTTGTGGACAAGATTTTGTCATATTTATGAGTGAGTAACTCTTTTTTATTGAACTAATTTTATGAAATAAGTTAGGCTTACGAATTTTTTTCATAGCATCATAGCCTACCACATGATTAATGGGGCCCATACTACTTACTCCCTGACAAGGACTAAAAAAAACATTGGCTTACACGTGAGGAAGAATATCGAGGAATAATTCCATATTACTTGTGAACAAGATTTTGACTGCTAAGATTTTCAATTTCTGTTGGGAGAAAGATCCTCTCCATTTCAAATGAAACTGAGGACATCCATTTAGTTATTTTTACGGGGTATTTTTGTTTTGTGTTGGTTTCATTAGGTTTGAATATTTAATGCTTCTTAGTTGCAAATAAAACATCAAACTTGTCATGGTAACTACCTATTTTTTTTCCTCCAAGACCTCTTTTTTTCTTAAACCTTCCTAAATTTAGACTTTTGGGTGGGTTTCAATCATTTGGTTCAAGAAATTGTTAATTTAATTATTTATTAAGTATTTAAGAATTCTCTTATCTTTATCTTGTATTTCCCAAAAAAATAAATAAATAATGTGGTCTCCTAACTTAAGCCATACGTAAGGAGAGGAAGAATGGCGGTAGAAATAGAAAGCTACAAAGTACAAATGGTAGGACCGTAGGACCCAAATATTACCGCGGCCGACGGCCGGGTTTCGGCCAACTGGAGCAGCTGAACTGGCACACAATAATGTAGGCTTAACAGAGTTAATATGCACCGTCGATCTGACTGACGTTGACGTGAAAATGTAAGCGTTGAAAGTATTTTGTTGACCTTCTTCTCATTCGCATCATCAATCGTCATCACAGTCGTCATTTTCAGTATTCAAGATCTCTTAATAATTCATTCAAACTTCCTTCATTTTGGAACAATCTTAAAAAGTCGTACGCGTACCTATCTAAAAAGTGGTAGGAGTTTACTATCCATTTCATATATATTCCATTATATATAATGAAATAAAGATAAGATAATAATGAAATTTTTCTTCTTAACCATATGACATATATACAGACAAATTAAGGTGAAATGATGAAAAGCATTTTCTCCTACCAATTGCAAAAATCTTGATGATGATTGATTGACAATATTTGTCGCGCTCTTGTCCTTAAATGATAACTCAATTGGTTATGAATTACACCTTATGAAACGCAGATCATTAGTTTGAATTTTTTTCCTCTTTCTCTTGTGTAGGCAAGTATAGGGCTGACAATTTAACCCGTGACACGCGAACACGACACGCGAAATCCGGGTTAGGGTTGGGTTTAATCGGGTATGTGTCATAAATGGGTCAACCCGTTTGTGACACATTTATAATTGTGTCGTGTCGAGTCAATCCTCCGGGTTCGGGGGTTGACCCGTTTAGCTTGTCATGTCAGGTCAACCCGCCGGGTTCACAGATTGACCCGTTTAGCTTCTCTCTTTTCTTCTTTTCTTTTTTTCTTTTTTTAATTAAAAACTAAAAACTGTAAAAACTAAAAATTATTCACTATCAGTGGAGGCTGCCTTGTGGTTCTTTTGCTTTATTTGGACTTGTAATCATTCAAAAATATTTTATCATATTGTTCTATACCCTTCGGTTTATTGTAACAAATTGTTTTTATATTTTCCATTTAGCTTGCTTTAGAGTTTATTGAATTGCATTTGAGAAAGAAGAATGTGTTATTAGATAAAAAAAACATTGTATTTGTTACTTTGGTTGCTAAGATTTTGCTATTAAAAAGTTAAAAACTAAAATAAATTTACATTCGAGTCGTGTCGGTGTCGGGTTCGCGTGTCGTGACACAACACGTTTATATAAACGGGTTTGTGTCGTGTTACCCGTTTATGGACCGTGTCGTGTTCGGCTCAAGGGGTTTGATACGTTTAATTAATCGTGTCGTGTCGTGTTGAGCATAATCATGTCGGGTCATAATCGGGTCAAACTTGAACCCGACACGACAACCCGAAAGAATTATCAATCCTAGGCAAGTAATACTATAATCATCCTAAATGTGATGTGACTTTTAAAATTACTAATATATCAAATTTCAATAAAATTACATCTTAAATTTAATAATAATTTTAAAAATTACATTACATTTAAGATGATTCCAGAAGAACTCTAACAAAACTTATATATATCCTCGCTCTTAAACGATAATTTTGCAACTTCAAGATGAAGAATCGCGTTTCTTTTATCTAATCATTAATTAATAAACAAAGCCTTGAACTTGAAGTGCACGTCATGATTTTCCTCTCGTCATCATGACATAATTAGAAAAGATAAAACTTCGGCAAACCCTTTTATAAGATAATTTTTTTGTCTTTTTGTTTAAAAAAAAAACCCTTCATTTTTTTTGTAATTAAAAAAAAAGAAAAAAAAGAAAAGCGTGGAAGCTGAAGAACACGCACCTAGATAGAAATTAGGAACACAGTTATGTTTAAGGAGTGTTTCACATTTATAAAAAGATAAAATTAAGAGAAAGAGGAGGTTGATGCGGCGTCCGATCAATATAGGCTTTATGTTATAATCATGATCATGGAAAGCAAAAAATGAATTGATCAAGTCTCAAAAAAGTTGTAGTGGGAGTTTCCTAATTCACACGGCCACGGGCATCTATTTATATGATTCCAGCTATTACCAAAAGGTCACCACTTTAATTAAAAGTTAATGGTAGAAGAATTTTTACTTGGCAACGCCCACAACCACACCATCCATCATGGTCCAATCCAATGTCTCATTCTTCGAAAAGATGCCAAACATTTTATTTGATAAAGGCCGTGCATCGGCATTCGGCAGTGGTAATTGTTTTCGAATAACATCTTTTTTAGTTCATTTAAATATGAGAATATTCAGTTAATTATAGTGATAATATTTTTGTCAATTCAAAATATAAAAATACAAAAATATCCATAAAATATAATTAACTGAATATTATTCTATTCATTTAAAATAGAGAGGATCATGTTCGTTGTTTCCAATGTCCTAGGCTATTAATAAATTACATCACATTAAAAATTATTGTCAAATGAACCCATTATTTCTTTGTTCTTAATAGAAAATATTAAAAGGAAATCAAGCTATGTTTGTTTTTAATAGAATAAAAAGAAAAAACGTTTTCCAATTAAGCATAAAATATGTCGGCAGTGCGAATGATAAACGTTTTTATAACATGGTACGACATTATGGATAAGCATAATGCATATTGTCCACATCGGAATGGGGTCACGTATATACACAGTACACTGTCCACACTTATATGAAAAATAAAATAGAATTTTAATTTATAAAATATATTATGGTGAGTTTACAAATGCAGTACGCATTTCTTAAATTTGTGCTGGAGGCTGACTAGAGGCTTCTAGGTACTTTTGAGATGCTTGCTTAGTTTATAATATTTTGATGTGCCGTGTGTGATATTTTTTTTTTATAAACAATGTTATATATGTATATTAAAGTTTATAATCAAAATGTTGATATTATATTCCTTTTGACGATAATAGTTTCTTGAGCTATTACAAGACAATATGTTTGAATATTACTGTTCTCATTAGTTTCAGATCTACAGTAAATTTTGGCAAATCAAGTTTTTAGTCTATGTCCTGTCATTGATTTTCGGGCTTGTTCATGTTCGCTCCAAGTTTATTTCCAAACGCAATCCCCTTTATTACCTATACTATAATGACAATTCTTCTGTATATCTGAAAACTTCTTTGCATCAATTAATAGTTTATTCCCATAAAAGAACCAAAAGAAAACAAAAGACAAACCGAAATTTCAATACAGTTATTTTTAGGATTCATATAAACAAAACTTTAGAAAACGACTAAACTTTCGCCCCATAAATTGCTACTGAAATCAAATCTAAAGAGAAGACAAACAAACCCAAAAAGGAAACACAAAGCAGCATAAAAATACATAAGAAAATAAATCAGAAACAAAACCCACATAAACAAAAAAATTGGCGAACAACAGGGCAAGAGGTGGCCAGTAGGGTCATTCTGGTTCTGGCGTAAGAAAGTATATATATCTTCGAAAGATTTTGAGCTGACAACCTTAACAGATCCAACAAGAGACACAATTGAGATTGTGAAAAACCAATGTTGACTGTGGTGATCAGGGGTTTGATTTGTGGGATAAGGCCTAAAAAGAGACGAATAGAAAAATCTCCCAAAAAATAGGCGACAAGGGGAAGAGAAGAAAGAATGAATGAATCGAGTAAAAAGGAGGGGAGAAGACCCATGGCGTCTCATATCTCACTCCTCTCTTTGGCGGCTGTATTTTAATCCAATTTTAACATCTTAATTAATTCTTAACAAGTCAAAATAACATTTGCGTTAATTTTAACTAGCTAGCCGTATGAGTACGACCAAAAAGGGGGTCAGAATATAACTACGACAGTATTCAAAAGGGTCGTCGTTGACCATACCAATAACATTAATATAGCAGTATTAAATTTCTGAAATACCATATGGACGATGGACGTGATTCGTGAACAGGCCCAGGGGGGGGGGGGGGATTTGGTCAACTTAATCCTTCTTTCCTGACATTAAATATATTTTAGTTGACCGTTGGGTCTTCAAAGAATTGTCTCCGAGTCTTGTATAAAAGTTAAAACAAGTACTCCACGTGTTTCCAACATTAATTTAATTAATTACGTAAATTGGTCAACAAATTAAACCACAGAATTAGTAACAACACTAAGCTAGGAATTAATAATAATATTATGTTTAAAGTGTCACATGGGAAATATTGCAAGGTGGGAGAACTGGGGGAGCTTAAAAAAACGGCTGTAGGAAAATCCACACGAGATTAAATTCACAATAAATTCGTCCATATTGCCATATCATCTAGGACCCACCAGTGATCGGATGTGTGGCCCAGATTGATCGACGCAAGTCAAACAAGGGCCTTGAATGGTAGTGGTAGGGCTGTGCGTTGGATTGTCTTTTGATGGGCAATTTGCCAATTTGGGTTGAAATTCAGACTGATGAAATTGTCAGGACCCTAATTAATAATTGTTCTTTGAAAAATCATAATATTGGTATTTGGCATTAAGTCCAACCCCTCGTGAAAGTCGGCAAGTCGTGCCCTAGTTGCCAAGTCCTGCTACAGTAAGTCATGACTCACGTGGTTAAGAATATTTAAACACAGATAGATATTTGATCAAGCATAATTTTTTTTTATTTTAAAATAGATTAGGAGATTTTTATGCACATATGACATTAATTAGTAGTACTCATTCAGTCATGCTATATCCATCATCCATGGATTGAATATTAATTAAGGAGATTTGTTTTATGGGCCATGCATGCTTGATTTTTAGTCATAGAGAAATCCAGGGAAGCCCATTCTCCAATACCAAAATCAAAGTTGATTGGGCCCAATAGCCACCTTTCAATCTATCCATTAGAGAGCTGCTTCTATGTGTACAATTCTCTATTATATTATAGCATCTCCAACACTATTATGTAAAATAACTAATTAAAAGGTACAATTCTTTATTTTCTATACACGCTCCAATAATTTTTTTTTATTCTTTTGTATTTTATTTTAAATGTTACTTTTTTTTTTCTTTTTTTTTTTTGTGGTTACATTCCTCCCAAAACCCTAGTGGACATTGTGAAAGAGAAAGAAAGCCGAAGGGAAAAAAACACGAAAGAGAAACAATAAAATATTTATCTAGTGTGCTGTCAGTAACTATTTACTGTAGCAAAAATTGTATTTTATCTAATCTGTAACTAATTTTTTGGAGATTAAAAACTCTTCAAGTTAATTAAATACAGTTAATATGAAGATTTAAAGATTTAAGCTATATTGATGGTGATGCTCTTAGAATACTGTGTACAAGCTTGCATCGATCACGCAAGAGGACTTCTAAGTTTCGGGGCATCCCATATTTGAGTTGGGTGAATCTAGGCCCATATTAAGCCCAAGAGCTACGTGAGCCCAAAATGAACCTCAGACGTTCCAAATAGGATAATAAACTAGCCTATGAAACCTGTCCCTGTTCAAGTTTTTTCTTTAAAAAACAAAAACAAAAAAAAAATCCATATGCTACTGTGCGTGGGGCCCAAAGAAATTACACAATCCTTCTTAGTTTCTTTCTGTCCAATCTATTAAGTGCATGTTTGAGATTGCATTTAAAAAATATAGCTTTTAAAAAGAGTTTTGGACAATTTTCATGTTTTTTGGATTTTTAAAAGCATTTTTAATTTTTTTTTGGGAAAATACGGATCACCCCTCCTGAAATTTAGGGCGATTTTCAATTCAGCCACCGATGTTTAAAAAATCACAATGTGCCCCCTCCAAAGTTTCAATTTCTCTCAATGTAGGCACTTTCAATTTTTTTTTTCCCAAAATGCCCTCAATAGTGATTCCGGCGAACCATGAACAGTGATTTTGGCGAAAACTTGCCGGAATCATGCACGAATTCACCGAAATCCGGCGAAATCTGGTTGGCTTTTTTTTTTTTTTTTTTNGGCGAGATCTCGCAGGAATCCGGTGAGATTTTCGTCGGAATCACTGTTGAGGACATGTTGGGAACAAAAAAGTTACTGTTGAGGGCATTTTGGGAAAAAAGTGCCTACATTAAGAAATTTTGAAACTTTGGGGGGGCACATTGCGATTTTTTAAACATCAGTGGCCGAATTGAAAATCACCCCAAACTTCAAGGGGGTGATCCGTACTTTCCCCTTTTTTTTTATCAAACGAGTACTCTTTTTTTTTTTTTTTTTTTTCAAACTGACTTTTAGAGTGTTAAAAGCACTTTTAGGTCCTTCAAACGTAATCTCAAACAGGCCTTAAGTGAATAATCAATATGTGCTCAAAATAAATATAAGAATTAAAAATGAATATAAAAAAACAAAAAAAAATCACATATATGTTACTTTAGTAAATTGAATTAGAAAATTTTCTTCTAGACTATTATTTTAAAAAAAAAACAAAAAAAACTCTTAATCATATCCTTAATTCATTTCAGTGTTTTTAGTCATCATCAATATATTTTATCATGTCATTTGGGTATTCAACGAATGGTTAATTGCTTCTCAAATTTCAAAAGGAATGAAAACATTACACTCAACTTTCATCATTGATATTAGTATTTTTCTTCTTTTTTTTAAGGGGGGTCACTTTCCTTGGCAAGGATAACATATAGCATTATTATCCCATTATATCATCACAAGAAGGGCTTAGAATACCTCAATTGAACCAATTGGAGGAACTAATTTCAAAACTTGCTCCATTTTGGAAGGCTTTAATTAAGATCTTTCTCTACAATCTCGATCGATCTCACCTAGCCATTTAATTTCTTTAGTTGTTCACTAGAACATGCAATTATATTATATATGACATGAAAGCCAATCAGGAACAAGTATTTGGATCTATTATAACACACCCATGCATGAATTAGACATTTAACTTTGATCTAATTATAAAGGGTAAGATATTCATATATATCTGTTTTAATTTTGTGAGCCAATTGGCTACAACTATTATTTTACACTAGTTGTTCCCAATATAGTTGTGGCTTGTGGGGGTGTGGGGGGCTGGAGCTGCTTTGGCAAGGACCCAGCTGATCATCATGCCTAGCTACTAGATGGGGAGAGAACAAATGCACATGCTCCCACATGTTCATATCACATGCCCCCATGGACCCAGGGTTTGCTTCATGCTCGTGCCACAATTAATAGTATCTTGTCCTCCAAGATAAACGTGAGCACAGTCAATGGGGGGGAGAATACAATGCATGATTTCATCATGTTGGGGGAGGCAGTGGTTTCTTATATATTGGTGATCCACTCTCCTTCAATCTTTTTTTTTATTATTTTTATTTTTTTGTGGGGTTTTAAAAAGTTAATAAATAATAGTAGCAGTTTTAGGACTCTTTGACTGCATCCTCACCTCATCTAACCGGCTCTCAAAGTCATAACAAAATTAATGCAATTTGTTGACAACTGCACTTGTTCAGATGCCATGATTGTTACAGCCAATTTTAGTTTTGTTCTTTTTATTATTATTTAAGCAAACTGAAGAAGGGGAGTGAACAATTACAACATATCATATACAAATGAAGAATTGAGCAACCCAACAATAAGATACAATATAACTATATTAGCGCAAGTAAATAAAAGGGGAAACTACAGTTTGCTCTTTATGAACTATAACGCGTTGATACTTTCTCCTCATGAATTGCCAATTGTATTACTTTGTCCTCATGAACTACCATTTTGTGCCCAAAAACTCATTCCGTCAGTCAAAGACGTTAACTCAAACGGTCAACCTGTCACTTTGCATCACTTTCTTCCCATGAATTTCAACGCATTGTTACTTTGCCCCCATGAATTACAATGCATTGTCATTTTATTCTTATGAACTACAACGCATTGTTACTTTGACTGTTTGAGTTAACAGCTTTGACTGACGAAATAAATTTTTAGACACAAAATGATAATTCATAGAGACAAAAGATAATTTTTCCTAAATATAAAATAAGAGGGAACGTGTCAAATGAATGACAAAGCCCTGCCCTGTCAATTATTGGCAAAGTCTCCAAGAGAACGAGCACAAATCTTGAAAGATCCCTCAATTCTTCCAAGAGACACAAATCTCAAAAGATCCCTCAACCTGTCGTGAACTCCTGCTATGAAACCATTCTCATAACAACACACCGGGAAGAAAACTAATTATGAATTAGTGTCGGACATTATTATGAATAAAGCATATATTATGTTTCAATTTGTTCGTCACTATGCAAAAGATGCTTTAATAATTAATACAACAAGTTTATGCGTTGTGGGGAGAGAGAGAGAGAGAGAGAGGGTTTTGGGGGCAAAAAGTGGAGATGTTTGAGACACACTATGAATGAAAGCCGACCCAAACAGGAATTTATTTTCAGGAAAATGAATTCCTATTTGCAAACCTTTTTCCAGCAGGAGACAAAACAGTGAAACACAACCGTTTTCAACGCACCTTAAAGTCTCCTTTTTCTTGCTTTTGTTTCCTCTCATTTGACCGTTTTGCCCAATATTAACCACTAATTAAATCACTCCCTTTGCTTTATTTATGTCATGGGGAGTTGGTAAAGCCATGGGTGATCCAATACTTTCCCCATTTCAAACCTCTTTATTTACTTTTTATTTAATTTTAATTTTATGGAGGTGCTTTGGTTTTTGCATTTACGGCGCCCAAATTGCATAAAGCAGGTGCTTTTCTTCTTTTCTTTGGTATCCCGCCCAAAACATTCCTCCATTTACTCTCCTTACAATATTACTAAATTGACCCCCCACAATGCATTTTATTACCCATTTGCCCTCCCATCATCCATGTTTTGGTTTCATTAATGTGTTTATACGTACATCTTTATATTAATTTCAATATTTTTTTATTGGAAAATGCTAAAGGCCCAATTTTTTAGCTTAATAAATGTTTAACTGTTTTTAAGGAGTAGCTTAATTAGTTGTGGACCACGTCTAATGAAGCGAAGGTCACAAGTTTGAATCTTCTATTCCCCTTTCCTTTTGTAGACATGTTAAAATTAAATTAAATTAAATTAATAAATATCTAACTTTTGCCTTCTTTTATAATTAAAAAAAAAACAAAATAAAAAATGACAAAAATGTCTAAAGCAATAATATATATTGTTTATCTATCTTTTTTTGGTATTTTTTTAAAAAATGAAAAATGGTATTTTTTATTTTTAAAAATACCAAGAAAAAGATAGACAAAAAATATCTTCAGACTTTTTTTTTTAAAAAAAAAATTATTATAAAAAGAAAAGACAAAAATTATACATTTGTGACAAAAAAATTAGGTTTTGTATCATGCCTCTTCTTTATATATATATATATATATTTACTTGCATTGATCAATCCGTCGTGACCTCCACCATGCCCACGTGGACCTTCGGTAGGTGAGTATTTTCACAACATTTTCCTCAACTCGAAAATCTCTTACACTTACTATGTGACATTTTTAAAAAAAAATAAATTATGAAATGTTATAACAAATTTATGTATGGAGAAAATTCACTTTATCCCAATATTTACATGAAAATGACATTATATGCGTTTCATGTGAGATTTTTTTGTTGCGTTTTCCAATTTTGCACTCAATCTAGCTAGTAAAATAACATAATTGCCCTTCATTAAAATTCAACACTTGTTTTGATTTTTTTGATTTTATTTTTTTTCTGGTCAACCTCTTTTGAGTGTTGTATGAGTGTTGAAGTGAAAAAGAAAAGAAGAGCAGATGTCTCTCACTTACTCCTATGCCAACAATTTCTGTATACTTAAACGGCAATTAGTAACGAATGGTATTAATTGTAAATTTTTGAAACATTAGAGAGGTGCATTGCAAATTTTTAAATATTGAGATTCAAATTGAAAAATACTTCAAACTTCAGGGGATAAAGTGAATTTTTTTCCTTGATGTATTGAATCATCATTATATTTCAATGTGTTCATCAATTACTTCCTTAATAGTTCACAAACATCATGTTCCTAAATGGTAGCTCAATTGGTTAAAGATCACGTCTCATAAAGTGAAAATTTATAGTTTAAATCTCACTCATCTTCTTATGTGGACATGTAAAAAAAAAAATAGTCCACCAACTCTACTCTTAGACTGTCAAGCTTAGATAAGTAAGTGTATGTTTAATAATATCCTTAGCTCTAATTAGGATGCCACATTTTACCTGCCAAACCCAGTTTTGTGACTTTAAATGTGATTTAAACAAAGAAAATAATTAAGGTGTACCAATAAGGACCATGTACTATATTATTTAACCACCAATTAAAAAAAAAAAAAAAACATTAAAGGTCAAACTAGTAGATGAGATGGATTGGAGTTTTGATGGTTACAAATCGACGTGACATAGTCTTAAATAATAATTAATTTATGTTTGATTTTCAAAATCTCAATCTTGGATGCTAATGACAAGGGTGAGGGTCATTTTCATGAGGGTCAGAAGTGGGGTTCCCCCTTGCCATTCCCTTATATTTGCTGATTTATTAATTTATTACGTTTAATTTTGTATTAATCCACTAGATTAGGGGCATTAGGTGTGTTTCTTGTAATGAAAAAAGGGAAAGAAATACTAGATTAGGTGTGTTTGGTGCTCTGTTGATAGTTGCTCCCTACCATTCTCAAACATTTCGTACCAATTAACCGCCAATATCAGCAACTACCACATAGGCTAAAAAAAATGTGATTAAGCAAGCATTGATCATATGTCGCTATTGTGCTGCATTAATGGCACAAAATCATAATTATTATACATAATCTTAGTTCAACTCCATTGCACCAAAATATCATAATCTAGCTTTCATACCTTTTCTTGCTACATTAACAAGTCCATAATTCAGCGACTGAAAATTTAATATATCCCCATATGACTTTTACGCAAGTCATGGGTTCTAAATTCTAATAATTGCCAACTTTACTAAACTCTTATTTATATATCACCTATAAAAAAAAGAAAAAGAAAAAGAAAAATTGATTAGATTGCGATAGTTCATAAGATCTAACATATTATGATCAANATTTTGTATTAATCCACTAGATTAGGGGCATTAGGTGTGTTTCTTGTAATGAAAAAAGGGAAAGAAATACTAGATTAGGTGTGTTTGGTGCTCTGTTGATAGTTGCTCCCTACCATTCTCAAACATTTCGTACCAATTAACCGCCAATATCAGCAACTACCACATAGGCTAAAAAAAATGTGATTAAGCAAGCATTGATCATATGTCGCTATTGTGCTGCATTAATGGCACAAAATCATAATCATTATACATAATCTTAGTTCAACTCCATTGCACCAAAATATCATAATCTAGCTTTCATACCTTTTCTTGCTACATTAACAAGTCCATAATTCAGTGACTGAAAATTTAATATATCCCCATATGACTTTTACGCAAGTCATGGGTTCTAAATTCTAATAATTGCCAACTTTACTAAACTCTTATTTATATATCACGTATAAAAAAAAAGAAAAAGAAAAATTGATTAGATTGCGATAGTTCATAAGATCTAACATATTATGATCAATCTTTAGTAATTACTATGTATATATAAACTCTTGGGCACCTCTCATTACAAACTGGTTTTCAAGTGCGAGTTCTACTCAAGGTTTGTAGCGTGAGTTCTACTCAAGGTTTGTATAATTTGGTATTAGAGTCAAACATCATGTTACCAAGTGGGCGACTTATATGATAGAGTGGGCCATCATGGACGTCGATTCCAGAGAGTTGTGGTATGTTATAATTATTAGTATTCCACATAACTTTAAGTATAATATCAACTTTGTGCATATAAACTCTTAAGAAATCTCTTATTGCAAGCCAGGTTTCTAATAGTGAGTTTTACGTGAAGTTAATTTGTACAATAACATCATCTAATAAAATTGCATATGAGATCCATCATTTTCGATACACTCTCTAGGTACATGATCCACCAAATAGATATAGAGTCCGTTTAGCCCCAAGAGTTTTCTAAGTAAAAAGTGTGTTTTAAATAAAATTTGCGAAAAATGTCTCGTTGGAAAGTCTGATTTTAAAAAAAATAGTAGTTTGAAAATGTGAAAAAATATGCTTGTTCAAATCATAGACAAATTGGTATGTTTTTTAAAGCGCGCCATTTTAAAAAATGAACTGTGGTATGTTTTGTAAATATCAAATCAAAATATTTTACTAAATGCCTAAATTGTGATTTTTTTATTAAAAAAATTAAATTAAATTTGGACCGTTAAGTTAAATCTTTTAAAAATTATGTTTTTAAATTACAAGTTTTAAAATTATTATTTTTTAAATTATACCTTATAAAAAATCACAAATTCAAGGGGAATCTATTGAATAAAGCTATTGAACCCCACGTTGCACCAACCACGTCCGCCCAATTGACCACTCAGCGTCGGCCCTAGATACACTCCAACATTACCCAAATCCCACGTTGCAGCAGGGCATATTCGTCAAATCTCAAAACCGAAAGGTCATTTTGGGAACAGGGAAATTCTCCCCCTCCGAGGCGCCCTTTTTTTTATTATTATTATTTTTTTTCACCATGCCAACGGCGACTCACGGAACGGAGCTCGGAATATTTAAAAAAAAAACACTCCGGAGAGTTTTTATTTTTCATTAATATTCTTTGCTTCCGAATATCAAAACGCCCTCTCACTTCTTCACTGCTTCTCTTTGCTTCTTCTTCGCAAACACTTTTCTTCGTTTTGTATTCGCTTCCAGAAAAACAACATGTAACTGGCCTCAAACAGACGTTGTCGTATGATCAGCAGGTAAAACCTCTCACTTCTGCGAATGGCTTTACAAAGATGTTTTTGGTTTTTGTGGGGTCGATTCGTTTGTTTTTATGCATTGATCCGTTGGTTTTTTATTGCCTTCTGTTTGGTTGGTGAGAAAGTAAAAGCTGAGTTGGGAGGAAAGGACAGGGAAAGAGAAGAACAAAAGGAAAAAAGTGTTCCTCAGCTTTGAATTAGTGTGAACTCCTTTTAACTATTTACCCCTTTTTTCCTATGTATTGATCTTGATCTGCTTCTCTACATTTGTTGCAGTTCAATTTATAAATAGAAAGATTGAGCATCAGATAGATAGTTTGCAAGTAGTAAGATTTTATAAACGAAAAAGAAGAAATCAACTGAATGTTTATGTTAATGAAGTCAAAGTGAAACTACTTTAAAATATATTATTTTTTAAGGAATTATTTGGGTTTTTGGGGTAGTCTTTAACTAATTTCAATTGGGTTTTCTTTATACTAGTCATGGCGTGCTTGAATGGAACTTTTCAATAAGACTTTTCTCTTTTGAGTATTATGACGTTCTTTTCGCATGTTTTTGAATTTCTCTCTCTTTTTTTTTTTGACAATATCTCCATTTGACTTCTTGAATGGCTATGGATATCAAACATAGCGTCTGAAGCTTGACTTCTCAATTTTTAGTTTTGTGGTTGGAGAATTAGGATAAACTGTGAGTCGCATGGCATTTTCTATACCTATTACCGTTGAAAGATTGATGAGCTAATTTGCAGGTTGGTCAATGAATTGGACGATCCTATAGGGAGTAGTGAAGCACAGAAGAGGAGATGAAAGGGGAGTCTTCTGGGTTGATCATCGGGATTTCCATAGGGGTGGTGATTGGGGTTCTTTTGGCTATTCTTGGACTGTTATGTATCAGGTACCATAGGAAGCGCCCGCAGGTAGGGAATAGCAGTTCTCGGAGGGCAGCAACTATCCCTATCCGAGCAAACGGTGCTGATTCTTGTACTATATTATCTGACTCAACCGTTGGTCCGGACTCACCTGTGAAGTCTGGGCGTAACGGCATGTCCGTGTGGCTCGATGGATTTAGGAGGAGTAATGTGGTGTCGGCATCTGGAATACTTGAGTACTCTTACAAGTATGCTTTCCTTGAAATTTTATGAATCAATACAACAAAGTTTTGGAAGAGATATTTTCTTATTGTTATCACGCCTCTATATTTTTCTCCTGATTTTTAAGAATGATCTCTTGTGGAATTTCTTTATTTGAATGTCAAAATCGTCCATTGTTTATAGAAGTAGTATTTTGGCCGCATATTACCTTATTTTTTGTGCCCCTGAAACAACTTTATCCAATTTGCGAAAATGTTGATTATGCTCAGTAGACATCTTTCATGTCTTTTCAACTTATTAAAAAATAGTACAATTAGACGATAATCAACGAGTTCAGTTTAGCTCTCATTACATCCTTCATCTTTGCAACAGTTATTAGAGGCTTCATTTTGAGATATGCTATTTCTTCTTACCCTTTTTATCTGTGGCTATCAATAGAATTCATAATCACTTGATCTCTGAACAAGTAGTAGCTGATTTGCACACCTAAGTTTCTATACCTTCGTTCTTCTTTTTTTTTTCTTTTCTTTTGCTTTTTACTTAATTTTTGGCTTAATGCTATTCATGCAGGGATCTGCAGAAAGCAACTTGTAATTTTACAACTTTAATAGGACAAGGTGCATTTGGTCCTGTTTACAGAGCTAAGATGTCAACTGGTGAGACCGTTGCTGTCAAAGTGCTTGCAACTGATTCTAAGCAAGGGGCAAAAGAGTTCCAGACAGAGGTAGTGATGGTTAAGGGGTTGCATTTTTGCTATCTTACGGACCCTGCAACATATATTAGGCTGTGAAGTAAATTTGGCAGGAAATTTTGGTAGAGATGTGGGAGCTTGATGAAATTTAGGAATGCAAGACCACGGGAGAAAGTTTTAGGAAAGAGTATATTGAAGGAATATTGATATTTAAAATCTTTGCAGAAATTAGCAGATTATAAACATGAATGAGAAATTTACTCCACTCTTCTAGAAAAACTTTACCTTTGTGTATGCAATCACCAATTTGAATGTCTTATATTTCATTCAGTGACATGTTCTCAACCGATTTCTTCATGTAATCTTTTTTTTTTTCACTTGAAACTGCTTGATCAGTTTTAACCTGTCACCTTTTTTAAACATGCTCAGGTAATGTTATTGGGAAGGTTGCATCACAGAAATCTCGTGAATTTGATTGGATATTGTGAAGAAAAGGGCCAGCATATTCTGATATACGTCTATATGAGCAAAGGCAACTTAGCATCTCATCTGTACAGTAAGCTGTCTACCAACAATATGTATAAAATATTATAGGAATTTACTATATCTGAAAGTAGTATTTGACCAGACGACATTCTTTGTATGTCACATTGCAATGAAACATTATATGTTAATTGATGTCACTTGATTGTATTGGCCACTCAAATTAATTAGTTCTAGAGTTCATCAAAGTTCCACAGATTCCCAATAAATGACTAAAGAAAATTGAAAACCTTATACAGAATTATTCAATTTCCCTCCTGTAATTACTGCACTGACGTACTAAGTTTCCTAGTGGTATACTTTGTCATCTGAACAAGCTTCAACAGTTCAATCTTGAATTCTGCTATAATGAATCTTATATTTTATTGGTTGAACTAACCTTGTAATGGACGAATGGCCAAAAATTGAGGTTGACCACAGAAGGTTGATGCTCTCTGCAGATGTTTTAGTTGTATACAATTTTGTGATGAATAGCATGCTTTTCCTTTTATGCAGGTGAAAAGCATGAACCATTGGGCTGGGATTTAAGGGTTCATACAGCTTTAGATGTTGCAAGAGGTTTGGAGTATCTTCATGATGGGGTAACTCCGCATCTTACATGTGCACTAAATGATGGACTTTTGTCTTTGAGTGTGCATACTTGCAGATGCATATGATTTATTTAAGGAGCTTATTTGTTCTTCATTTGTCACTTCAGGCAGTTCCTCCTGTAATACACCGAGATATTAAATCTTCCAATATTTTGTTGGATCAATCCATGAGAGCCAGAGTATGTCTCTTTTCTTGATTGTGGATTATGTTTATCTCCAATATTCAAATTATTTATGTGTGTGAAGAGTACCTTTAAATTTAAGCCCTTGATCACATAAAAAAATTAAAAAATTAAGCCCTTGAAAGACATTCTTGAGTTCTGGATCATATGATTTAATTTATTTGTATTTGTTGAAGATATGAGTCTATTTATATACCTTAACCAATATTTGATGAGGTTGCCTCTCATACTATTATAGCTGGTTATGTTGGATCAAGCAGGTTGCTGATTTTGGGCTGTCAAGAGAAGAGATTGTGGATGGACATGCGGTTAATATACGTGGTACTTTTGGGTATCTTGATCCTGAGTATATATCTACAAAGACTTTCACCAAGAAAAGTGACGTTTACAGCTTTGGAGTCTTGCTCTTTGAACTTATAGCTGGCAGAAATCCTCAACAGGGTCTTATGGAATACGTTGAGCTCGTAAGATCTCTCTCCCTCTATTTTTCTCTTCAGAAGTAATGCAAATAAAGCAATAAGAAAGTTCAAGGAAGATTACAGTGGTGGCTACAACAATAATAGTAATTTTAGCAAAGAAAAAATATGGAAGGAAGATGCATAAGAACGTAATACTGGAAGTGCAAGAGTGATTAACATGAATTACTTTGGTGGTTATGATCCTTCAAATGTGTTTTTAGAATAACAAAATACTTGAAGAAGTGAAAATGCACAGATTGTTAGAGAATGATTGAATAAAGCTTAAAGCCAAAGTCGCCTTTTTAGAAGTGTGTAATTTCTTAAGAAAGAAGGATCATTGTTGGATTGGCTGTGTTGCATATATTAATATATTAGGATATCTCAAAATAGAATGGAATGCAAAAATATTGGGACAATGTATTCTAATTTCTGATTGACAATCTAATGCCTTTTGTTATATGATGAGTAGGCAGCGATGAATACGGAGGGGAAAGTTGGGTGGGAGGAAATTGCGGATTCCCGTCTTGAAGGGAAATTTGATGTGCAAGAGCTCAATGAAGTAGCTGCTCTTGCATACAAATGTGTCAACAGTGTCCCAAAAAAGAGGCCTTCCATGAGGGACATTGTGCAAGTGCTGTCGCGGATCCTCAAGTCAAGACACAACAGGAAGCATCACAACAAGTCCCTATCTTCCATAGCAGATGAAGTTTCAATTGATGTTGAGCAACCAGAGACCAAGACTCCAATCTCTGAACACAAAAGAGAGGAATCTATGGATAGCACAGCTGACACCTATGAAGTATAGACGATGTTTTTTTTTCCATTTTTCATTTGTTTTGTTCCTTGGTTTTTTGGTTTTGCTTTTTAGCATTATGTGCAGTCTTGAAAGGAGTTAAAAGGGTAGCAGATCCGTCGTAGTTCTGATTTCTGCTTGAGTGACATAGGATTCAGAATTTCAGATCATGTTCCTTGTAATTTTGTGCAACTTAGTTCAGTCTTTTCTCTATTTTTTTCCCCCTTTATATATATTTTTTCTTGACATGCCCTTAGGTCTGTAAATTGAATACTTCAGAAATGAAATGAAGGAAAAGAACATTTTTTGTAAATTTATTACTCAGCACTTATTTTTGTGTTGTATACTTGTATTTAAGACTTCATGCCTGGGACTTCTCTCACAGTGATTGGATAGCCTCTACTTTTAATCATCACCACTTCTTTTTTTTTTTTTTTAACATGTTCACACAGCGGGAGAAAAAGAGAGGGGAATTTGAGTCATCATCATACTTGTCCATGAAATAACAAACTTTTTTAAGATGCCTAAACCCTATTCTAGGTAACTGAATAGTCCATAATTTAATTGGGTAAGTAGGGTAAATAAGGATTCACAACAATTAGCTATTTAAATTGTTAACATGAGAGAGCTCAGTTTAAATTTGTCCAAATAAATTTTAAGATGGTATGTTGACTATTCGAATAGGTGGGTATTATATGAGATCTATCTAATTAACTATTCAAATTGTTGTAAATTTCAATTCAGATGAATTTTATATGGGTTCTCTTATAATTGTTGTCCAAAGTAGTAGGAGATTTCAGTCCTATTTTTTAAAATATGGCCTTCATTAATTTAAAAATAAGAGGTATACATATATATATATATAATTAATTTCATTTCACCCATTTATATTTTCCAAAATGGGTTTTGAGTGGGAGAGAAAGAAAGAGCCCACGTTGGGTCATGTCATCAAGGCCCAATTTGGAGCCCCAAACCGATATATATTTGCACAAGGTAAAATTGTCTTTTAGCTTCCCTCGATTATCCATATGGCATTATCAGGACCAAAGCAATAGTGCTCACAGCGAAAGCCACAGAATCGAAGAAGAAGCATCGAAAATGGCGGCCATGGCTGCACTTCAGAGCTCTATGACCTCTCTTTCCCTCTCCTCCAACTCCTTCTGGGGTCAGCGCCTCTCACCGCCCACTCTCTACGCCGTGCCGGTACCTTATCCCATTTCTCTTCTAAGCATCTTCTCAAATTTCTTGTGCTCATTTTGGTTTTATTTTTTCTCAAGTTATTGTTCTTTGCTGGTAATATATAATGGGTGCTTCAAGATTGTAGCTTTCTTCTCAAATTTCTTGTGCAATGTAGTTTTTTTACTTTATGCTAGTTCTTAGAGTTGCCATTATGGTTGTTTTCTCATGTTTTATTTCTTTACTGGTAATATTGTAATGGATCGTTTGAAAATTGGTGTTTGTTGTGCACCTCAAACCTCTTATGCTTTATGTCGTTTAACTCATAATGTGTTGGTAGTTGAAATCACAATTTGGTTTTATTTCATATTCCGGTCCTTTTTTAGTTATATGGAAGCGGTTCTATCAGAAACTAGTTAAACTATGATTTGTTGGTCTTTGAGTCAAAACCCACATGTTGGTCACTTTGTGTTATACTTGGATTTGTAGATATCTATTGGGTTTTGCACAAATTAATGTGCTGTTCCTTTTGTATGTATGAGAATTGCAATCGAGATGTTGTACTGGTTACATTAATTTCTCCCAATAATTGAAACCTTAATAATATTCAAACAGGTTTATTTAGAAAGAAAAAGAGGATAGCATTCAAAGGGTACTTCTACAATTGGAAGAAGTTGTTTTGGTTTGGTCTTGTCATATTTGGGATCTTTCTTGATGATTGTTAGACAGTTTTGCAAAATTAGAAGTTTTTGTTAATAAATAAATTTGAAAGCCTATATGTAAGGACAAATTGAAAGTCTTACAAGAAGGAAGAAAACCGGTAGTATAACTTATACTATTTAGGAGGTCTCAATGTAGGTTTTAATCAGTAGAAATTATGGCTTAGTTGGAGCATTGGGTATTGATCATTGATCATCTAATGCTCTCTTCATTTTCTAAGAATGTCAATGTGCTTAGGCCTTGGCTGCAGGTGGTAAATGAGTGGGCGGGGCTTGGTTTGCTGTAGGTTCAAATGTAAATAATCAAAAGAAAAAGAGGGGGGAAATGCCATTGTGCTGAGTCTCTATACACAAGGTGCCCATGATTTAATTTACTTTGGTAGATTCTGTGGCTGCTTTCCCAGGCTTACTGAAGTGGAAATCGTTGTAGCCCTTTGCCAGTTTTGTTGTGTACGCATTGCAGTCTACATCTGAACCCTCCGGGGAAATAATTGCTAGGTGAATCATGGTGTCTGCATTTACATATCTGTGCCCAGCATGGATACTGTTATCCTGCCATCCAATTTTGCCTTTAGTATTTAACAGTGGCCTGGCCTCATGTTTCTGATTTGTTGGGACCCTTTTGACTCACGCTTTTACTCTCTAGGCGTGATAATTGTTCTGTTATCAACTTAGCTTACTGACAGGAAGGTCATCTGTAGATATTATAGAGTGACTTTAATCACTTTCAGATCTCATTGTCATTGGTGTTAATGCTTCCTGGAGATCAAAGAGAGTAATGATCAGAATTTTGCTGGACTTTAGTGCACCCTGACAATTTGAGAAGCCAAAAATTTAATAATAGTGTCTTATTTGCTGTTTTTCTTGCCCACAAAGTTGGATATATGAATCCTATAACTAAAATTTCGTCTGCAAAGGAAAACAAAGAAATTGTGTCATTTCTGGTGATTATAGATCCTATTATACTTGCTATTTTAATTTAGAGTATGTCTGAATCTAACAGGATTGTTTTTATGTCATTTACCTTGTAGTTGGAATTTGAAACACTCCCCCCACCAAAAGTGGGATCACTTGATAACATCTTTTCTGTTTGTTTCACATGCAGGCCAAGCCAACAGAGAAGCCATGTCTCATTTTAGTGAAGGTTAGTATTATGGGTCCTATCCTCGTATGTTCTTGTTGATGAATTGTTTCTCTAGTTTTTAGAAAATAGGATGTACGTTTTGCACCAAAAAAACATAAGAAAAGAAATAGGATTTGACCTACCAAAGGGGTAGACACAAAATTGTTTGAAGCACTCTACTATATCCACTATTTATGGCACTTAATCATTTAGGGAATTTATTTGACTGTAACCTATTGGTGAATGCAGAAGGAGATGCATAAAACTTAAACCTTTTAATTTGGCAAAACCAAGCAAGGTCTTGGTGTCATTTTACATGGGATGGGTTCAATTTATTTTTGGCCTCCCACCGAGGTTATGGGCCTACCGTTGATGTAGTGTTTTCTTATAAATAATCTATTTTGTGTTACAGGCTTGATATGTCATCTAATGTTCTTATTGGGTCTCTTTATTTGCCTGGCAGCTCAAGCGATGGGAGCGGAAGGAATGTAAGCCAAACAGCCTTCCAGTTCTACACAAAATGCATGTTAAGCTGGGAGATACGGTGAAATTAATATCTGGACGTGATAAGGGCAAAATTGGCGAGATTACTAAGATCTTTAAGCATAACAGCTCAGTGATAATAAAGGATATAAACTTGAAGACGAAGCATGTGAAGAGCAAAGGAGAGGATCAACCAGGCCAGATTCTCAAGGTTATTTTTACCACTCCATTGAAAACGTGAACTCATCAATTATACTTAGTTATTAATATACTCTACTACATTGCTACAAAGTTACACATACACCCGGTAGGCGGTAGGACTTGAACCTACGACCTCACCTTTCACCTTGCTACAATGGAAGGAAGTACCATTTGAGCTCAAATGCTCATTGGCAGACAGATATATTAATATTCCTCACATCCTATTGTTACATTGGATGCATAAGGTGGAAACTGAGTATCTAGTGATCTTAAAACTAGGATTCTTGATTACTTTGATTTTACCATCGTGTTTGGGAGTTTATGGACAGCACAAATTGATATTCCTTTGAATTTTATTGATGTATACGTTTTTTTATTTGCTCGTTGCCGATCACGAACAGATGTTTTAATTTTGTATTCCAGATTGAAGCGCCTGTCCACAGCTCGAATGTGATGCTCTACTCAAAAGAACAGAATGTAGCAAGTCGGGTGGGTCATAAAATCCTTGAAGATGGTAAACGAGTCCGTTACCTGATAAAAACTGGAGAAATAATCGATACTGCAGAGAACTGGAAGAGACTAAAGGAAGATAAAACAAAAACTGAAGTAGTTGCTGCTTCTTAGAAGGCTGATTCTTTACTTCACTTATGTATTATCTAAATCTCTAGATGTATTCCTGACCTGCTTTTATCATCATTTGTCCAAATATTTTGTTACTGCCTCTTTGTTGATCCACATACACGAGTAATATTGTTTTTCACCATGCTGTATTGGTTCTACCATCTAGGGCAAATTGGAATATGGAACCCTAGCCTAAACATTTAGGTTGAATTGTCTTGTAGTTCATGTAGTTAATAGACAAGCTTGTGCATGTTCTCTCTTTTTCTTTTATCTTTCCCATGCATTCAAAGTGAGAATCCTCTACAGTTTTCTGGGTTGAGTTCCTTTGCATTTTGAAGTTCATGTGATGCAATTTGGGATAGTATGATTTTGGGACTTTCTAGATATATATTTTTGGTGAAATGATAGAAGACTCTGGGTCAAACCTTTGACCTCCACTTGTGAAAAGGAGGAGAAATACCATTAAGTTGCAAAGGATTTGACTTAGATGATGTTAACAAAAAATTACAGCACATTTTCTATTCAACGATTTAGGTCTAATTTTATTTTATTTTATATTTTTTTACGCCTCCAAGAGATAGTTTAATTGGTTGGGGACTATATTTCATGAAGTAGATGTCACTAATTGGAATATCTCATTTTCTTGTGCAGACATGTAGAAATTTTTTTTTTTTTAATTAATTTTTTCACAAGTGGAGGTCAAAGGTTTTACCCGGCAATGGCATAAAATTATTCCAAGATATATTCCTTTAGCTATTTCTTTTCTAAATAAATAATTAAATGAGGAAAAAAAAATCTTCAAGACCTTTCAAAGACAAAAAGTACGTCATGTTAAAAAAACAAAAAAACAAAAAAGACAAAAAGTACGTACAAGTGTCAAATTGGGTCCTGTTTGGGCTATAATGTGACCTTACGATCATGTCATGGGCCATGTATTCACTTTATAACCCTAAAAGGTCAAGAATAATGGTAGTTAATATTAGTTGAGTGTCATAGTTAGTAGGGTAACTTTAACAATAAGTCCATTTATACAAATTGATATGGAAGCCCATATATATATATATAAAATAGCCAAATCACTCTTTATTGATAGTCTAGAATTGGGACATGTGATGTGAACTTATTTTTTTTAAAGGTTAAACCATTTTTTTAAGGCATAATTTTTGAAACGATTTTTTACTTACAAAATTGGTTATTAATTAGCGTAATTAATTGTATTAATTATATTTCAAAGAATTTTTCATATATAAATTATTGAATAAATTAAATATTATTAATGTACTAATCAAATAAGGAAACAAATAATATAAATCAAATTATTATGTATTAATACGTTTAGTCAAAAATCGTAATATATATATAACGTGTCTCTCTCTCTTTCTCTCTCTCCCTTAATTTTAGTTTAACCCATATAAATTAAAACATGTCATAAAAAAATTAAGGAAAATGCTAGGGGTTCTCCCTGTAATATTCTCTTGGCATTATCCCAGTTTTACGTAAAACATGATTTAAGAAAAAATAAAATTGCAGTAGCCTCCACCACATTTTTTTAGGCATTAGCCCAAAATTTAAGACATTAGCACCAAATTTGAGGCATTAGCACCAAAATTGAGGCATTAGCACCAAATTTAGGATGATCAAATTCATTTTGGGTAATACCATCCCTAAAGGGTTAACCTTCCACCCTTAGGTTTTAGTTTTGAATTCAAAAACAAGTTTTAAAGCATTAGAACCTAACTATTAACTCATAAAAATTAATTTGTTGGCAAAAAAAGATACTACAATTTTATTTTTTCTTAAATCATGTTCTACATAAGATTAAGAGAACGCCAGGAGAACACTACGAGAAGAACCCCTAGCAAACCTCAAAAATTAACCCATACAAATTCGGCCATAAAGATATTGTATGCACTAATTCTCTCTCTCTCTTTTTTTTTTTTTTTTTTTTTTGGTGGTGGTTGAATTTGACGTTAATGGGTCTCTATTTAATCCAAAATTTTGTTACTCTCTTTTTTATTTTTTGAAAAGATACTGATCTCATTAAGGTAAAAATCAAAAGCACGAAGCTTATACAACATAGAGCAACAAAACTCTGACAAATCTTAACCATAGCCAAAATTACAACTTCACCAACCGGCTAACCTATGTGTGACTTCCGATACTAAAACAGATCTGCAACAAGCAGAGACCAATAAAACATAGGTGTAGCACCTAACGGAACCCCCACAACCCAAGGCCAGGGGACTAAACCATCAACAACTTAAAAGGCCAGGATGCCTTATTACAAGAAAAACAACTAAAGCTAACTCATTTACCAGATCTACATCAAACAGCCAAGATTTAGGACATGAGTAGCCCAAACACAAGAACAAAAAAACAAAACTTAAAAAACTAAAAAACTCCACAAGCAGTAGCGGAGGAGTCCGGCATCGAAGAGATCCCCAGGAAGACGCACCAAGGCTAATGAAGAAAAGTAAATCTAAGAAAGAGAAAACTAGATCTGGAGCAAGATCTAGAAATACAACTTAGATTTGAAACAAACACACGCTCGAAATGGAGACTGGAGGAAACACCTAGATCTAAATTACAAGAGCTACATGCTTTAAAGCAATCGTATCAAAAATACATGGGGGTGTCTCCTCCATCCAAATATTATCACCACAATTTTTAACGGCTTCTCTAACCAGGCCGTGGGCGGCTTTGTTAGCATTTTTCTGCACATGTTTGACCTCTGCCGGTCGAAACTGTTGAAGGAGCCATCTAGTATCATCTATAAGGTGTCCATAAGAACTCAAGTTCTTTGTCGCATCCTGCAGTGCTTTAACCACCGTCAGGGAATCCCCTTCTAGAATTACATTTTGAACACCTATATCACGTCCAAACTCTACTGCATAAATAGCCCCCATAGCTTCCCCAATTACTGGTTCTTGTTTGGTCTAAATTGTCAGACTCCTTGCTGCTATAACCTCACCAAAAAAATCCCTGACAATCACACCCACACCCATTTGGTTATACTTCTCCTCCATGCCAACGTACTAGTTTATTTTGTAGACTCCAGGTGGCGATCGTTTCCAGACCTCCAAGTCATCCCCTGCTGCACTTTGGGCTTCATTGGACCGGCCTTCTTTCGCATTTGCTTCCAAGAAATTCTCTAAAGACTCCCTCGCTTCATATGCTAGGCGATCATGGTGAGTAAAAAGGCCTCCGTGCAAAACAGTATTTCTTCTTTTCCAAAGATTTCAAGAAATTGTCACTATTATGCCCAACTCTACGATGTTGCACTTCTCCGAAAATATCTCCATTAACTCTTTGAAATCTGCACCCACAACCCCAATTTTTTGAATTTTCCGATCACATACCCCCACATGTCTCGTGCCATTAAACACTCCCACAACACATGTTGAATAGTTTCAGTCTCTTGGCTGCATATAAAGCACTTAGCCTCCAGATCCATACCCCTCCTTTAAAGATTGTCTCTGGTCAGTAATAAGTTGCTGCAAGCCCTCCAAATGAAAACTTTGGCGGGATTCAGAATTTGAAGACCCCAAATCAATTTCCAGAAAAAGAGTCCCAGCCTTTTCCCTCTGAACTCTCACCCTTCTCATGTTGACTTCACTCTTGCTCCAAAAATAGGCACTTCTAACAATAAAAATACCTGATGGCGTTGCTCTCCAGATCATTTTATCTGGGTGATCAAATCTGCTCAGGGGGATATTACAAATAATTTCTGCTTCTTCCCTCACAAAAATAGCATGTATCAATGGGACATTCCAACCCCTTAGATGTGGGTCAAATAAAGCCGTTACTGTTTCATCACTTGCTAGCATAGAACATGGAGACTAAACTGAATAGGAAATTGGCTTAGGAAGCCATTTGGACCCCCAGACTTCAACACCCTGCCCGTTACCTATCCTCCAAACCAAAGCTTCTCCTCAACAAATCTGCAGCAGCCAATAAGCTCCTCCACGCAAAGGACGGCCTACTCCCCAGTTTAGCTTCCAAAAGAAAACTTCAACAGAAATATTTTGCTTTTAAAACGCTTCCCACCAGACTGCCAAGATTTTGAATGATCCTCCACTTTTGCTTAGCTAGAAGGGCCTTATTTAAATAAATTAAGTCTCAGAAACCCATTCCTCCTTTTGATTTTGATCTCCCCATTTTCTTCCAACTCATCCAGTTTATTTTATTTTCATTTTCCTTAAGCCCCCACCAGAACTTTTGCATAATTCTATTTAACTCGCTACAAAGCATTTTGGGAAGCAAAAAGATACTCATGCTGTAAGCTGGAATTGCTTGTATCACTACCTTAATAAGGATCTCCTTCCTCGCCTGTGAGAGAAATTTTGCTTTCCAATCGTTGACACATTTGAGAACTCTCTCCTTTATCATTTGGAACTCCTTGATCTGGGGTTTTCCAACCAAAGCAGGAAGCCCCAAATAGGTATTAAATCGCTACGACGTGGGAATTCCTGAGAGAGATTGGATATTAAGCTAATCCTCCCTACTAGTATTTTTGCTGAAGAAAACGACAGTCTTTTCTTTATTCAATCGTTGCCCTGAAATCGCCTCATAATCATTCAAAATTTTTGATAGTGTGGCCCATTCTTTCGAGTTCGCCTTGCAGAAAATTAGGCTATCATATGCAAAAAATAAAATGGTTAATCTTAGGGCCCCTTGGAGAGGTAGCGACACCCTTCAGACTTCCATCTAATGTAGGTTGTTGGAATTTAAAACTGAGAACCTCTGCACAAAGTAACAAAAGGCAAGGTGAAATGGGATCCCCCTATCTAATCCCTCCGGAAGGACGGATTAGGCCAACAAGTTCCCCATTAATTATTATTGAGTAGTTGACACTAGTTATGCAAGACATTACAAGTCCCACCCATTTTTTTCATCACCGACTCTAAATACTATAGTGTGATAACTATAGTATTGAAATATTATATTTATCACACTAACAATATTAAAGATTCATGCTAATTTTCTATATTATAATCTATGTATTCTTCTTGATATTTTTTGTTTCTTTATACTTTTCATTTTACATCATATATACTTATGTGAACAAAGATTAAACATGTTTTAATGTATATGGATTAAACTAAAATAAAGACTCTTATGTTTTACGGGGTTTTTTTTTTTTTTTTTCGTTATGTGATCTACTCGATTTTTGACATTTTTTAAAGTGTTTTTTTGGCTTTTGAAAGCAAAATAAGGTAGATATTTATTTGATTGCTAAGCATAGAAGGAATATAAATACTTTTGAAACACTAAAGAAATAGTAAGCATTGAACCTCATGTAAAGATTGATTTGATTGCGTTAAATGTTTAGTGAAAGATTTTGTTTTATTTTGTATTCACAAAAAAAATATTTTGTTTAGTTTGCTTTGTATTTTTTTAGAATATTTAGAATTATATGAATTTTTATTTGCATTGAAATATAATAGACATCACACCAATAATATTAGAAAATTATGCATTTATAATCAAAATTCGCATGTGTTCTTCTTGCTATTATTTTAATTTTAACTACTCATATGAGAATAAATATTTTAACATATTTTAATTTATATGGAATAAATTACATTAAGAGTTTTTTTTTTTTCTTTCATTTGTATGATTTTCTCTATTTTTTTTTTTTAAAAAAAAAAAATTGCTTTTGAAAGCAAAATAAGACTCAAATAAATGATTAATTTTGTTACATTAAATATTGAGTGAAGGATTTTGTTTTATTTTGTATTCATAAAAAAAAAAAAAGATTTGTTATTTTTCTCTGTATTTATTTTTAAATGTTCAGAATTATATGAGTTTTATTTGTATTGAAAAATAATAAGTATCACACAAATATCATCACATATTTCTTCTAATTTTCTATTAATGCTTTTATAATTAGAATTCAGATTTTCCTCTTGCTAATTTTTTTTTTTTTTTGCTATATACTTATTTTCATTATAAATTGGACAAAGTTTTCTTTCAAACTGGGTTGGAGGAATTTCCTTCAACCTAGTCTATAAAGTGACACATGTCCCTTTATTTAATAACATGTGAAATGCACATGATTTTTTAATAAAATTTATTCCAACTTTGTCCCTAGTATTAAAAAAACATATGCATCTCACATGTTCAAGGGACACATGTCACTTTTATAGACTAGGTTGAAGGAAATTCCTCCAACCCAGTTTGGAGGAAAATTGTTACACATATGTGAATAGTAATGTATTGGTGTATAACTTTAATTTTTTTTTTTAAAAAAAAAAAATTAAAGAGACGAGATATAATTTTATACTTCTTTTTTAACCTATAATAAAAAGTATAATGAAGATGAGTTTACATTTTAAAACTAAATTATAATGAAAAATTGTGCGCATTGCATGAGTTATAAGCTAGTTAAATTTAATTGTAACTTACATTGCAGTGCCATTAGACTTACACTTCAGTTTATGTGATACTAATCATGTTAGACACTAAGAGCATGTTTGAGATTTCATTAGTAAATAAAGCTTTTTTCAAAAAAAGAAAAAAAGAAAAGGTTTTCTAGAAAAACTTCTGGAAAAATATGTTTTAACAATTTTTAAAGTAAGAAAAAGTAATTTTTATAATTTTTTTATCAAATAGACCAGCTTTTTACCTAACACAACTTCTTAATTAAATATTAATAGTATTTTTTTAAGCTCCCTAACGTGACTAATGTGACAATGCCATGTCTCCCTAAACATTTTCCATATATATTGGTTTGAATTTGGACCTTAGAATGATAAGAGACAAATTTTCCAAAAATTGAATAATTTTCGTATGTTGAGAGAAAGACAGCCGGCTAGTTAACGCTAGGCCTGTAAATGAGCCGACACACTCGACAGCTCGGCTCGAGCTCGGCTCGATTAAGCTCGAATCGAAATCGAGCTCGATACTGTTTAGCTCGGCTCGTTACTGTACAAGCTCGCTCGATTAGCAAATGAGCCGAGCTCGGCTCGCCCGACTAAACTCGACAAGGGCTCGTGAGCTCGATTTCATTCATAAATGAGTAGATTAAATGATTATTAATTAAGTAA
>CM017328.1:28533279-28841277 GCA_006937295.1 Carpinus fangiana | reverse complement strand
ATATATATATATATATATATATGGAAAATGCAAGGGGTTCTCCTCGTAGGTTTTTCTGACGTTCTCTCAGTCTTACGTAAAACATGATTTAAGAAAAAATAAAATTGTAGTGGCCTCCACCACCGATTTTTTTAGGCATTAGCACCAAATTTGTGAGGCATTAGCACCAAAATTGAGGCATTAGCATCAAATTTAGAATGATCAAATCCACTTTTTGTGATATCATCTCTAAAGGGTTAACCTTCCACCCATAGGTTTTAATTTTGAATCAAAAAATAAGTTTTAAAGCATTAGAACCTAACTATTAACTCATAAAAATTAATATGTTAACAAAAAAACGGTACTACAATTTTATTTTTTCTTAAATCATGTTCTAAGTAAAACTGGGAGAACGTCAGGAGAACATTACTGAGAAAACCCCTAGCAAACCCCTATATATATATATATATATATGCCTACCTGCCGACAGATTAATATGGACATGTGAAGTCAAACCGAATTCCAAGGGTGATTTTTTTTTTTTTAGTTTGCAATGAAGTCGTGATTTTACTATAAAAAAAAAAAAAAGGTTAATTAAGGTACGCATATCAAAATGAATTTAATATAAGAGAAATGCTAAGCTAGTTACTGATAAATGATAATGGTTTATATTATTATATTATAATTAAGACCAGTATATAATTAATTAAGAAGAAGTTATAAATCATTTCATTTTCATGTACGTTGTTTAATTGTATTGGCATATATCGATCAGAGAATTGAAGGAAATGGAGGATTTGGAAGCGGCGGCAGCGGTGGGGGGGAAAAGAGAGGAGCCGCCACCGACATACTGTGTCACTGGTGCAACTGGGTATATCGGGTCTTGGTTGGTAAAGACTCTACTTGAAAGAGGCTACAAGGTTCATGCCACCGTTCGAGATCCTGGTCAGTTGCGCAACTCATCAATCATCTTTTGCAGATCTTTTTTTCTCTTCTTTTCTTTTCTTTCGGTTTAATTAGCTTATATATATATATATATGCTTTTTTAAGATGAAGATCACCGCCTTCGTTGACCAGCAAATTTATGAAAATATGAGATTAAAAAACAAAAACGCTAATTCCTGATCAGTACGAATTTAATTTGCATCGTATACGAAACTTGAAAAAAAAAAAGAAAAAAAAAAAGAAAAAAAAAAGAAGGAAAAAGAAAAGAAGAAGGAAAAGAAGAAGAAGAAGAAAAGGAAGAAAAAGTCAACCATGTGTGTGTATATATATATTAGTCTTTGGCCTTCATCGTTTGAACCAAGACTTGAGTATTGGCTTGGGGGATTTTTGCTCTCAAGGACGAAGAATAAGTGCTAATTATGCATTGGTTGTTGTCTGTTTAGTACAGATTTAAAATTAAACCTGATGATTAGGCATAGGTTAGTGGATGATTATGTTATGGCTGATTTCTTTAGCTTTAGTTATGATTTACTTCAGAGCTTTTGCTATGTTTGTAGGAGCTTTTTGTATGCGAGTTTTATGAATGAGAATGAAGTTTTTTTTTTTTAATTGAAAGAGGAAAATGGCTATAGTGGAGGATCTTTTCCATTCTTGATCCGAATGGAAGAAAGAATGAAAGATCCTTCGGGAATGCTTCCAAAAACAAGATCGGAAGCGACCCATTTAGTTAACGCATGTGCACGAAAATTGGCACATTTAGAAACCTTCAAAGCATTCCAGCTATGTAGAGAGGAAAGAACCAAAGTACTGTGCAAAACACCAAGAAGAGCATAAGGGAGGATTGTTGATTGCCAACACCACAAGAAGAGCATCTCCCTCTAACAAAAGATGATCACAACTAGAGAAGACTACCAACCGAACTGCCAAAAGAGCAATAGCTGCTTCCCTTTGCAACACATCTGTGGAAACCAATTTCTGGGATGCTGCAGCAATAATATTACCAAGATCATCACTAAGAACTGTCGCCGTCACATCAAAATTAGCCTTAATCCATCCCACAGTTGGGGGAACCCACAGAGAAGGAAGAATACAATCCTTCCAGGCTGCAATATGGAATTCCAAAATTCTGGAAACCTGAAACAAAGCCTAACTTGGAGAGAAAACAATACCTTCATGGATCAAAAGGTTTCTAGCTCGCCAAATAAAATCCAAAACAAGAGAAGCAAAGAGCTAAAATTTCCACACCTCTGAAAAACCAACACCCAAAACCACCGGAGAAAGAATAGCTAAGATCCATTCAAATATTGGCCTAGAAGCATAACCCCCAATCACATTCGGCCAAGAGGAAGAATTCCACAAAAACAAGGCTAAGTCACACTCCAAAAAGATATAGGATAGAGTTTCTACAGGACCTTTGCAAAAAGGACAAACCCAAGCATTAGGATCATTAGAGACAACAAACCTGCCAATATGAGCCCTAGAAGGAAGAATATCCCACGCCACTTTCCATAAAAGATGCTTCAACCTAGCTTGGATTTTGAGACCCCAAAGGGAAAACCAAGCTTCCGAAGAAAGGGGGGAATGCCTACCACCCGCCAAAGTATCCAACTCATGAGCAGATTTCACTGAAAAAAGACCCGAGAAAGCTGGAGCCCAAAACCATTTATCAAAAGAAGGGCAGACTGGCAAATGAATACTAAGAATGCATTGAACTGAGAGAGGGTCAAACAGATCTTCCAAAAAGTGCTTGTTCCAAACCCTTTCCTTGGGGCAAATAAGATCCTCAACAGAAAAATCTAGACGCTCCACCAAATTAGCATTAGGAACTGGCCTAAAGTTAGGCATAGAAGAAACCCAAGGAGACTTCCATACATCCACCAACCTCCCATTAGAAATAGAGATACAAGCACCCTTCTCAACCACCATCATGTTCCTCAACAATCCTTTCCACAACCAAGAGGATAGTGGATTTGGAGGGGCAAACAAAAAAGACACACAATTTTTTAGAGTCAACCCAAAGGAGAGGTTGACCTTCTTACTTCTATGCATAAAGAGAGGAATCTCCAAATACTTAGCACGAGCTGGTATGTGTGCTAGGTTGAGAATCCCATTTACAGCAGCTTTGGAACTATCACGGCAATTCCTACTAAAGAAAATGGCTGATTTGCTCATGTTAATATGCTGCCTCGACCAAAAGGAGTATGTCGAGAGACAATTAAGAATCACACCCGCTTCATTCACATTAGCCTTGGAAAAAATGAGCACATCATCTGCAAACAACATATGAGAGATAGAAGGGCAAGAACTTGCCATTTTAATACCATGCAGCAACCCCAAATTCTCTTCTTTCTCAATAAGCCTTGACATGATTTCTAAACCGAGAATAAAAAGAAATGGAGATAAGGGATCACCCTGCCGCAACCCACGAAAGGGGAAGAACTTGCAAACAGAGCTCCATCCAATAAAATGGAGAAAGAAGAAGTAGTAATGCATTGGTGAATCCATTGAACCCAAGTAGGGTGAAAACCCAAAAGGTCTAAAACCTTTAACAAAAACTCTCATTCCATAAAATCAAAAGCTTTTTCCGTATCAAGCTTTAAGGCCATATAACCACCATTACCCTTCTTTTGCTTCATAGAGTGGAACATCCCATGAGCCAAAATAGTGTTATCATGAATAGATCAACCCTTGAGGAAAGCCGACTGGTTGGGAGAAATAATATTCTGCAAAATAGGCTTGAATCTATTTGATAAGATTTTGGAGATAATATTATAATTGAAGTTGGTCAAACTAATAGGCCTAAAGTGATGAACAAGGTTGGGATTATCCTTTTTGGGAATCAGGGCAATATTTGTATGATTAAATTCCTTAAGCAAAAAACCTCCCCTACAAAATGATTGGATTGAAGAGATAACACTATTCTTGACAATAGGTCAATAGGACTTGTAAAAGAGACCTGTCATACCATCAGGCCCAGGGGCCTTATTAAAACCAAGAGCAGAGATAGCCAAAATTTTTTTTGCTTCATCTGGAATTAAGCAAAGACCAACATTCTCTTCCTCTGTAACCACTTTGTCTAATAAGCCAGAAAGCCTATTATCTAACACATGATTTTGTCAAAGAAAAAAAAAAGTGCTAAAATGCTGCACCAAATAGGCCCTAATATTATCTCTACCATGAAGCACCCCACCATCCACAATTTTTAAGCAAGAGATAGAATTATACCTACGCCTACACACTATGGAAGCATGGAAGAATTTCGTGTTTAAATCTATCCAGGTGAGCCATAATTCTCTGGACTTCTGTTTCCAAAGAACCTCCTTCCTCAGAAGTTGTTCCTGCAAAGCCTCTTGCAACACTGATTCCCTATTCACATTAACAGCAGAATGTGGAGAAGACTGGATAACACTGATATTAGACATCAGAGATTTAATCTTTTGCTGGATAAAACCAAAATGCTACTGGTTCCAAACTTTCCAAGCACCCTTTGTGTTCTTCCATTTTCTGCTCAAAGAAAAAGCAGGAGAACCTTCCACATCAGACAACCAAGCCTGAGCCACCACATGATGATTAGACTTATTCCTAGTCCAAAAAGCTTCAAAATGAAAAGGCTTAAGGATATTCTGATAGGAGCCAGTAGTAGAAATTAAAACGGGGCAATGATCAGATTGGGTGGCCGGGATATGGTTAATCAGGAAATTAAGGAAAAGATGAACCCAATTCTAATTAGCCAAACCCCTATCTAACCTTTCCCTAATATTAAACCTTCCATCCCTCCGCTTGCTCCAGGTAAATCTATTGCCGTCAAAACCTAAATCCACCAAAGCATTGAAATGCACAAAATCAACAAAATCCTCATGCCCTGAATTACCAACGGCACGGCCATCACTCTTCTCAAAAGTAGACAAAATAGAGTTAAAGTCACCCAACAACAATCAAGCACCTTCAAAGGAATTTCCCAACTCTAATAAATAAGACAAAAAATCAGAGCGTCTCTGACTAGTATGAGGAGCGTGCACGCTAGAAAATAACCAAGGATGATGAGTGGGGTCCGAATAAACTAAACAAGAGATGCAATGCTTGTCAAGTTTTACCGGCTCAATATCCACACCAAACTTCCAAGCTGGAAAAAGACCACCTTAGAGGCTCATAGGAGGAAACTCTAACCAATTTGAGAAACCCAAACCAACCAAAGCATGCTGAAAACGAGAAGAAGACGCTTTTGTTTCAGAAAGAAAGATGATATTAGGACGAAAATTCCTGATGGAGGCTCGAAGAGCACGAATTGTCAGACCACGAGCCAAGCCCTGACAATTCCACGCTAACACCTTCATTGGGGCGGTGGGGGTAGGTTAATGTCCACCACCTCGACTGCCAAGGAAAAATTATGAGAAGAAAAGGGAACTGCATATGCCAAGGAAACATTCTGAGAAAGGAGAGGAAATTCATCCACCACAGTATTTGAGGAGGGAAGGTTGACATTTAGCTTTGATTTTTTGGAATGGTTTAAGTTTGGGTAGGGGTGAAATCTTTTTCTAGACTGGGGGATGGGAGAATGGCGTGGGGGCTTTGTGGTAAGATGATAGGGGGGGGGGAAAGACACGTGGAATTAGGAGAAGTAGTTGGGTTAGTACTAACCAATCAGGTAGAGTTTGAACTAGGCTTATTCGAATCCAACTGAGAGTTAGAGAAATCAGTTGGAACAAAAAAGGAACCGGTAGGCGAGTAACCTCGTGTTATCAGGAAAATGAATTTTGAGAGAACTGAGTTTCTCGATGTTGGTGAGAATTAATGAAGCATTATGAGGATGGGGCGGTAATGTGACAAGGGGAGACTTTTCAATAAAGGCGTTGTTTTGTGGACCGGGGCTCAACGAGAAGTGATTCGTGCAGTTGGACAAAGAAGAGGGAAATGTGCGTGATGAACTGGGTTGAGACGTGGACGTGCATAAGAGAAAAGATTGACCAGGAAGAGTGGATTGAGTTGACTCAAAACCAGGCCTGAAGGATACGGGAGTAGTAGCCAAAGCACCAGAACCAGCCATAGGAACAAGCTGCCTTCTGGGTTGAATTAGATGCTCAATCCGACAAGAAGACGAAGAGCTAGCTTTCAACTTTTCGTCATACCTACCATGGTCAGGAGGAAGAGGATCAACAGGGCAAGAATATGAGAGATGCCCAATTCTTCCACAAGTATAGCAATAATATGAGAGCCTCTCATATTTATATTGTATCCAGATAGGAGCACTCGAAAGTCTGTGATGAGTAAAGCCTGGCACAAGAGGATTGTTTAAGCATAAGCCTGAACCTAAGGAAACTTTTCCTGGTTGGCTTCCTCTTGTCGGCATTGTCCACCACAAGCAAGTCCCCCAAACTTGCACCAATATTTTTAGCATTCTCCACAATCATCAAATCCATAAGGAGATTATGGACCTAAACCCAATATGCTACTTTTGTGAGATCGAGATCTTCAATGGCCTTAGACTTAGACCAGCTCTTCAAGAATAAAGGAGAACCCTTAATATTCCATGGAGAGTTTTCCAACACTCTTTCAAAATCTTCTAAAACTTCAAACGAAAAAACCATAAGGTTATCATCTCTATCTTCAGTAATAAGGGACTTCACAAACCTCCAAGCCTGCAACAAGTTGTTTTTGATAATGACTTTAGATAAAGGTTGGGAAGATAGAATCTTCCCTACCAAGGTAAAAGAAGTTCTCGCATCCTCTGTAAGAATAGAAGCTGAGATTAAGGGGGTGGGGTATTGTTGAGAAAATAGTCCCACATTGCCTGTGGACAAGACCTTGTGCATGTTTATAAAGAATGGGCAACCCTCTCTTGTAAGACCGGTTTTATGAGATGAGTTAGGCCCATGAATTTCTTCAGGTATCGATCCAGCCAAGCGCAGAAGTTTGGTCGACAAGATCTTTTATCTCAGAACAGGAAATCTCAGAAGCCATGGAGCAAAACAACGAAGGAAAAAAAGAAAATAGGGAGAAAGGGGAAACAGAGTTTCAGGAGAACCCTACGAGAGAGCGGTTTTGCATGATGAAGTTAATTAGTTTTTATGAAGTGTTTCATTTTCAAAAAGAGTAAATAAAATTCTCAAGTCATCACAAAATTTTGTAACATAAAAAAAAATAATAATGATAAGACTTGTGTGGTTATTCGCAAGAATAATTAGTATTGAAAAGGAGTAATGATATAAGGATGTTATCTCAAATGTGATGTGATATTTAAAATCACCATTGAATTTGAGATGATCATTATTGAATTTTAATTCATTTGTAATTTTAAATGTCACATCACATTTGTATAGACTCTAAGAGAACTGTAGTCCTTCCTATATCATTACTCTTTAAAAAGCCCCTAACATTTTTTTTTTTTTTTTTTTTTTTGGCACCATAAATCCATAATGTAAGCTACCTAAAATAATTTATGAGACATAAGTGTTCTTATTTATGCCTTAATTAATTGCATGCACGTACTGATCTTTACAATTTTAAAGAAATAGTAGGTTCTCAAATTACGTAATTTTGCTTGTAAAATGACACATATTAAAAATATCCTAAATTACATTAATTGACAAAAATGACTTTGGTTTGTGTCATGTCTGTTTGTAAAGAACGCAAATTGAGAGTGTCACGTTTATTCAATTATTGGTGTAATACTTCTAGCTTGGGTTTTGGTTCACTCAGGACGCGAGTAAGAACGCAAGCCTTACTCGGATTAAATATGTTTCATCTTCTTCTTGTAATTAAGAGTATTATAAGTTTATTACCAAAAAAAGAAAGAAAAGAGTAGTATAAGTAGACGGAAGTGCAACCTACTCCTATTATCTCAGCAAAGTCACTATCACTATTGTCGCTGTGGACCAGCGGTGAGCGGTTGAGATTGTTCCGAGCTGATATGCAAGAAGAAGGTAGCTTCGACGAGGCTGTAAAGGGCTGCAATGGCGTCTTTCACGTAGCTTCTTCAATGAAATTCAACGTTCATCCAAATGAGGACATTGGTAATATATCGCATGAGAAGTTGAGAACCAATTAATCCTTTCAGAAGCCACAAGTTTGAAGAAAATAGCAATTTAATTAACTCTGTTTCGTTTTTTTTTTCTGAACTAGAGACTTATGTTCGATCAAACGCCATCGACCCTGCAATCAAAGGAACCTTAAACGTCTTGAAAGCCTGCTTGAGATCCAAATCTGTGAAAAGGGTTGTTTTCACATCTTCCATTAGTACTCTCACTGCCAAAGACGACAGCTCTGAAAATTTGAGACATGTTGTTAATGAATCGTGCCAAGCTCCTGTTGATCATGTCTGGAATACCAAAGCAAGTGGATGGGTAATTCTTCCTCTCTCCCTCCCTCCATCTATTAATGCTTGTTTATATACAGTCGTTCACATGCTCATCTTATGTACGGAATTTTGGGTTCATAGGTTTACGTACTATCAAAGCGTCTAACAGAGGAAGCAGCATTTAAATTTGCAAATGAAAATGGTATAGATCTTGTCTCAGTAATAACAACTACAGTGGCTGGCCCTTTCCTCACTTTGGATGTCCCAACAAGCATTCGAGTTCTCTTGTCACCAATAACAGGTGATTGCAATCATCCCTCTGTTTTTCTTTTCATGAGCATAAATGAACAGAGCAAGGGATGGAAATTAGGTGCAATAGGGCAGCCCATCATGTGAGATGATACCTGGGCCCTATTTTGTTCGGACAGGTATTCAAACAGTTTATATTTTAAACTATCTGAGCACCCGTTTGAACATATAGACCCAGACAACCTCTCACATCTTGTATGAGATCCTGAATATGATGATGCTATAATACCCAACAATACCAAAATGTTAAGCTGGATGTAAGTGTTTTAAAAAAGTGCGTATTTGAAATAGGAAAAATGTGTTCTTTAACTAAATATTTACTGAACCGGATGTAAATTCTTTGAAATATTTGCTAACCCTGTATTGTGTTTCATGTTTATTAGTTATTTTAACTAGATGTTTGCAATTGATGATCCATAGGAGACCCTGAGTTGTTTAGTATATTATCCGCTGTGAATGCAAGAATGGGGTCGATTGCTTTGGTTCACATCGAAGATATATGCAGTGCCCACATATTCCTAATGGGGCATGCTAAAGCAGAAGGACCATATATATGCTGTGCCCAAAACTGTCTAATGTCCAACTTGGTTCAGCATCTAGCTGAGGAGTACCCCTGCTCAAATATTAGGTAGCTCCTCTTTCCTTTCTTTTTTTGTTAAAAGGTTAATGATAAATGTATAAGGGAACTTGATTTCCTATGATGTCCTTATACATGCAGGTCTGTGGAGAAAGAAAGCAATCTAGTACCTCCTGAAATTTCTTCAAAGAAGCTAAGGGATTTGGGTTTCAATTACAAGCATGGAATAGAAGACATAGTACATCATACAATCTCTTCTTGTTTAGATTATGGCTTTCTACTTCCTATTGCCAAGTAATGGCCGATGCTTTTTGTCAGCTAACTGGACCTTTTAATTAAAAAGGCTGTACAACTGTTGTTGGTAGAAATAAATGAAGAGAGAAATCAAGTGATAAAATTCAACTTCAATGTTTGGTATATGTTGCTTTCTCTTATCCTGATTCTAAAATTCGTAGACATTATTAATATGGACATCAACGTGGGCCTGATTGAGGAAAGACAAACCTGATTTTCGGCGATAAACTGACTTTGAAGGCATTGATTCCGGAGCCAAATTAACCTATAACTAGAGGTCAGTAGGGAGTTAGGGTTGGTCAGTATCAACGACCTGTTAATTAGTGATCTTAAACTTGTTTAAGGCGTAGAGAATTGATTGCCAACAAGATGCTTAGAAACCAAAGGTAGGCATATGATGTCCATGTCACCTAAGGCGGCTAAGTACAAATTAATCGAATAGAACTTTGATTTCCTGCCAAAGCATATTTTTGCACTGTCGGAATGAGGGCCACCGGCAAAACAAGAAAACGGCCATTGGAGTTGCGCTGGCCGGGGGCGGCAAGATGATTAAGTCAGTAGAACACTCAAACGAAAAGTAGAGTAGATAGCGTTTAGGGAGAAAGGGACTCTTCTCTTATTTGGAGATGGACCCCCTCTTTTATCTTAAATTCCTTGTTTAACTACCTAATGGGCCCACGATTGTGGAGGTTTTTAGGTTTGTTGTTAACGTCTCTAATGAGTTGGCGTTCATGTGTCAATTGGACCCCTAGATCATTTATGGTATCACCGGGAATCAAATAATAATTACAGCTAATGATGTTTTGCAGCATAGCAGTAACAAGAAGATCTGGCAAGAATATGATAATAATACATGGAAATCATTCCACATACCAATAGTTTGAAAATTATTGCAGAAAGGTTACATTTGGGCTATGCAGATTTCGTTAAGAGAATTAACAAAGTTCTATGACTTCTCTGTGGGATTAGTTAGATGAATTTTCTTGTTTCTCATTGAGCTAAAGTAGGAACATATTTCAGTTATAGCCAAGGCAACTCTCAGCTTTCTCATTATCCCATTCTTACTTTCAAGTGTAGTTTATATGGTAGGTATGGGAAAAGGACATGCCATGAACATGGTTATTTCATTCCAGGAAGTAAGAAATAGACTGCTATCTGCTCGTGCCAAGAAGAGACAAGAACAACGTAGCGAACTAAGTAAAGCGCTAGTCATAAATGTACTATTACTTCAAAAAGATTAGTCAATTTGAAACTTTTTTAAAACACTTATAAATCTCATTTTCACTTAATAAAGAACCAATGTAGAACTTAATACCTATAAGTGGTTTTATAGTCCACCGACTCTTGTAAACTACTTATCTTCCCAACGTGGAACTAGAGTATTACAAACAAACTGTCGAAAAAATATGTAAGACGCAAGTCTCATACACTTATTGTATATGAGTCCTGGTTTGAATGCTTCCAATCGAGGGTCATTCATACACATTTATTCTGTTATTATATTTGTTTGATTTAGCCATCAATCCCAAGGAGATGTCTGCATTAAACATTTCTATTGCTTCCTAGTCGGTCAGAAGATTAGTAAAATCTTTCTATGACACAGCAATGGCAGCCCACCAGATGAAGTGTCGAAATCAAGAGTGATGGCATCTGCACTAAATACCTTCATTGTGTTCATCTGCTTCCAAACTACCCCCATTCAAACATTCAAGACTGAACATGCATATCAATTCAATTTTCTCAATTCAAATTTTCAGACCAAGTGTTTAGATGGGTGGGTTAGTGTGTACATTTATGAGCTGCATGTGCCAAAGAGCTTTAAATGCTGTCCAGATGTTCCAGCAGGGGGGAAAATGACAAACCACACACGGGTGGATGCCCTTACAAAGCCTTTTCTGAAGTGAAGAACAAACTTACCATTTTGAGATTCAAGAGAGAGAGACAGATGGGTCCCTGATCTTACCCAAATTTTGGCTGTGCTCCTCCCCTCCACCTAGCTCCGATGGAAAGCAAACCTGGGAATCAATGAGTATCAGAGTATTTACAAGACAATCAAATAGCTATTGAAATAGACGAGACAAAGATATATGCCGGGCCGTTAATCCTTGATTTTTGTCTTCTGGTTTGGACTAACCTTTGTTTGAAGCATATACCCCACCCCACAAGGACCACATGCCACATGCCCCTTTCACACTGAATGATGCTTGCGAGCATTCAATACTCTTTAGTTTGGAAGTATGCATACTGAAGACAAATACAAACATGCGAAGAATAGTCTAAATTTTCTTCAGCCACCAATTCTCCCTTAAATTGCGATGCTTCCATGATCCTCCTATCCATAACTAAAACAAAGTCCTAGTTTGAGTTCATTAGTTAAACCTTTCCAATGTGGCCGTAGAACTTTCAGCAATAAAATAACGTGAACAACTTGTCTGTTCGTCTTGCATTTTGATGCATAAAAATTCAAGCTGGCATTCTTTTTTGCAAAAGTCTAGAAGGTTCTACAATATATTACATTGACTTGATCAATTTTAATCACCATTTAAATTGATTTCCAAGCTCAAACTTGAGTTGGGATGCTTAATCATTATGACGTGATCATTAAAAAAACTGCATCAATCTGCGCAGCCTGACACTACCATGTGGATTTGAATAATTCAATGAATATCATAATCAAAGACTCAAACTGTTTCATAAAATTCAAATCATCTCGAATGGTTTTCAATGAAGGCATCTTTCATTTTTAGTATATGCCATGATCTCCCCTATACTGAAATATAAAAATCTACCATTCTTGAATATTTAACGCTCCTCTTGAAGTATATAAGGGAAGCATGCGTGGATTCTACTCAAATCAAAACAGAGCATGTCTAGCCTAAAATCATGTCAAATATCATGTCATTAATCCTATATTTGGAGCTGATTCTAAATTTGAATTATATAGCTGTAAATTGTAACGGTAGCACAGTTTTAGCTTTACCGTTTACATGTTTCCTAAATTAGCTTCTCTACCACTCTGTATATAACATAGAATTTCTATCAATAAAGAGTGTGGGAAATTATTCATTGAAATCACAGCAGTATTTACTTCTCTACAAAGTATATGTTGTTAGACTTTTTGAGTTTTGACACTAAAACTCTGTGTCTCAACAACCCAATGCTAACTACCCTTCATGCAAATCTATATGAGCTGCAAAAGTGATCAAATTTCTGCAGTTTGCTATTAATTTCTGCATTAAAAACACCAGCATTCAATAAAGATGAAGAATGGTAGTACAACAGCATGGTAAAAGAAAGCAATTAATGCAAAGAAGTACAAATCTTGAATATATTGGCAAGCAACTAGAGGCTTGAAAGAAGAATCAAAGTCCTTCACAACAAATAAAGTGAAAAACCTCCAGAAGAAGAGATTTGAAAAACCTAAAGGGATTCACAAAGCTTAAAAAGGATGATGTAAAAGATCTATTATCTTTCTTCAGGGTTTGCAGATTACCACAAAGCAAGGAAGGAGAGCTCTAGGATTGAGCAAATAAAGCTCCTCAATATTTGAATAGAGACCTACTTTACCAGCCAATGAATCAAATCCTGTTTGGCCAGCAATTTCTTGTATGTTCTCCAAAGGCCTATGAACTCTCCCAGCAATCACTCTGCAGACAATCAATGCTTTCCTAACAGCTGGGTTTTCCTGAAGAATATCAATACATTCAAAAGCTCTTCCGCTAGTGGAGGTGGTGAAAACGCCTATTCCACCCTTGAGCTCCTTCTTTGCAGAGAATCCATTTCTTATGATTCGACAAACGCAGCATTTTTCCCATGCACAGAGGCTGGAGGAACCATTTAGACCAAGAGAGCATGACAGAGTTGTGCCATAGAACCTCAGAAGTTCATTGCCATCGGCGAGGCACCGAGGGTGTTTCTTGGGGAGTTTGCTGGCTTTGATTTTCACCATCTCCCTATATTCTTCGAATCGAGCAAGAGTCTTTTGCATATTATGAACTTTTAGAACTCTCTCAATCCTGCCACAATGGTTCTCAGACTTTAACCAGCTCGTCCGGCATATAATTTCAACAATTTTCCTTGATGAGTCGCCTTCCACAAGTTCAGTAACTGTAAAAGAGATATTGTGGTGAGCCAATGACAGGCAAAGCTATTCCAAAATCTCAAGAAAACATTTGAAATGAAGAATCTCAAATACCCTATTCCAATTAAAAAAGTTTGGGAATTGGGAAAACCACAATGAATTCGAGGAATAAAAATTACCCTCATAAGTGAAAATTTGAAAAGAGTGTTTCTTACCAGCATGCTTGGAGAGATGATGAGCTTCAGCAGCTTCCCACTTGTTAAACTGCTCTCCACATTTATGGCAAGAAACCGTAGAAGAACCATTGGACTCTGTTTCAAGAGAGACCCTATTGCTTGAATGAATCCCACCGCCACCAAAAACAGCAGAACCGCCTATTAATCCAGACCCTTCTCTATCTGATAGAATAAAAGGAGACTTCCTTGGTGGAGTTGATGATGTCCTAACAGAAGGATTAAAGTAGTGCATTGTAGGGTGCCCTCCAGGGCCAGGAGTCCCAGGCCTTAAAGTGCCCACAAACGTTGAACCGCCACCACCACCGCCGCCGCCGCCACCTCCGCCATTGTTACCATTAAAACCACCACCGCCGCCACCACCAATCCCCTCGTGGAAACCACCAAAACCAGTGATTTTGAGCTCACACCTTGAGTTACTCAAAATCACTTCGTGGGTTATTGGGTTGAGGAACTCACTGCTCCCAATAGATCTTGGACTGCAACTTGGTGGCTTCTCCAAATGTCTCTTGCTTCCATGGATAACATCTTTGAGATTTGCTATAGACCTTGAACACCCTGACCTTCCTGCTTTTCTAGTCAAGATTGTGCCCAATTGCTTCCTCGATTGTGGGTCATGAACATCCGATGGCTCTGATTTGCAGTGTAGAGACCTCTTTAGAGAGAACCACACTGTTGGCATAGTTTCCTTCTCGCCTCCTACCTAATTAGCCTACAAAGCTTCACAACCCTTCATTTTTTTTTTTCCCACTCTTCATTCTCAAAAAAACACATCCCTTTCAATTCCCATTTACCATTCTTTCCATCATGGAAAGCTGAAACAAACAAAAAAAACAAAAAAGCAAGATAGCAACACTTTCTCGACAATTTTTTTTTTTCTTTCTACTTTAGCCAGATTACAGAATACCCACTTGACTGAGATTTCCTTCCCATTTTCAGAAACCAACCACTGCAAACCAAATACTCATGCAACACCCAGAAAAAAAATAAGTAAAATTTTCTAGTGCCACGCTGTTTTGTGGAATCCGTTCTGAAACCATTGGCGCGTGAAAATTTTAGATATTTTCTCTGATATATATCTATATATATACCACGAGGCTGTGAAGGAGGAAGAAAGTGAGAGAAATTGACTAAAAACCAGAAACCAAGGCGCCCATTTGATTAAGATATTGAAATTCAAGAAATGGGGAATCTTTGGTTCTTGTGGAACATGACAATCGACAATCGACAGCCAACTAACAAAAACCTTGTTCAGTGACACCAATAAATGCTAGTTACTGAGGAAGGCAAACAGTAAAAGACGACTTAAAGAGACACCCATTACACATATCTCAATCGAACTGAGGTGAATCCCCAAAGGAAAACCTGCAGGTTGCTACAGATATTACACTGTGGTCTGAGAGATTCTGTGGTAAATACAGCTAAAGATCTTTTATTATTAACTGAAATGATTTGCTGTCCGATCACCATGCCCCTTCTAACATTTGATGATTGATTGTGGCCCTCTGGGTGCACTTTTGAGGTGCATGTTTTCAATCTTCGCTATTATGAAAAAAAATAAAAATAAAAATAAAAATCACACGTAATATTTATATGATTACGTTTTCTTTGTTAATATGCTTTTTCATATATATATATTTTAAAAAAAAACACACAATTTAGAAAACATTAACAAATTTTAGTCAAAACAACTGTATGTTTGCTTGGAACACTTTTAAGTTTGAAGTCTTTAACATTGGTGACATACCAAGAATTTAAGGTGTCCTTTATAACCTTTATCGATGAAAGCCACCATCTCCTCTCAAAGCAAGTTTATGACGGTCTAATAAATGTAATATTCCTTGGAATGATAAAATAATAGAAATTTTTATGGTAAATTGTTTTTCCTTATCCAACTAATATAATCTATTCTTCAAGTGTTTTTATTTTAATTACTTAAAATACAATTTTTTTTTTTCATTTTAACTACTAATTTTTAATTACACACTTCAACAACAAAACATCTATTTTAATTATTTATTCTAATTAAATATTATTTTACCATATGAAAGGGGTGAGGGAGAGAGAAATATGCCTATGGTAGCAATTAGCAAAATGGCTGAAAACATTTCGTTTGAAAGGTCTGCTGAAGAAGTAAAAACGCTGAGAAGTGCTAAATATAACTATAAAATCTTTTTGAAAGAGCCATTTGGAGATGCTCTTATGCAACTAATATAATCTATTCTTCAAGTGAGTTGACAAAAAAGCAGTGCAAAACTTAAGCGAAAAATATGAACTTATTTAGGTGTTAAAAAAATTTCAAATATATATTCCCCCAATATTTAAAACTAGATTTTAACTAATATGACCTCAAGTTTTATGTTCTAACCAAAAAAAAAAAAAAACTATGTTCACTTCCATTTAGAGAAGATGGCTAATTAAGTTTGGTCAGGAAGAAGAAGAAGAAATTGAGAGAAATGTGAGGCACCATTCCAAAAGAGCACGGATGGCAGATTTATCATTTATTTGCATTTAACTCACAAGATTCAACAGCAGTTGCCCTTCACTGTTTGTCCCGTGACTTACTTCTCACTTCTCAGTGTCCAGTCAAGTCTTAAACGTAACACATAAACAAGTGTCCAGTCAAGTCTTAAACGTAACACATAAACAATGGGAAATACTAGGTATTTTTTTGTTTTCTTTTTGGTGTCTTCGATTTAAGTGAATACTATTTTTTTAAGAATGTGAGAGAAATAAAGGCGGATACAATTTTAACTTTCTTAAAATCCATTCAATTATATGTTATTCATCCTTGTGTAGGTAGTGTCGTGGGGAATTTTGATGTTGCCATTAGAGGTAATTTCGTAGTTGCTGTAGCTATGCTTAGTGACTCTTCTGGGGAGATTTTTGCAGCAGCTACTTTGAAGCTCCACTCCTCCGATGTCTTTTTGAGAGAAGCCTCAGCTGCTTTTCTTACCACTAGGTTGGCTCGATCTTATGGCTTGGATGTTTTCTCCTTTGAAGGGGATGCGCTTCTAGTGATTCTTGCAGTTAATCAGCCTGCTCTTTTTGCTTCTTGGCATTTTAATTCTGTAATCTCAGACATTTGTGTTGAGCTCTCCTCTTTTCGAAGTTGGCATGCTTTGAAAGTATCTAAATGTGTCAATTTTCGTGCACATGCATTAGCTAAATGGGCCGCTACCCATCTTGTATTTGGTAGCATTCCTTTAAGTTCTCTCATTAGCTCCTCCATCCGGATTAGGAGTGGAAATGACCCTTCCTTGTAGTCCCTTTTTCCCCCTTTTATTAAAAAAAAAAAAAAAACCTCTTCAAATTTATATGCATTTATCATAAGGGTGATTTAACGCATATTTAAAAAAATATGGCAAGTGTCATTTTGCATTTAAAAAATATATATATTTTTAACCGTCATTCTATTAACTTAAGAACTCAAATATTGAAAAACACAAGAGAAAAAACACATAGGAGGGAAGAACAACTTCCCTCTCCATCTTCCTCCCCTAGTGTTCGATGTCTTCTTTGTAGTCTCTTTTGATCTCTATTTTGGTGGTTTTGGAGTGTCGCGTATCAGAGTGTGTTTCTCACTCGCCGACGCGTGGATCGCATGAGCCAAGTCGTGTCTTCTCAAGATGTCTATAAAGTCGTGCTCCTCTAATGCCGCTTCTGGTGGGATTTTGTTGTTTTTTGTTTTGATTTATTTATTTATTTATTTTTTTCTCCTGGCTTTTGGTTTGGGAACATGAGTTGAATCCTGACCTTTGGGTTGATGAAGATTAGATTAGTGTGAGAGATTATCTCTCATAGCGAAAAATAAGTTTGGGGAATTTGGGTTACTCATGTCTTAAATTTAGTATGCCTAAATCATAGATATGTTTTATAATTGAAGTTGTACATGGGTTAGCGAAATCTAATATCATAAATAGGATTTGATTATAAGAATTTTCTTGTTGTATCTATGACTTTGTAAGTTCATAGCATTTGACTATGTTTTATTAGAGCTTTATATTCTATGGTGTAAACGTTGTTATGATCTTGATCTTTTATTAATGAATTCTGAAATATTTTTGTTCAAAAAAAAAAAAAAAAAAAACTCAAACATTAATTTTTGAAAAATTCAAACATATTAAAATAATACTTATCACTTATTATAGTAAGTCGAAGAAAATTTTATATGATTTGTGTCCAAAAAATATTATGCATAAGAGTTTACCCCACCCCTCTCTCAATCACACACATACATGATAAAAGAGTCGGAGCATGTAAATGTTTTGCATTTATGTTTTTTCAACGATAGCAAAGGTGAAAACATGCACCCAAATTAATTAAAGGACCATAATCAAAGACAGTTAAGGGAGAAAGGTTTTCGGATAATAATCATTTTAATTACTAATTACTATGTCGGTCATACGTTTTTAATAATATTAACAAGATAAATGGATTAATGACCTCAATAAGGCACGTGTGTTCATGTTTTATTAATTTGTATGTATATATATATCGAGAAATGAAGCGGAGGTTACTAGTTCGAATTCCTCTCTCTTATTGTCATCTTGTGTGGACATGTTATATATATATGGGGTTTGCTAGGAGTTCTCCCCGTAGTGTTCTTCTAGTGTTCTCTTAGTCTTACTAGAACATGATTTAAGAAAAAATAAAATTATAATACCATTTTTTTGCCAACTGATTAATTTTTATAAGGTAATATTTAGGTTCTAATACTTTAAAACTTATTTTTGGATTCAAAACTAAAACATAAAGGTGGAAGGTTAACCCTTTAGGAATTGTATCACCCAAAATGGATTTGATCATCCTAAATTTAGTGCTAATGCCTCAATTTTGGTATTAATGCCTCAAATTTGAGGCATTACTAAAAAAATCAGTGGTGGAGGCCACTACAATTTTATTTTTTCTTAAATCATGTTTTACCTAAGTCTGGAAGAACACTAGGAGAACACTATGAGAAGAACCCATAGCATTTTCCTATATATATATAGAAAAATGATAGGGGTTCTCCTCGTATGTTCTCTTAGCGTTTTTCCAGTCTCACATAAAACATTATTTAAGAAAAAATAAAATTGTAGTGGCCTCCACCATTGATTTTTTTAGGCATTAGCACTAAATTTGAGGCATTAGCACCAAATTTGTGAGGCATTAGCATCAAATTTAGGATAATCAAATCCATTTTGGATGATATCATTCTTAAAGGGTTAACCTTTTACCGTTAGATTTTAGTTTTGAATAGGCCACTACAATTTTATTTTTTCTTAAATCATGTTTTACCTAAGTCTGGAAGAACACTAGGAGAACACTATGAGAAGAACCCATAGCATTTTCCTATATATATATAGAAAAATGATAGGGGTTCTCCTCGTATGTTCTCTTAGCGTTTTTCCAGTCTCACATAAAACATTATTTAAGAAAAAATAAAATTGTAGTGGCCTCCACCATTGATTTTTTTAGGCATTAGCACTAAATTTGAGGCATTAGCACCAAATTTGTGAGGCATTAGCATCAAATTTAGGATAATCAAATCCATTTTGGATGATATCATTCTTAAAGGGTTAACCTTTTACCGTTAGATTTTAGTTTTGAATCCAAAAACAAGTTTTAAAGCATTAAAACATAACTATTAACTTATAAAAATGAATCTGTTAGCAAAAAATGGTACTACAATTTTATTTTTTCTTAAATTATGTTTTACGTAAGATTGAGAAAACGTCAGAAGAACACTACAAGGAGAACCCCTAACAAACCCCATATATATATATCGAGAAATGACGTAAGCATTTACCATAAAAACGTTTTGTAGATTTGAAAGGGTTTTCGTTATATTATTATTTTTAAGAATGTTTTATGAAATTGTCAGCACTTTTTGAAAACTTCTTTGGACACCGCCAGTGAAAAATAGATAACGAAAGCAAAAATAGAAAGAATTAAACTTTGCTCAGGATAAGCCTTAAAAGTCTAGTTTTATTGCACCCAATCACACACTGCCACATAAGCCAAAACAGAAAAATTGCATAAACTTAGCCTATGTTTAGAACCACCTGATGAAAAAAAAAGAAAAAAGATAAGAATAAGAGAGAAAGAAAGAAAGAAAGAAAGAAGAAAAAAGAAAAAAGAAGGAAGACCCGGTGCTGCAGGCCTACATTCAGAACCACTGCCGGCGTGGGTCATGGCGCTGCACCTGACCCAGCCAGACCCGATGCTGCAAGCCATGACCCATGGCGCTGATGAAGGGTCTCCCTCTTCGGCTCCAGTTTCCGGCCTTTAGGTAATAAAATCTCTAAGGGTTAACTTTTTCTTTTTAGGTTTTAGATTTGATTCCAAAAACAAGTCTTGAGGCATTAAAAACGAGTTTTGGGCATTAGAAATGGCTTATAGGGCATTAGAATCGAGTTTTGAGGCGAATTTCGGCGGGTCACGGGCGGGTTCGAAGTTGGGTCTGGCCAGACCCACGGCAAGCGTGGGTCCAGATCCACGCTCCGGCGTGGGTCCAGATCTACGCTGCTGCATGGGTCTGGCCAGACCCATGGCCGGCGAGGGTCCAGGCCCACACCGGCAGTGGGTTTGGAACCATTGTCAGCGGTCTGGCTGGTTCTTTCTTTCGTGGGTCTTTGTTTTTTTAATAGATCGTGGGTCTTTTTTTCTATTGAGTATTTCTCATTTTGATTAGGTGCAGGTGAGCTTATTTTCATTTTTTGCACTTTTATTGAATTGATGAGATGTCATGTTAGAATTGAATGCTGTAAAAAGAGGGTTTTACACCACGACCTGACCACAGGGGCTCTCAAATAGAAATGGAGGGTACACACTTTTTCTCCTTAATTTCCTTGTTAGTTTATTAATCACAATCTTCAATCCATATTCTCTTTTTGGTGTATTGATAGGGCTCAGGAGTTGAGTTGAAATTTTATTCTAACTCATTAATATTAGACTATTTATGGCCTATTAAGAATTGCGTTTGAGATGTTTAAAAATGCGTTTAATACTTAAAAAGATCATTTGAAAAAAAAAATAGCCATTTGGTAAAAAAAATTAAAAGTGTTTTTAAGGGTTCAAAAGACTTAAAAATGATCAAAACGTACTTTTATCTCTTTAAAAATGAAACTTTTGTCAAAAAAACGTTTTTTTGACTTAAAATCTCTATTTTTCAAACAAAATCCCAAACAAGCCCTTAGTATTTGGATTGGGTTATAACTTATTATGATTAAACTTTCGTTAAATTTGAATATTCTGATCATTTGGTTGTTAATGAAAAATCAAAGAAAATATTGGTGAATTATGGTATTCTCTTGCCCTAAGTGGAGTATTTTGGTCTCTTCTGCTAGAAAAAGGCTCCTACCCCAAGTGGAGAATTACCATCAATTGAAATAAACTTTAATCATGATAACCTAATCATAATGTTAAATAATTTTTATCCTAATGAGTTATTTCAACTCAACTCCTAACCCTAATCTTATCCCTGTCATGCATCATCTTCATAGTCCATATATATCACTTAAAATAAGCCTTAATTATTCCATTGTTGTTAATAAATAATAATTGTTAATGCACATGTAAAATAATTTGGTGCTTGTATGCAAGATTAGAGCATGTTGATTTGAAAATTTGAATAGATAATTAAAAACATTATTTTGCTGGCAACCAAAGACTAATATGATTGATTGGTGGGTTAGAAACTTCATAAGATGCCAAGTGCACCAATTGATAAAGTTTGTCAAATCATGAGCACGAATTCCAAGGCCATTCGCATGCATGGAGGGGCCATTATAATTTAATATGTCAAAGACTTTCATATGCTTAAAACAGAGTAGGCCCTACACCAATTACATGTTTACAAATAATTTATTCTAACCAAATATGGTAAATTCAAAATAAATAGATATTATATTTTTTATTTATAATTGTTCAACAATGAACCGGACATTATCCAATTCTAGTGATGTAAACGAATCGAACTTGAGCGAATTTCTCTTGTTCGAGCTCAATTCGTTTAAATTTTACTCAAGCTCGAATTCGAGCTAAGCAAAATTCGAGCCCAAGCCCGAGCTCATAATAAATCGAGTTGAGCAGAGCTAGCTCGCGAGTTGGCTCTTATATTTAATTTAATTTTTTTATTACAAATTTAAACTTCAAATACTCTTAAACAGCTTAAAAAGCTAGCTTGCATATGAATATTTGCTTAGTTTGGCTAGCCACGTATGAAGCCTGAGTTAATATGTTACGATCCTAGTGTTCCCACATTGGTTAAGTTTAATCTTGACCATGTGCATATAAGCTCTTGGACACCCTTCCCTTATAAGCCGGTTTTTAAGGGTGAGTTCTACCCAAGGTTTGTAACATAATACCGGAAGACACTTGGTTTTGAAAAGAGGGGATATGCATAATTTTATAATAAAATGATGTTATTAGAAAAAATAATAATAGTAATCAATTTTTAATATTAATATGAGTAACTATGTGGACAACTACTAATTTGAACCTTGTACGAGTTGCTCACGAGTTTAATTGAGTTTAGTCAAGCTTGATTCGTTTAATATTCGAGCTAGTATTTGTGTTCATGAAATGCATCATTTAATAATCAAGTTGAGCACGAACCAAGCTTATACGCGTCGAGCCCGAACTCGCTTTCCAAGGTTTCACTCATTTAACAATCATATCCAATTTGAAATGGAGATCGATTCTATTCTCTTTCGAATAGTGTCAAGTTTCCTTTATGACCGACTCACGTTTGAGTTGTCACAAATGTTTTCCTTCGAACAAGATTGGTAGATAATTAAGATAATTAAGTGGATAATCCATATTATTTAGATAATTCAGTGGATAAATTTTAAAAAAGAAAAATGATAAAATGTGATTTACTTGTTCCCAATTCCCCAAACCATTGCATTCATTGAAGGTGTCCAAAGTTGAGTTCACAGAAAAATATGAGTGCATAGGGTTTAGAATTTATTTATTATTTATTTTTGTAAGTTGTAAATGATTTTTAACTAGTCCTTAACTTGTGGATTAAAGTAAAACAAAAATAATAATGAGAAGGCAGAACTCATTATTAGCTTTGACCACTAATCTCCATACGGACTACCTTTTCTTTAACTCATTTTTTGAACCACCAAAAGGGTGGTGAAATAGAGGCATAGAAAAATGCTCCAACTCCAATTCCTCATAATTATATAGAAAATTGAGATTATAATTTTCATACTTATTTAGGCCATTTTTTTAACCTACTTTTTTTTTTTCTCTATTCTGTCATTGTACATTAAAGATGCTCTTCAAATTGGATTTTTTTAATAACATGTAGTATACCAAAGTAGATATATAAATTTTTTATAACTCAATTGGAAGAAAAACACTGAAAGCATCGAGTCCAAGACAACGGTAGCATAATAAATTGAGTTTACAATATAAAAATTAAATATTTTCTATTTCAAATGAAATTGATGATTAGGATTTGAAGTTAGTAACTTTAAAAGGGTATACATAATTTCAATGGTAACATTTCTTATAAATTTTTTTGTAATTTTTTGGTCTTGAGTGTGACAAAAAATAATAGTCAACTAAAAATATATTTTCTTTGACCGAAAAAACTTGTATAATTTTCGTAAAATAATTTATATTTTTCAAAAATCATAAACAATTTTTTGAGTTTAAGTTTTTAGTTCTCAAATCTCCACAGTTCATCGGACCACCTCCAAAACTCCACGGATCACCGCTAAAACTCAAAATTTGAAGTTTTTTTTTTTAAAAAAATAATATAATATATCAAATGTATCAAATTCTGAGGGGATCTTGCTCTTAGTTCTTACCAAAGTGGGTAGGAAAAGGCATGAAAGAAGTAACTCGGTGACAGTGACTCAGTGAGAGTGGGGGCCTCAAGAGGTAGACACGTACACCGTACACGTATGGTCGTGTATCCTCCATCCATGAATGACAAGCACATGATGAATGAATGACGATGCCATTGCCTTGGTAGGTTGCCATTCAGCATTCTTCCCCAAACCCTGGCCTTTTTAATCCGGACGAAAGCTCTGACCTGGCTTTTAAGTTTCAAATACCACACACGAAACCCAAGAAATCTTTTGAGTTTTGAATGAATGGCAATGCCATGGCCATGAGTTAATAATGGTCTTTATTTTATATGTTCTAGAATATCTAAATTAAATAATTTAAATTGTATCAACTCAGCATATAATTAGAAGGCTTAAGAAAGAGAGAGAAATCAAATGGAGTGTAAAAATACATAATCCATGTTGCTCGGATAGAGCGTCTATAGCCAAAAAAATTATTGAATATGGTGCTAAAATTTCTTAGATTATTGTCTTGTAATGAGTTTTAAGTTTGAACCTTATATTGAGTGAGTCGGGTTGTTAGGCCAAACGGGACAGTCAAGCCCAACAGTACCTCCTAAATGCCCTTGTGCAAAAATTGAACAAATTTTTTTTGAAAGTTTTGACCTACAAACCATAAAAAATGAGCTCGTCGATGGCCAGGCTTTTGGGGCGGAGGCTGAATTATTATCCCAACAAGATACAATAAATTAAGAAAATGAGTAGCCATAAAAAGTAAGATAGTTAAATTGAAATGATTTAATTAAGATTTAACAAAAACTTACCCAACCTTAGAGTTAGTTAAAAAATCTGACATATATTAATTTTACTGAACCCATTGACTGCAAGTTCGAACCAAACCGCCAGTTGCCGAAGTAAATATATGATTCCTTTAAATTCCCCTCACCGTCTCACCCACGAGAATTTTGGCGGGGCGTGATTGGCGGTGGCTCATGAAGTGTTTGAACTGGTCTACTGAGCCAGGCCCAGGCCCAGCCATATGAGGATTTTGGGTTGTTCTTGTGGCTCAGAACATTTTGAGCTATTATAGTTTTCTAGGCCCAATATATCCATTTCGTTGTTCTTGATCCAAACCCATTTCCAGGCCCAATGTATCCATTAAGCATGTGACCACAGGTTCAGTTGATTTAATTTTCTTTGAATAGGCTCGAGCTCGAGCTTGTCACCAAGTTTGATAATATGCTCAAGTTCTATTCATTTATTTTTTCGAATGAATTTGAACTTTTTCACAAGTTAATTAACTTATTCAATTCATATATAAAGTAACTAAATGTTGTGATTGTTGATTTTTTTTTTAAAAAAAAAAACTTATACTAATTATTAGTTATTTAATATGGTTATGATTTATTATTGAGAGCCCCTTAGGTCCAGACAATCTGCAAAAGACACATTTTACAGCATCCAATGAAAATCTGCCACATCATACATGTACACAAACTCAAATATAGTGAGTAACACCGGATCCTTTCAAAAATCAAACAAATCAACTCTCCCAACTTAGTTTCGTTTGTCTCTGGAGAACTTCCCTGCCGCCAGCTTGTTTTCGGCCACCCTGAAGTCGCCGTCCAGCCCAAAGTCGCCATCCATTGCCCAAAGTCACTGTCCACTGCCCAACATCGCCGTCTACTGCTTTTTTCGGCGTCTTCGCCGGACGTCTTCGTCCATTGCCCAACCAGCCGAAGTGCACCATCAAGACTCAAGACCAAACCAGACTGCCAAGGTGCAACGCTGATCTCTAACCTATCAGAGATCCCAACGCACGGCCCACACACACCTGCCGGAGACCCAAAGGCCAAAGGCCAAAGCTCACGCACGAAGGCCCACTGTCGGAACCTCCAAACACGCACTCAGATCGAACTATCGGAGCAAGCCCAGCACGATCGCCAAAGCTCCAGTCACAGCACCTCCAATCTGTCACCGCCGACCCCCTCAACGGTCTTACTGGAGATCTAAACGCACTTGCAGATCCTCGGACCCGCGATTTGCTATTCCCCGTTCAGACCACCGGAGATGCTTCATGACCAGACCCGTAGCGCCGTTGGCTTGGGTCTCGCCGGCCGACCGCGACCCGCCGCAACTCGACTCGAAACACGTCGTGACCCGTCGAAATCTGCTTCAAACCTCGATTCTAATGCCTTAAACTCATTTCTAATGTCTCAAAACTAGTTTTTAATGCCTCAAAATTCTTTTTTGGATTCAAATCTAACACTTAGAAGTAGAAAGTTAACCCATTAAGGATTTTAACACTCTAACTGTTGGAAACCGACGCCGGAGAGAGATGACCCACGGCGAAACCCACCTAGCGAAACCCACGGCGTGGGTCTCGCTAGACCCATGCCGTGGGTCTGGCCAAGTTCACGAAGGGGTCTGCGCAGACCCTTTCGGCCTTCACCGATTCACCAGTTCTTTCATATTTTTTTTTTCTTCCTCACATAAATCCAGTGCATTAGGATTTATCTTATTATGGTGCATTTTTTTAGTTTTTCTTAGGTGTCAGTTAGATATTGGATGCTGTAAAAGTAGTATTTTGCAGACATGATTTGATTCAAGGTTTTCTCTTTATTATTTGAATAATTAGAGAAATTAATGCAAATCTTAAACAATCTAATACCGAGTTTATATATTTATGTTATATATATATTTTGACATGTCCACACAAGGGAAGGGGGAGGGGGGATTCGAACTTATGACTTCCGCTTCATTAGGCGTAGTTCACAGCCGATTGAGCTACCTATTGGAGACCACATAAACTCACTTACACACACATATATATACTTACAAATACAATAATTCAAGTTATATCTAGGGGTGTTCAAGCGGGTCGGTCCAATCGATAACCGATTATAACCACAAATTGATAATTGCTAACCAACTAAGGCGGTTGCGGTTAGTTGTTTTAGTGGTAGGTAATGGCGGTTATAACCGATAACTACCTTTATTTATATAAAATATATATAATATAATATAATATTTATATTAATAAACTATTAAATAAAACATCCAAAATGACGCCGTTTTGGTATTAAATATATAGATTTGAGATTTGTCCTTTTAATTTTTCCATTTGAATTTGGATTAGTGGATTTGAGCTATTTTTTTTAGCCATGTTTTTGGGCTAAAATGCATTTGGCCATTTTTTTAAGGGACATTTTGGCCTTAAACCCTTCAAATAAGACCAAAAAAAAAAAAAGCAAATTAAATGCCTAAAACACTTAAAAAGCCCATTAAAAAAAAAAAAAACAGCTATAACCACGTGGTTGTTAGATTGAATAACTGCTAACCGCTAATTATAAAATAACCGATAACTGCCTAATTGGGTTGCAATTACGGTTATAACCAATAACTGACGGTTATAATTGTTTGAACACCCCTAGATATATCTATTATATTTATGAATAAAATTTCTTTTTATCTTTCTAAATATTTAATATGTACTCATTCTAAACTTAGAAATAATATTATAAAAATAAAGGTGTATGAGCTTATGCAAGTTTAACTCAGTTTAATAAATTAGTTTATTTAAGCTCCGTTAGTTTAATAAATAAATTGAGCCCAAGCCCTTTTGCGAACTACTCTATTCATTTACTACATACATGATGGCCCAACCCCATTAAGAAGAATTTAGCTTTTATGACATTACGGCCCAAATCAATTTCAAATCAGTCCCATCCTTATCGAATATTGCCAGGAGAGCATTTTTAGCAAAGCTTGTAAACTAGCTTTTAGTTAAATTTAACTATTTTTTTTTTCTTACTTTAGCAGAATTTGTAAAGTAGAGGTTTTCCCTACTAGTGTTACAAATATTTGAAAGTTCACTGTAGCACCTTATAAGATTTATTTATTGTTTTTTCTCTCATTGTGAGAGAGATGGGAAAGAAAAAGGAAAGTTAGAAAATAATAAAATAATATTTAATTAAAAGAGACGGTTAAAGTAGATGTTTTGCTAGAGTGTGTAGTGAAAAAACAGTAGTAAAACTGCTAGAGAGAGCTTGTTAAAGGGCTCAAATTTCTCTACCAAGATGGACAATGGATTGCCACACCTAAAACCTTAAAAGTAATGCTACAAGTAGAGCTGAAAATTTTGACACGACTCGCAAACTCAACACAAACACGACAAGAAAAAAAGGTATTGGGTTTGGCCTTATCGGGTTCATGTCTTAATTAGGTCTGTCCAATTAAGACCCGATTAATTTCGTGTCTGGCGGGTCAACACGTTAGGTTTTTTTTTTAAAAAAATGAAAACGGTAAAAACCCTAAACTAAACACCCAATATTCCTTAAACGCCGCCCGCCCCGCGCCTAAGCTCTTGACTCTCGGTCTCTTTAGTCTCTGCAGTCTACCTCCTCGCCGTCACTGTCAGCCACGGAGCAAGAGCAATCGAAAACCCAGAATTAGAAGGCAAAAGAGTTCGTTTTTCTAGATGTTTTGAGGATATGGTTTTGGTATTTAAGACTTGGATGTTAATTGGTTTTTCTATTTTTCTTGCCGTCGACCCACTCCAGCATCTCCTTGGCGACAACGCGTCTCATGGACTGCCCAATGCCGTGGGATTGTGAGAGAGAGAGAGAGTTATTTTTTCTCTAAATGATTTCTGTCATTGTTTCTCAAATGATAGTTAGTCATTTTTTTTTTTAAAAAAAGAAAAAAAAGTAGTAAGTTATTTTAATTGTGTCGGGTCGTGTCTACCTGATATGACTAAGTTATTTTAAACGGGTTAAACAGATCGTGTCAAGCTACTCGATTATTTTTCGTGTCAGACTCGCTAACTCGTTTAGCTAAACGGGTCGTAGTCGTGTATAAGCTAATCGTGTAATAGGTACGAGCAAGTCGTAATCGGGTTGTGTCAGGTACCTATTTTGCCAGTTCTAGCTATAAATCACTTTTGTTAGCATGGAAGGTTCAGTGGACCTAATATCGTACGACCATTATGGGTAAGCTTGATGGCCCAAAGACAATATGGCATGTGATGTAGAAAGACGCTTAATTAGTGTAAATGTGTAATGATCTTAAAAAAAAAATAAATACATAAAGTCTCTAATTACAATTGCATAAATAAAATTAGGACAAAACATAGGTCTTCTGGTTTGTACAATAGTGTTTATTGACATTAAAGTTGGTCTTCTTGGCATTGAAGCTGAATTTGCCAACAACAAAACAAAGTACCCAATTACTCATTTTTACATATTAAATAATAGTAGTTATGGACATCAGAGTTGGTCTTTTAGGCATTGAAACCAGCCATGATATTTAAAACAAATTGATGGGGGTTTATAATCATTACAACACCTTTAAGAGCTTTGTTTGGTGGGGGGATCTATTATGGCAAGAATGCCAAACGTGAAATCAATAGTGGAAAAGAAAAAAGAAAAAGTAGTTGCATTGGTAATGACAAGCATAACACTTCACGTATATAGGGATAAATGATTCTAAATGTCACAAAAAGTAATGTTACAAGATAACCTGGCTAGCCATACCATTATGGTAGGTGTTAGGTTTAGTTGTGTTGGGCAAATTCATGCATTAAAATACAAGAATAATAACTAAAGCAAGAAAGAGAAAAGAGAGACAAAAAATTATGGGTAGTTCAGTTTTAGATACCTACGTTTATCACTCTGAATATCCCTTATGACTACATTAGGTTCATTGATTTGATTGTTTACAATACATAGGTTCTATTTATAGTTGTATAAGTCAACCTATGGAAAAAAACATAAATCAACTTATATAAAGAAATATAAATCGACCTATACTAGGAAATATAAATCAATAATATAATATACCTAAATATAGAAGTTTCTCTTAATCTATTTTTTTGAAGACAAAGTCGCTCTTCATCTATAAAAACATTTTTCGTCTCTAAAGACAAAGATGTCGAAGACAAAGAATAAAGACATTCGCCTTCGATAGAGGCAAAACTAGCATTTGAGTTTGTATGCCGTAAAACTAACAAAATTAAAATTTGGGGGGGGGTAAAAATTTAGTTTTTAAGAGGTTATAGTTTTTTTTTTTTTTTATAATTTATTATTATTATTTAAATTAAAGAAACATGGTTGCTTGGAGGGTTGAACCATGTAGTTTCGCTCCTTGTCTCTGACATTCTTTATCCTCGAAGATGAAGAACAACGGCATTGTTTGTCGACTTTGATTTCTACCCACTTCTACCTCCGACTTGTTAAAGGTGAAAATTGATGGAAATAACCTTCAATGAAAAAATATTAGAGGTTGCCATTGATGAAGGATAAGACGAAAACCTATTTCCGCCCATGTTTCTTGCACAAGTAGTACAAGCACAAGTAGAAGTGAAAATGCTATATTTACCAAAATTTCTTTTTAAAAGTTGATTTTTCAAATAATGTGACATATTTTTTAAAATAATAAATATAATGAGATGCTAATACATCACTTAGGAACTAATTTTTTTTTTTTTTAAATTACCGAGTGTAACATTTTTCCAAATAAAATTAGACATTGTAAACTAAACTAAATTTAATTTATTTCAATTATTCCTTTTTCATTTATCGTTACTTGAGTGCCACGTGGGATCCTTTCCGTGGAGTGCCACGTCATTTTGTGGCTGGTTCCACAGGAAGCCCAGAACCGGAGGAACCGTACGGAAAATTTGAAGTTCAGCTCCCATTAGATAATTACAGAAACGACACTGGGGGCAGTTCCGTCAATTCCAAATTCCCCAAAGCTGACTTAATAGATTCACTCTAGTCACGCAATCCCAATCCGAACCTGCGCAAAGGCAAAGCGGTGGACTTATAAATCTACGCCGTTCCTCCCCATCCTAATCCAACGGTTATCATACTCGATCCGCGTACTTTAATCCCATTGGTCAAATTCCAATTCCCACCCACTATTTATACCCAAACCCCGTCTCATTATAGTTCATCTTTTTCTCGTTCCCTCTCTAGCCTAACCTTCCCTCTCTTATTTCTGCCCGTCTCTGTGACCCTGCGTTAATTAGTCCTTCAAGTCAATGGCGGGTAGGGGCAAAACTCTCGGATCCGGAGCCGCCAAGAAGGCCACGTCTCGGAGCAGCAAGGCCGGCCTCCAGTTTCCTGTCGGTCGTATCGCCCGGTTCCTGAAGGCCGGCAAATACGCCGAGCGTGTTGGCGCTGGTGCTCCGGTCTACCTCGCCGCCGTCCTTGAATACCTAGCCGCTGAGGTATAATCCCTCTTCTCCATCTCTCTGTGTCTAAGGTTTCAAATTTTGTGAATGACCTTGTGTGGGTTTTTTAAATACATGGTATGCAACTTTTCGTTAGATCTAGGGTTTCGAATTCGTGCAAAATATTCTGCTATTTTATGTGGATTTTAGTATTAATGAGTATGTGTACGAAAATTCTTTGAAAGCCCCAAAAGAAATTCATGGAGATGATCTTACACTCTGTTTTAATTGCTCTTCCCTGTAATTATAGGGTTTCGATTTTCTTCAAAATATTGCATTTTTTCGGAGTATAATGTTTTTATGTGTTAAAGCTGAGAGATCCATTAAATTTTGGGGTATAATCTACGATTTTGATTTTGTTCGTGTTATGTGAATGGGTTTGTTATTTGTGCCTAATATTCCCAATTTTGGGTCTTTTCAGGTTCTTGAGTTGGCTGGAAATGCAGCTCGGGACAACAAGAAGACCAGGATTGTACCGCGCCACATCCAGCTAGCGGTCCGAAATGACGAGGAGCTGAGCAAGCTTCTCGGTGACGTGACGATTGCTAATGGTGGTGTCATGCCCAACATCCACAACTTGCTCCTGCCGAAGAAGACCGGTTCCTCCAAGGCCTCTGGTGCTGACGATGACTCGTAGATTGAAGCGATAGAGCTGTGAATTGCGGCATTCTACGTGTTGGAATTGGATTTAATGTTTCTTTTTAATATGGTTTATAGTTTTTGTTAGGGTTCGAGTTCTCTGTGTTTGTGGGGATTGTAGTACATGGAGGTGGTAGTTAGGGTTTCAGGTGGTAGTGAATGTGAATAGAATCATCTTCTACTAGTTATAGAAGAGATTGTTGAATTTTATTTTATCTTACTTTTCGGATTGATAGCTAATGACATTGATGCAACGTTTAAATTCTAACACTTTTCTTTTTCTCTCTTAAAGAGTCTTGCTGTGATGCTTGTTTTTTTGCTTCAAAGTATGTGAACATGAGTATGCCATTGCTGTTTCTGAAAGTGGTCATGGCTAGTGATCTTTTGGTTGTCAGAGTGCTTGGAATCTTGTTTTTGAAGGTAATTTGGGTGGAAATTTGTAACTTTTAGCAATTTTTTTAAATAAATAGATAACAATTTGGATAGAAAATGTGAGAGCTTATATCGGGGTTTTTTTGGTGGGTTATTTGAAATTTATTGGGACAGGTGAGTTTTTTTTTGCATCTATTTTTCTGTTATTTGTATCTACTGTTTGAATTGGTAACAATTTGAATATCATTGTAGTTTTGTTCTGAATTACTCGTAAATCCCAATCGCAAAATTAATGGTATCTTGCATTTTTGTGGTTTTAGTTTCAAAAGAAAATTTGAGACAGCCGTGTCTGAGAGATTGAATGGAAATCTAGTGTTAAATTTGATATGCACATGACTGCTTGGTTTACTACAAGCTTTTGCGTTGCACATAAGAGTGAGGATGGTAGGGTGTTTGATTGTTTGATTGTTTGATCGCACATGCTATAGTTTTTCTTCTTTTGGATCGAGGATAATGGGTTTATTACTTTATTTATTACTGACTTAGGAAGTGGGGGGAATTTGAGAATTTCAATTGGCTTCCATTTAATAAAAAGAGTTGAAAGTGCACGTATTTACCATTTGAAATGGATGGCGGGTGCCAAATAGAGAAACATGGGTAGTAGTTGTGGGAATGGGGATATTGAAGCCATAAGCATAAAGATAACCTAAAGAACCCAAGTAACAAAAAGGTGCACAAACATAAAGATAGCAAAATAACCTAAAGAACTGCAGCTTCAACAGATGGCAGGGTAGAGGTGACCGGCATGTGAGATCCACGCCCCGATGTGTGGTTGTTGGAAGGTGAAGAGGCGGATGATTATGGGAAGCTGGAATTAGTTGCCGTGAAGTGGCACGTTGGAGGCTGGGTTTGTCGAAGGAAACTAGATTCGTTTTCTTTGAAACTTGATCTAAAAGCCTTGAAAAAACCAACTATCAATGCGAAGGAAAAGGTGGAGAATGGTCTCCAAGAGGTAATTTAATCATCTGTGAACTACGCCTTATGAAGCGGAAGTCACTAGTTTGAATTTCCCTCTCTCCCTACCTTTGTGTTGACATGTTAAAAAAAAAGAAAAAAGGTGGAAAATGTGGTGAAAAGATAAAGTCTAGCGCAAAGGTGGAGCCTTGATGTTGAAGTTGGGAGTTTGGGTGAGATAAGTAGCAAAAGTGGGGAATTCTAGCTTCCAATTCAATGAAAAAGTGACTCCAAGATTCAGGCCGGTCTAGTTGCCTCCAAGAAACCTTGGCACTTTCAATTACAGTTTAACATGGAGTACTCCAGTGCTGAATATATGGAATTTCTTGTTGATTACACGTCCCAGTCATTACACCTTATGACAACAACAAACTTAATGGATGAATGCTTCAATAAAAGAAAGGAGCACATTTGCATCCTATTCAATTCTTCCCTCCTAATTCATCTAATTGACTTGAAAGCTCCACCATTAAATGCAGTTTCTCCGTCTGATTTGGACCAAAAAGTTGAAGAAATCCAGAAACAAAAGAAGAGGCAAAAAAAAAAAAAAAAAAAGGAAACCAAGAAAAAAACGATTCTATTATCAAACCTTAAATTTATCTTAGATTGAAGCAGAATCGTCTCTTGGATTCTCTTCACCACCACCTTCACCTTCACCATCTTCACCATGAACCTAATCCTTTTATCTTTTTCTCCTTCCCTTGAGAGATGCCATCTTTAGCAGAGTTTTCGAATGGACGTTTAGCTGGAGTTCCGAAAGACAGGCAGGGAAAATCAAAGTTCTTTGAAGCCTGCAGACTCTAGGCCTTCAAATTAGAGACCCATCTGGAATTGGATTCTTCTATGTCATCAACCGTGCGAGTAAATTGATTCCATGGGTCATATGCTTTCCAAACGGGGCCGTTTCTTGCGATGCAAGTTTTCTGAGCAGAAGGTGGTAGAGTGGCTACTTTTCTTTCATCTCCTCCTCCTCCTCTCGGTGGTTCTTGAGAGGGTTCTTGGAGCTTCTTATCTTCTTCTTCTCCTAGTGCCAAGTTTTCTTGGAATGAAGATGTTTGGCTTTGCTCTGACATTTTCGAAGGGTTATTTTTGCTAAAAGAAACTGAGAAAGGCTATAGTTGAGATTAAATATTTCATGTGTGTATATATATATATTATGGTCCACATATGCCAATATATTTTCACGTTATTTTAAAATACAATAAAATAATTTTAAGTGAAATAGAGATAAAATAGAGTAGAAAGGCTAGCGTTGACTTTATGGAGTCAAAAATGGAATTTTTGCTTCTCTCTCCGTTGAAAAACAAATGCAACACACGTTCCCTCTTGCACACTTTTAAGTGTGCATTTTTTTATGTGACAATAAAAATTATTATTAAATTTAAAATTAATTAGTGATCAGTTCAAAATTTAATAATAATTATTCCTATATTAGGAAGTATGCACTTATGGGTATGAGAATAATAGTATGTGCAACATTTATCTTATTGAAATTAGATGCCTCAAAAATCTCCTAGTCAATTTTGATGGGCCAAACTTTCGATTCGAACTGGCTAAAAAATATTGATTGCACAAATGATCAAGATCATTGAGCCACGGGCATGTGGGCTAAGACCTATGCCATGCACTAGGCACCCAAACATTTAAGGTATCGTTTGGTTTGCGGATTGTTTAGTCAATTGAAAAAAGATTAACTACCACTGAGATTAGCCATCACTAGGAATATATTAGCTATTTATATTCCTTTGTTTGGTTGTAACACTGGAATAAACTACCTAATCTTATTCCTTTGTTTGATACAATGTAATATGTTGGTGAATGGAATCGTATTGTGATCTTATTTCCTAAATACTCTTATAATATGAATACAATTTATATTATTAAGGACCTTTTTTTTCTTCGAAACATAGACAACTTATAATTTTTTTTTTTTAATTACATCATGTATGTGGGATTATTTTTGCATCACCATCTTCAAAGAATCAAAAAGTTATTTTCCTATCCAGTAAAATAAGACAAAAAAAAAAAAAAAAAAACCAAAACAGATACAAAAGCATCTGAAAATTATCAAAATGCTTGCAAGCCATTGAACTCGAAAGTATTCATTCAATATAGAGGGAAAAAATAAACTACATCAAGAATAGGAAAAGACAAAAAAAACTGAGAGAAGAAAAGAAAAATTGATTCAGATTCCAACCCAATTATATTCGTGATTCCTTTTAGGATTCCAACCCAATTATATCCCTGATTTCCATCTGAATGAGGGAAAAAAAAAATGAGAGAAGAAAAGAAAAACTATGTGCGATTTGAAAAAAAAAAAAAGAACTAGAGAACAAAAAAAAAAAAAAAAAAAATTGAGAGAGAAAAAAGCTGTGCGATTTGAAAAAAAAAAACTCTAAGAGAGAAGAAAACGAAAAAAATTGAGAAAGAATAAAGAAAAATTGAGAGAGAACGAAGAGCAAAAAAAAAAAAAAAAAACTAAGAAGAAAAAAAAAATCCAAGAAACACAGTGAATAAAATAACTAAGAAAATAGAAATCGAAGAGAAGAGAGGAGAGAAATACCTTGCTTTGAGAGATGGATATCGTTGCTTTGAGAGATGAAAAACATTGCTTTGAGAGATGGAGATCGTGAGAGGTGTGAGAAGTGTAGGATTTTTTTTGGGTAATTTTACACGATATTTTTAATCCCACAGGAAAGGATTAACTAAGCCACTTATTTTGAATGGCATAACTAATCCAGTGTGTATGATATTAGTAGTCCTATTATAATAGACTACTTNCCAACCCAATTATATTCGTGATTCCTTTTAGGATTCCAACCCAATTATATCCCTGATTTCCATCTGAATGAGGGAAAAAAAAAATGAGAGAAGAAAAGAAAAACTATGTGCGATTTGAAAAAAAAAAAAAGAACTAGAGAACAAAAAAAAAAAAAAAAAAATTGAGAGAGAAAAAAGCTGTGCGATTTGAAAAAAAAAAACTCTAAGAGAGAAGAAAACGAAAAAAATTGAGAAAGAATAAAGAAAAATTGAGAGAGAACGAAGAGCAAAAAAAAAAAAAAAAAAACTAAGAAGAAAAAAAAAATCCAAGAAACACAGAGAATAAAATAACTAAGAAAATAGAAATCGAAGAGAAGAGGGGAGAGAAATACCTTGCTTTGAGAGATGGATATCGTTGCTTTGAGAGATGAAAAACATTGCTTTGAGAGATGGAGATCGTGAGAGGTGTGAGAAGCGTAGGATTTTTTTTGGGTAATTTTACACGATATTTTTAATCCTACAGGAAAGGATTAACTAAGCCACTTATTTTGAATGGCATAACTAATCCAGTGTGTATGATATTAGTAGTCCTATTATAATAGACTACTTTCAAGAATAGAATATTACCAAATAAAGGACTAGCTAACACTTAGCTACTCCAATTTAAGGCCTAATCCGTAAATCAAACGGGACTATCTTAAGTACCTGCTGGCAAACGCTTTACTTTTTGTATTGAAGGCTAGAGGCAACTCCGACTGCAAGTACTAAAAATTGGCTTAGGATTTTGGGTAAAGTACATGCAATTTTTTTTTTTTTTTTTTTTTGGGCAAAAGTACATGGGTAACAAGGATAGTGGGGGTTTATTTATTACCGACTTACGAAGTGGAGAATTTGAGAACTTTAACTGGCATCCATCAATAAAGTGAGTGTAATGGCAATTCGAAATCAAGGGGTGGGTGCCAAGTATAGAAACATTAATAGTTGTGGGAATGGGGATACTGATCGAGAAGCCATTACCTTTATTTTTTTTTTTTAATTTTTTTTCTTTTGTTAAAAATAAAAAGACGGTAGAGATTAACTGCAATTATTCGCGTGCTCATAGTAACATTTGCTCTTTTAGAGTCGCACTAAAGGAGCTTTGATAGTAGGAACCACATGCATTCGCTTAAATCCAATTGAACTATAACTTGATTCAACCTTATTAGGATATTATTGAGATCCAAAGCGATTAATATTATTAGAATTAATTAAAGACTTCCATTTTAAAAGTCGAACTTTTGCCTTGGTACATGTCAATTAGGACTGAAATAACGGGTGGTTATGAACTCACGCTAAGGTGGTTAGCGGTTTTAAGATTTGAAAAAATCAATAACCACTAACCGCATATATGCACACATGAAATAATGGATAACCAATTGTTAGCGGAAGTAGTTATGCTCATTTTACTAATCGCCTAGATGGTTACGATTAGAGGTTTTAGCCGCCTCAAATGTCAATAACGTGGGAGATATCGTTGAGGCTATTCAACCACAACTGCTAATTGAAATCAAAGCAATGAGCTTGATTCACTTGCTTTAACGTATCTTACTGTGGAACCGAGTTTTAATACTGTGGGATCACCCGATTCCAACCTTTACTGTGCCATAACCTTCGTATTAAGTTGGGAATTCTAGTTTCCAAATTCAAAGAAAATGACTCGAAGCTTTGGCACTTTCAATCACAAAAGTAAAAGAAGGACATGCAGTGTTGAATATATGGAATTTCTTACTTATTACACGTCCCAATCGTTACACCTTATGAAAAAAAAAAAAAAAATCAATGGAAGAATGCTTTAATAAAAGAAAGGATCGGAGCACATTTGCATCCCATTCTTTCCTCCTAATTCATCTAATTGACTTGGAATCTCCGGCCACCATTAAATGCAGTTTCTCCGTCTCATTTGGACCAAAAAGTTGAAGAAATCCAGAAACAAAAGAAGAGGCAAAAAAGGAAACCAAGAAAACACGACTCTATTATCAAACCCTACATTTATCTTAGATTGAACCAGAATCGTCTTTTGGATTCTCTTCACCACCATCTTCACCTTCACCACCTCCACCTTCACCATCTTTACCTTCACCATCTTCACCATGAACCTTATCCTCTATCTTCTTCTCCTTCCCCTGAGCACGTAGCATCTCTTCCTAATATTTGTTCTATAGTGGGATATGGGAGCTTATCTTCTTCTTCTTTTTCTTCTTCTTCTTCTTCTTCTTCTTCATAATAATATTCTTCTTCTTTTTCTTTTTCCTCTTCTTCTTGTTGATCTTGTTGTTGTTGTTGTTTTACTTCTTCTTCTTCTGCCGAGTTTTCTGGCAATGGAGATGTTTGGCTTCGGTTTGACATTTTTTCACCTCGAGAGAAAAGGGTTATCAAGGAAACAGTGTTTGTTTTGTTTTTTTTGTTTTCTAAAGAAACGGTGCCAAACCAAATGGGCTGAGCCATGCTATATATATAGACAACAAGTCAGAACCATATGGAGCGCGGATCAAGATCTTAATGGATCTTTTTATAGTAATTAAGTCTTTTTCTATATTGAAATGAATTTTGAGATTTTCATTCTAAAAGACTTTTTTACACCTTTGAAGGTACAATTATTCTTCATTAAATTAAAAGATAGTTTTTGGCTCAATTCTTTTTTACGACATAAAGCGAAAAAAAAAATGATGAAAACATAATCAATTCTCATTGATGCCATGCCACATTTCAATAGGTGCCATTTTTTACATTGTTCGATGCAAAAATACCAAAATTCACGCCATTTGAGAATCTAAATTAGGGGATCTAGCTTTATCTGTCAAAAATGGCCTTTTTGCTTCCATTCATGTGGGAAAATAAATGCTACACGTACTACTACATCCGAGGATATGTACTTAGGAGCGTGCAAAAGATAATGTATGTTACATTTCTCTTATTGGAATTAGATGCTTCCAAAAACCTCTCATGTCACTTTGACTCACTTTTGATGGGCCAGACTTTCGAGCCGAGCCACCTCCAAAAAGTTGGCTAAAAAATATCGAGAGTGAACCAAATTTTATGGGCTTTTTAAGGCTTTGCTAACTTATTTATTAGTATCAAGGAATCAACTGAGGGGAGAGAAGAGACTGGTAACTCCTAAAATATCTACAATTTTTTTTTTCCTAATTGAATTAGGAAAAAAGGTTATAGGGGGCCTAAAATATTACACTTGAATACTTGATGGATGTAAAGTGCATATTTTGGAATATATGTAGCGTCATTTTTATTTTATTTTTTTCTTGGATTCTCATCTGCTGGTGGCCGGGTTCATTGAGGAGTTTCTTGCACTAGAATTAATCAATACTTTAACACTCTCCCTCACGTGTGAGCTCGAATTTTCTTTAATTTAAATAGGTAAGGCCCTACACGTGAAATATTTAATTGAAATAGGGGTTGACGGATTTAAGGTTAGATTCCAAGACCTTTAGCTTTGATACTATGTTAAATCACAATTTTTCTCAAAAGTTTAAACTGATAGAAAAATATAAATTTAATTATTTAATCAATACTTTAACAGTTATCAAAGAAAAAGACTTATTAGTTTTTGCTAAAAGAAACTTAGCCAGGCTATAGTTGAGATTAAATCTACTTTATTGTGTGTGTATATAGGGATCAGCTTCTCTCTGGTTAAAATCAACGGGAAAGGATCCTAAAAAATTAAGTGCACATTTTTGGAATATATGTCGAGTCATTTTTATTATTTGGGTCTATCTAATGGATAGGTATTTTGCCTTTTTTGTTTGTTTGTTAAATCCGCGGTGATCATTAGCCTTATAATTATACTCTAAAATAAAGATAAGTAGAATATTTATAAAACTACTAAATACTTAATACAAGTAAACTGTCACAACTGTTAAACAGTTAAAAAAAACGAATATTAATAATGTCTTGTTTTTAGATAAAATAGAGAGCAGACAACATATCTTTTAATTTTGAGCATTTCTATGGTTTGTCTTTCGGTAAACTCCACATCACTTGCTATTGTAAAATATTTTCTACAAGAAACAACTTAAACATAAAGCTTTTTCGGCCACCAAGATAAAACGCGGCTAGAAATCTCTATTGACATTGCCGAATCCGGGACATTAGGGTGTGTTTGTTTAAACCTTTTACCCTAGACACTATAATATCAAAACACAAGAATGTTTTGATATTGATTTTTTTTTTTTTTTGAAAAAATGAAGTGAATATATAATATTGAAAGTAGGGGAAGAATTTTAACAACCGGTACCTAAAGATTAAAGACCTTGCCTTGCCACGTGCACCTCATGACGCGACCTAGTCCTGCGTGCCTAGGCGTAGGCCTTGCCTTGAGTATGACCCTACAAGGAATATTTATTCCACAAGCTAATCAGGCCACGAGCACGCGGGCTAAGACTTATGTCATGCACTAGGCACCCAAACATTCGCGGTCCTAACTAAGTACCTGATGGCTAACGCTTTGCCTTCAGTATTGAAGGCCAGAGACAACCTTGGCTGCAAGTAAAAATCACTTAATTAGGATATAAGGTAAATTACATGCAGAATATTTTTCTTCTTTTAGCAAAAGTACATGGGTAACTTGGATAAGTGAGGGTTTATTTATTACTAACTTAGTAATTAAGTGGGCAATTTGAGAACTTCAAATGACATCCATCAATAAAGAGTAAGTGTAAAGGCAATTCGAAATCAGGGGTGGGTGCCAAGCATAGAAACATGGGTAATAGGTGTGGGAATGGGGATACGTACTGAAACCATTTTTTTTTTTTTCTCTCTAATTAAAAAGGTGGTAGAGATTAACCGAAGTTATTCACGTGCTCATAGTAGCACTTGCTCTTTTAGAGTCACACTAAAGGGGTCTAGACTGTAGGAACCACATGCGTTCACTTAAATCCAACTAAGCTATACTTGATTCAGCTTTATTAGAATATTATTGAGACCCAAAAACACTAATATTATTAGCTAGAATTAACTAGACTGTAGGAACCGATAACCGTAATTACCTTTTCACCTCTATTGTCGGTAACTTTAAAAATTTTCTTGAGGCTATTTAATCACCACTGTCCACTGCTAATTGAAATCAAAGGCATGAGCTAGATTCACTTGCAATGTATCTTACTGTGGGATCACTCGATTCCAACCTTTACTGTGCCATAACCTTCGTATTAAGTTAATTGGAGTACTCCAGTCTTGAGCTAGATTCCAAATTCAAAGAAAATGACTCGAACCTTTGGCACTTTCAATCACCAAAGTAAAAAAACGACAGTTTAACATGGAGTGCTCCAGTGTTGAATAATGGAATTTCTTGTTGATTACAGGTCCCAATCGTTACACCTTATGAAAAGAAACAAAATCAATGGAAGAACGCTTCAATAAAAGAAAGGAGCACATTTGCTTCCTACTCTTTCCTCCTAATTCATCTACTTGACTTGAAAGCTCCACCATTAAATGCAGTTTCTCCGTCTCATTTGGACCAAAAAGTCGAAGAAATCCAGAAACAAACGAAGAGGCAAAAAAGGAAACCAAGAAAACACGATTCTATTATCAAACCTTACATTTATCTTAGATTGAACCAGAATCGTCTCTTGGATTCTCTTCACCACCACCTTCTCCTTCACCATCTTCACCTTCAACCTTATCCTTTATCATCTTCTCCTTCCCCTGAGGCTGAGAGACGCCATCTTTAGCAGAGTTTTCCAATGGACGTTCAGCTGGAGTTCCGGAAGGCAGGGGGAGAGAATCCAATAAGTTAATGTTTGAAGCCGGTCTTGAATGATTAGAGAAGTAAACGGCGCGCCTAAACATTATGGAATCAGAATCTTCTTCTTCGGCATCAGGATCAGGAACGGGAACACCCAAGCTGGCAAGAGCGTCGTGAATGGCGCGACTAATAATTTCTTTCATTGGGTCTGAGCCCATAGCATTACCAGCACATGGTTTCAGGATGGGGCCTTTTCTTGCGATGGAAGTTTTCTGAGCAGAAGGTGGTAGAAAGGGTACCTTTCTTTCATCTCCTCCTCCTGTTGGTTCTTGAGAGGGTTCTTGGAGGTTTTTATCTTCTTCTTCTTCTTCACCATGAACCTTATCCTTTATCTTCTTCTCCTTCCCCTGAGAGAAGCCATCTTTAGCATAGTTTTCGAATGGACGTTCAGCTGCAGTTCCCAAAGGCTGGCGGGGAGAATCAAACTTCTTTGAAGCCTGCAGACTCATGGCCTTGAAATTAGAGACCCTGCTGTATCTAACCGTCTGAGTAACTTGTTTCCATAGGTATACTCTCATAAGATTAGCAACATATGGTTCCCGGACGGGGCCGTTTCTTGCAATGGAAGTATTCTGAGCAGAAGGTGGTCGAGTGGCTACCTTTCCTTCATCTCCTCCTCCTCCTGTTGGTTCTTGAGAGGGTTCTTGGAGGTTTTTATCTTCTTCACCTTCACCATCTTCACCATGAACCTTATCCTTTATATTCTTCTCCTTCCCCTGAGAGAAGCCATCTTTAGCATAGTTTTCGAATGGACGTTTATCTGGAGTTCTCAAAGGCAGGCGGGGAGAATCCAAGTTCTTTGAAGCCTGCAGACTCTTGGCCTTGAAATCAGTCAACTTCAATTCCAAAGGCATGCGGGGAATATTACCCTCTTTGAAGCTGGCAAGAGTGCTGTAAATCATTTCTTTAATTGGGTCTGATCCCATAGCATTAGCAGCACATGGTTTTAGGATAGGGCCTTCTCTTGCGATGGAAGTTTTCAGAGGAAAAAGTGGTAGAGTGGCTACCTTTCTTTCATCTCCTCCTGTTGTTGGTTCTTGAGAGGGTTCTTGGAGCTTCTTATCTTCTTCTTCTTGTTGATCTTCTTCTGCCGAGTTTTCTGGCAATGGAGATTTTTGCCTTTGGTTTGACATTTTTTTCACTTCGAGAGAAAAGGGTTATATATCAAGGAAGCAGAGTTAGTTTTTACTAAAAGAAACGGTGCCAAACCAACTAGGCTGAGCCAGGCTATATATATAGACAAGAAGTCAGAACCATATGGAGCACGGATCAAGATCTTAATGGATCATTTTATAGTAATTAAATCTGGATCCGGCTTCACTGCTGTTAAACAAAACTACAGCATGTCAAAAAATGGACGGTTCAGATTAAATCCGTCTAACACACAAGCTAGCCTCAAGCAACTCACGGCCTTGGTTAGTTGCTTTGTGATTCAAATAAAAATAATTAGTACCGGGGACTTCAAAATTTTGGAATTGCTATTCCGATCTTGTCATGTCCGCATTGGCTCTTATTATCTTATAGCATCTTAGAAAGAACATGTTAGCTGTGATTATATGAAAGAGGAAGTTGTGAAATTATTGTTCCTTAATTTTTTGCATCCTATAAGTTTGGAAACAAAATCAGCCAGGCATCCAAGTCCATTTTTTCCCTCTGATCAAAATCAGCCAGGCATCCAAGTCCATTTTTTCCCTCTGATCACCTCTGTTTCGATGTTCTAAAATAAACGCTACACGTACTCGCTCCCACATCCGAGGATATGTAGTTACGAGTGTGAGAATGCATGTATGTAACATTTTTTTTTTATTGGAATTAGATGCTCCCAAAAATATTTAATGTCACTTTTGATGGGCCAAACTTTCAAGCTGAGCCACTTCCAAAAAGTTGGCTAAAAAATATCAAGAGTGGACTAGGTTGTATGGGCTTTGTTAGCGTATTTATTAGTATCAAGGAATCAACTGAGGGGAAGGAAGATGCTGGTAACTCTTAAAATATATATTACACTTGCTGAAAGTAAAGTGCACATTTTGGAATATATGTTTGTGTCATTTTTATACTGGATTTTGCGTCCTTTTTTATTGTTGTTGAATCCTTGGTGATCATAAGTTGCTCTCTCGTAGCATGGAGCTCTCTTCTCTCTCCTGAGACAAGATTTTTTTCTTTGGGTTTTTTCCACCTCCTTAGTGAGGTTTCTCCACCGCCTCTATGCGGTTCTGTCCGGGGGAGGGGGGGAGAGATTTTGTTTTCTCCTTCCTCCCCTCTTCCCCTCCACCTAGTGCGGCCATCTCTCACCTCCCCTCCAATGCTGTTTCTTCTTTTTTCCTCTCTTTTTTTTCCCTGAGCTCCGGTCTCGTTGTCCAGCCGCCTAGGGTCCGCTCCGCCCTGCCTAGTCGGCCTCCTCTGGCCTTTTTCCACTCCTGTCGTCGCATCGTTCTCGATTCTACGGTGGTACTTAGCTTCGGTTTTTTTCAAGCCTGATCTGTAGACCTTCGTTCCTCCACAACTTCAACGTTCCCCACCAGGGTCTTCCCCATTGTCCCAGCTACCTGTCGATGCCTTCATCGCCCCGTTCCAGCCACCACGTGCCGCCATGTGGCCTGCATGCGCTTGCGCGTGAAACTCACGTGCCCGCGCGTGGAACTCACGCTCCTGCGCGTGTATCTCACGCACCGCAGTTTTCGCCTCGAGTTGGTGCCTTGAGCTCTCTTGCCAACCTCCATTCGCCCTGTCCTCAACCGCTGCTCAATGGGATTTTTTATTGCTTTTTTTTATTTCCTTTGTATTGTTATTTTTCTGTATTTGTATTTGTTTTTTGTGGGCTTTTATCTCCCTACCATGATGTGGTTTGATCTTGAAGAGGAGATTGTGGTTGGTGGTCGTCCTTCGGCTTCCCTTTGGTTTTTTGTAGTGCCTGCTTTGCAACCATCATTTCACAATGGTGGTTGTTTTACCCGCATCAGACTGTCCATGGAGTTTCTTTGCATTTTACACCGCCTTGTGCGGCCCTGGAATAGGCCCAGCTTGCTTATGATTCTTTTTCAATCATGGGCAATCACTATTGCCTGCTGTTCGTTCATTTTGGACCGGATCTAGTATTTGTTCTTATATTTGCACTACTTATTACTATTAGGGTTTTGTTGTTGGGGCGCCCTCCCCTTTTGTTTTGGGTTTGTTGTTGAGGAGCCCACCTTGTGTTTGTTTTCAAGATCTCTCACTTTTTCTTTCGTTCGGATCAGAAGTGGGAAAGATCCTTCCTTGTAGCCCATTCCTTATTTGCTTAAAAAAAAAAAAAAAAAAAAAAATCCTTGGTGATCATAATGCCTTATAACACTTGATTGAAGTAAACTCCACGTTACTTAGCTATGGTAAACCTCCCCTTTCTCCAAGAAACAATTGAAACATAAAGCTTTCTCCGCTACTAAGATAAATCGTCGCTAGAGATCCCCGTTGACATTGCTAGACCTAAGACACTAAAGATTAAAGACCTTAATTATCTTTCCCTATTCACCTCATAATGTAGACCTCATCCTGTGCACCTTGGTGAAGGTATTGCCTCGGGCATGACCTAACAAAGAATACTAATTCCACAAGATCATCGAGCTATGAGCATGGGGGCTAAGACCTACTTCTTGCACTAGGCACCCGAACACCTACGATCTTGACTAAGCTTCGAACACCTACGATCTTGACTAAGCTTCTGATGATTAGTACTAAAGGCCAAAGGTGATGCAGATTGTGTAGCCGTGTCAGTTTATTTAATTTTCCTTTTAGAATAAGGATTGGGTTTTTCCTTTTCCATTAGGATTATATTTTCTTTTTTAATAAGGGTTAGGTTTTTCCTTTCCTATTAGGAATTGTTTTCCTTTTCCTATTAGGATTTGTTTTCCTTTTCCTTGTTAAGTTAGGAGATGCCTAGCCTATATAAAGGCATCTAGTCTTTGTTAGTGAAATTCAATTTATGTTGATTATTGGTTCTCTTTAATAAGAATCTCAGAGTTGGGTTTTCATCCTATTTTCCTTTGATTTATAGATAGACTCTATATTTTGAAGAAGAATTCCTAGGCCTTTAATAGATTCAAACCCTATGAATTATTTATCTTTCTTCTTGTACTGTTTCATTGGCTTCCGTTTAGTCAGGCTGCATCAGTTGGTATCAGAGCTCAGTTACTTTCCATGAATGGGGAGGAGCAACCGTCTAGTAGACATGAACAAGGTGTACGCGCACACGGAGACAACATGTAAGGAGCAACTGGTAATTCGGTTGTGGCCGAACGGTTGTCGTTGCCAACCAAGACCACGATTCGCGAAGGCGGAAGGCAAATCTAACGCTGAATGGTGGCAATACAAGGAGGATCGACTCAGGGCTATGAGGGATCAAATTGAAGACCTTACTACCCAAGTATCCGACTGGTGTCGTCACGATGGGAATGGATCTATAAACCTGTTTACATAGCGCCGAACGTAGGGACGTCAGCACCTTGCGCAAGCTCATGCCAATTAGCAGGTGAGTAGGTTCAAACTCGATACACCAAAACTCCAAAGTTGCTTGCAACCCAAAGAGTTCATGGTAGTAGAAAAAAAATAGAAAATTTTCACAAAAAGAAGTACCAAGGAAGATTGTGGAGATGGTGCTTAAGGAGGGGGTGGGGATCAAGCGTCATTCGGTATCCCAATACATTAAAGGTACGCGTCGACAATTTCAAACTATATGCACCACGGGAGGCAAGGGGCCAAGCTTATCATTGATCCAAGGAGTCATAAGAATATAGTCTCGGAGGAAGCGGTTTGCAAGTTGGGGCTTGAGACCAAGAGACATCCTGCTTCATATCGGTTGGAATGGCTCACGAAAGGAAACGAGGTAACAGTTTCTAAATGTTGTCTAGTGTCCTTTTCCATTGGAGCTAAGTATAGGGATAATGTTTGGTGTGATGTGGTCGACATGGAGACGTGTCACCTATTGTTGGGAAAGCCATGAAAATATGATAAAGCTATCATCCATGATGAAACAAAGAACATGTACAGCTTCATGTTGGGTAAAACCAAATTGACGTTACTACATAGCCCATGGACGGAGCCAAAACCTTCACAAGGGGATGGTCAACCCATTGTAGCCAAGCAGGAGTTGACGGACAAGGAAGGCGGCCTCAATGGAGTGGTACTGGGGCCAATAAAGGAGCAGTTGGGGAGATTTGTCGACGTGGTCTGAGCAGAATTATCGAAAGTGGTGCCATCAATATTGCGAGATATTCAACCTCAACTTAATTTAGCACCGGGGTCTAATGTTCCTAATCATCCGCACAACATCACGAGTCCTAAAAAGCTTGCAGAATTGGGGAAACAAGTGGAAGAGGTAAACCTTTTAGAGAGTATCGCAATTTTTCATGAAGAAGAGGAACCATTGGAAGAGATTAGTCTTTTGGAGAGTTTTGTAATTTTTTATGAAGAAGAGGAACCCTTGGAAGAAGTAAATCTGTCGGATAGTTTTGCAATTTTTTATGACAATTCCATGTATCATGTACATGATAAGAGCTCCGAGGATAAAGCATTTGATTTGAGTGTTACGCCAATTAATTATGTTGATTTCATCGGAGTAGGTGCTATTTTGTCAAATTCTTCTAACCAAATTTGTGATGAGATCTATATGACGGAGGGGAATGTTCTATCAAAAAGTGACGGGGTTGTTCATACTTATCTGAAGATTTTCATGGCATATGGGAAAGACAAGGCACGAGAAAAGCATGGCAAGTCTACATGGCAATGTAAGGTGCGAGGCTTTCAATATTATCATTGCAGTCTGTTGATGATTAGAGCCATCATGTTTCTTATGGGGTGTTGCATTGTGATTTTGAGAAGAAGAGAATAGAATAAGCTAACTGGACATCCAAAGGATCATGGAAAGGACCGGCCGAATTCTCTCCAACAAGGGGAGAATGATGCAAATTGCGTAGCCATGTCAGTTTATTTAATTTTCCTTTTAGAATAAGGATTGGGTTTTTGCTTTTCCATTAGGATTATATTTTCTTTTTTAATAAGGATTAGGTTTTTCCTTTCCTATTATGAATTGTTTTCCTTTTCCTATTAGGATTTGTTTTCCTTTTTCAATTAGGTTTGTTTTCCTTTTTCTTGTTAAGTTAGGAGATGCCTAGCCTATATAAAGGTATCTAGTCTTTGTTATTGGAATTCAGTTTATGTTGATTATTGGTTCTCTCTAATAATAATCTTAGAGTTGAGTTTTCTTCCTATTTTCCTTTGATTTATAGATAGATTCTATATTTTGAGGAAGAATTTCTAGACCTTTTATAGATTCAAACCCTAGGAATTATTTATCTTTCTTCTTGTACTGTTTCATTGGCTTCCACTTAGTTAGGCTGCATCAAAAGGCAACCCCAATTGCAAGCAAAAATTGGATTTTCAACGCCATAATAGTTGGATAAGTCGGCCATAGAAATGAAAGGCTGTTGATATAATGACCATAAGTCCACTTGACCAACTCACAACATGGCATATATTTGAAAGGTATCTTATTTAAACTCGAAAGCCAATTGCTTAGTTCTCTCTCCTAGAAAGAACTATATCCTGAAGAAGTTTCTTCCAAGAAACTTTCTTCTTCTCTTGCCACCTTACTCCTAACTCCTTGTTTACTGGTTTTATCTTCCTCAACTGTTTTTCTGTCTTGTTTGATCGATACTTCTTCTGTTTCCTTTTCCTGGTTTCTCTTTGTTTCTCTTCCTGGTTTCTCTTTGTTCTTGTATCCTTTTTCCCCTGTTTTCTATTCTGTTTCCAGCAACTCCTTCTGCTCTCCTCACACTTTTCTCCCCCTCTCATCCCTTTCCCTTTTTTCCTGCTTCCTTCTTCATGGATCCCTCTCTAGTGGATTTGGAAGCTCTAATTGCACAAACAGAAGCTCTCTCTTGGGAAGATCCTTCTTCCCAACTAGAAACACTCACTCCTGATATGATCACTGAAGAAGCTCCTCTTCTAGTTGGCCATATAATCTCCCAAAAAACTCTCAGCAACCATCTAGTATATGCAACTCTCAATAAATCATGGCCTTTTGCTATCCCTTTCTCGTTCTTTACACAGGTCCAAACCTTTCCTGTTTAAGTTCTCCAAGATGGAGCATACCACCAGAATCCTTGCCCAAGTGACTTGGAATGTTAATTGTTCACTTCTAGCTCTTCAAAAATGGTCACCTTCTGCAACTATAAATGAACTTAATCTCACAGTGGTTCCCTTTTGGATTCAAGTGCATGGTTTGGCCATGCACAACATGACAACCAAAAATGCCATTGCTATTGGTAAAGGACTGGGGCATCTCTTGAAAGTGGAGGAATCTGGAGGGGTTCTCTCAACTTTCAAAAGCTATCTGTTTATTTTGGTGGAAATTGATTCCAACAAGCCTCTCATGCCAGGCTTTGACTTTTCAAGGCAGGAAGAAGATGCTACATGGATTAGTCTCAAATATGAGAGACTTGATGTCTACTGCACAGACTGTGGCTTGTTGGGGCATAAACAACCTTTATGCCTTGCCCCTCAAACTGCAAGATTTCCTGCAAGGTACTTAATCTCTCTCAAGGTCACCATTTTTTCTAATATTCAACCTGCTCTCTCTCCTTTTCACCATGCTGAAAAATTCCCTTCTTTGGCTCCCCCCATATTAGGTCAAAATCTTAATCACAATATCCCTTTCAAACCTATCAAAAACCTACCACCTTACCAAACTCACAATCCTACAGTAGACCTGTCAACCCACCATACTCACACATGCCCCCTCCCATCAGCAGCCGGGAATATAGACATCCCCATACACATACCATTAAATGCACTATCATTATTCCAGAAACCAATCCCACTATACTCAACTAATCCTGCCAATAGCTCTTTGGCTCTTGATCAAACCTTAAACCAGACGTTAACATCTAACTTCATGGACCCCACCATAAAAAAGATCTCAGCAACCCATTTAGCTTTCTCAGCTCAACATATTCAGCCCACTTCACCTTCAAAAATACCAACTAACTTAACTAACCCCTCTCCTTCCAAGCCTGATCCCGCCAAAGGTGTAAACATTCACATTGCCACCCTTACCACCAAAAAATCTCCTTACAACATAAGACCACCAAAAAAACCAGCTCTAAACCTAAAAAATGACTCTCCTTCTCCTGCTACCAACCCCCCTCCTTCCCCTTTCTCCAAAAAAAGGCCTAGAATCCCTCAACCCTCAACTCATTCTAAGAAAGATCCTAGCACCTCCACTGAGTTTGCTGAACAAATGACCCCCACCCAAACCATCTTTTTGTCTTTCTCTCAAGGCTCTTTTGAAATAGTACCTGCTCGTGCTATCTTCAAAGCAGCTAAAAGAGGAAAGAAAACCATGAAACCAGCTCAAACTGTTGATATTTTTGTAACCTTTTCTAAGGGAGACTGTGATTAGTTTTCCCAATCCCAATGAAAATCTTATCATGGAACTACAGAGGGCTTTCTAGGCCAGCTGCAGTTCGAAGTTTGAGGGCTTTGATCCGTGATCATGCCCCTGATGTTCTTTTTCTTTATGAAACAAAAATCCCCCAAGTCACTGCTACTTTGAATAGACTTGGCTTCTTTCTTATCTCTGAAGTTGCCTTTTGTGGTGCTAGTGGTGGTCTTGCTCTCACTTGAAGACCTGGTATTGAACTTGAATGCTTTCTCTCTACCAAAAACATTATCTCTGCATGGTGTTACTCTGATCCACCCCATTCCCCTTGGATCCTCTCTTGTGTCTATAGACCCCATGACAAAAGAGATAGGCAGGCCTTTTGGGACTCGTTTACTGCTGTTGGTGACAATTTTGATCCCTTTTGGCTATGTATAGGTGATTTCAATGCAGTGCTGTCTCAAGATGAAAAAATGGGTGGTAGGCCGGTTGCCCTTTTTGCAAATTATGGTTTTAAGAGCTTCATAAATCACTTTGGCTTGGTTGACCTTGGTTTTGCTGGTAACCCCTTCACTTGGAGCAACCTTAGACATGGTGATGATACCATCAAAGAAAGGCTTGAGAGAAGCATGGCTACCTCTAATTGGATCCATCTTCATCCTAAATACTCTCTCCTCCACATCCCTGCTTATAATTCTGACCATAATCCTATATCCCTAAACACCAATTCCCAATCCCCTTTCCTCTCCAAACCTTTCAGATTTGAGGAGTTCTGGTCTAAGGACCCTTTCTGTGGAAAGATTATTGAAACAGCCTGGAAAAGGCCTGTTTTTGGTAACCCTTCCTCTATCCTGCTAAAAAAACTCACTATTACCAAAAAAGCTATTCTGAAATGGAACCACTCTCATTTTGGTAAAATTCACCAGAAGATCAAAGCCAACCTGAAGCAGCTAGATTTGATTCAGCAGACCACCCCTTGCCTTTTTGCTTATGTCAAGGAAAGTCAGCTGAAATTAGAATTGGACTTCTTGCTTAAACATGAAGAGTCTCTGTGGAGATCAAAATCAAGAGAGACTTGGCTGACCTGCAAAGATCTTAATACCAAGTACATCCACACTTCCACTCTCATCAGAAAAAGGTCTAATGCCATCAATTTTCTCAAGTCTAATGCATGAGACTGGTTTTCCTCTCGAGTTGATATAGGTGGGATCTTTTTTGATCATTTCAACAACCTGTTCTCCACTTCTAATCCCTTAATAGAAGAAGAGATGCTAGACTTTTTCTCTCCTGTGATTTCTGTTGAAGATAACCTCTCTTTATGCTCCATTCCCACTGAACTTGAAATCTTTCAAGCTTTAGCTAGCTTAGGATCCTCAAAAGCCCCGGGCCCAGATGGTTTCACTACCCTTTTCTACAAAAAATACTGGTGTCTTGTCAAGGTTGATGTCCTAAATTGCATATGGAATTTCTTCAAAAACAACTACCTGCTCAGAAACCAAAACCACACTTTCCTAGCTCTCATTCCTAAATCTAGTGGTTCCCATGCTGCTAACCAATTTAGACCCATCAGCTTGTGTAATATGTTTACAAGATCATCTCTAAAATCCTAGCCAACCGCTTAAAGCCTCTCCTAGCCAAGTTCATATCCCCTCTCTAATCAGCCTTTGTCCCTAATAGAAATATCAAAGACAATACAATTCTAGCTCATGAACTTCTTCACACTTTCAAGCACAAAAGAGGGAAATGAGGCTTTATGTTTCTTAAGTTGGATATGGAAAAGGCCTTTGACAGAATGGAATGGAGTTTCATTCTTGCTATTCTTGGTAAACTTGGTTTCAGCCCTATCTGGATTAATTGGATCAGATTATGCATCACTTCTACCTCTTTTTCCTTTTTGTTGAATGGCAACCCCTTTGGAAGCATCTCACCCGAAAGAGGCTTGAGACAAGGAGATTCTATTTCCCATTTTCTATTCATCATTGGTTATGAGATCCTCTCAAGGTTGCTGTTCCAAGCAGAAAAGGCAGGATCTATCAAAGGTCTCAAAATTTCCAAACATTGCTCAGCTATCCACCACCTTTTGTTTGCAGATGACTTGCTCATCTTTGGAAAAGCCACTCTCACTGAAGCCAGCATCATCAACTCATGCCTTGTTAAGTATTGTAATTGGTCTGGACAATCCATCAATGCCTCCAAATCCTCTATCCGTGTCACAAAAAGTTCTCTACCTTCATCTGTCTCCTCCATCTCAAACATCTTTCCCTTTAACACCAACTCCACCAAATCCATTTACCTTGGCCTCCCTATTCTTATGGGAAATTCTAAGAGAGAAGCTTTTTAAATTCATTCTAGATAAGGTGATCAGTAGAATGGATGGTTGGAAAGCTAAACACATCTCTCAAGCTGGCAGATTAGTTCTTATCAAGTCAGTGGCAGCTTCTCTTCCATCTTATGCAATGAGCTCTTTTATGATCCCTGCTAGTCTTTGTAACCAATTGGACAGATTTTTCAAGAACTTCTTGTGGGTTTCCCATCTGATAAAACCAGAAACCTGACTTTAAAAGCTTGGGATTCTATTTGTCTTCCTAAACTCCAAGGAGGTCTCGGAATCAGAAATATGAGAGATGTTAATCTATCCCTCATTACTAAACTTGGCTGGAAACTTCTCAACAATGCAGACTCCATGTGGGTGGCCAACTCAGAGGTAAGTATCTCCACTCTTACTCTTTTCACTCCCCCCAATCCCTTTCTACTTCTTCTTGGTTATGGAAAGACATCCTTCATTCTATTCCTATTATCTCCAAAGGAGCCTGTTTCAAAATCCATAACTTTTCTTCTCTCCCAATATGGAGCTCTCCTTGGATCCCTATCCTGCCCCACTTCACTCCTCTTCCCTCACCCTCCCTGCCTAATCCTCAAACAAACCTCATAGTCTCTAACCTTTTTTCTTTGGACCTAAACTCTCAAAACCCTTATTGGAATACCCCCCTGTTGGAGCATCTTTTTGATGCTAATAGTGTTAGAGCAATCCAGAAAATCAGTATATCCTCCTCCCCCACTGATCCTTATTGTAATGACCTAGATTTTAAAACTCCTATTGAAATAATGTTAAATAGATTAAAAGGAAAATAAATAAATTAGAGTAATGATATATGAATTAACGATATTAAATAATTATTTGGTGTTAAGGGTATATATTACATTGACTGTTGACATCTTTTTAGTATCACTTTAATTCTCAAATTTAGCTTAATAAGTATGTTTTTGGGCATAATTAAACACAATTTAGTGAATAAATTATTTATCTTAGTGTTTGGTGAAATCAAAAATTTATTTGAAGCTTTTTAGTTTTTGGCTTAAAAAGCAGTGTCTTAATTTTCGTACTGTCTAGTAAAGATTAAAACTGCTAAGAAAAGATAGGCTAGCCACTTTTGTTGAAAATTTGGAGGCTTCTTGTAAGAATGATCATGAGATAGTATCTTGAACCATTAATAAGGCAAGTGGGCAAGTGGCAAGTGTGAATGCAATTAGTTTAAAGTCTAATTGAGTGAGAAACTTTGTAAGGGCCAGAAACTGAGTCAAACGAACTCGGATGAAGTCGAACCAAAAATATAAAATGTTTGTCTCGGATTCCTCTATCTACCCTCAAAATTACATGTCAATCAGAGTACGTTTGGATATCAAAAAATAGATCGGAGTGCACTGCCCTCATTGTGGACGAAAATGTTAAAGTAGGCTCGGTTCATTGTTTTGGTTGAACACATCTCAACCTTTGGATTTGAAAGTATGAAAATTAATCCTAGCCATTCATTCTCTTATAGATAAAAGCTTGTATTGAACCCTTAGATCAAAAGTATTAAATTGAATCCTAGCCATTCATTTTCTTATAAATAGGAGCCTAGGTAATTCATTTCTTTTTCACTTAAGCTCTTTTACTTTCTTAGCAAGAATAGATTGCTTGCTCCTCCTTTCTTTCTCTTCCTTAGCTCTAAGTCAAAAATCATATGGCTTAGATCCTTCTTGTAGTCTTCAAGTGTTCATAGTTTTCTAGTTAGCTACCTAGAGAAAATTGTGTGGAGTTCTACTTCAAGGCTATTGGGTAAGTATTCCTTGTGTAATTATAATGATTTATTGTTGTATTATTTGTTCTCATCTAATTGTTTAAGACCCAATAAGCTTATGATGTAAAACAAAGCAATAAATGAGTTAATGATAAGAGTTCATAGACAAATTGATTAAAGGCTTATGATATTATCTATATTTATTACATATACTATTTACTTTACAGCTTTTATATTCAGTCATTTATTTTATTGTCATTTAAATTTTAATTCATATTTTTGGTGGTACAAACCATCAGTCTCAACCCCGAAATATGAATTCAGTATTTATATTCAGTCATTTATTTTATTGTCATTTAAATTTTAATTCATATTTTTGGCGGTACGGACCATCGGTCTCATCCCTGAAATATGAATCATGCTTTATATATATAGTATTTATAATACCAGTTTTTATTTTGTGATATTGGCCATTAGCCTTGTCACCAAAAACGAATTCATAAATAAAACTATTTATAAGTAACTATCTCAGATTTATATGATAAAATGAGTAAGTAAAGATGAAGTGACGGATAATAAATAAATATAAAAGGATGAAGGTCTTTAAACAATGATATTATTTGAGAATGAACTAATATATACATTATTTGTATGTATGTATTTGTATGCAGAAGTGGAGCAGAAATTCTATACTAAGGAGTGTAAGTATGGATGTACTTACTGAGTATTAGCTTTGTTTTATTGTCTTAAGAATTCTTATTTTGCCTTATTGATATAATTTCACATTACAATTGTTGCATACTGTGTCTAATAATATGGGCTGATAAGATAGCCATCTTAAGAACTAGTTGGGTAGATTGCCGCGAGGAACTGTCGGTATCTCAGTGGATGAGGGTATATAACCGTCCAACATGCCTAATATATAATTAAGCTGGGGCAGTGTAGTCGCCAGCACCAAACATGTAAAATTCTTAAGTGTGAGGGACATAACAGACGTGAACTGGCGGAGAGCTCATGACGAGAGGTCTGAAGAAAGATTATCATAAAACACAAACTAATATGTCACTATGCTGCATTCGCATTTCATTCATCATTATATATTTTGTTTCATGATCTTACTTTGTCTCAAACTAGTCTTTTAGTATTTATTTATAGGAAAATAGATTACTCACTTGTTTGTCTATGTAAACATGATAACGTCATATTTACATAGACCTTGATGCAGGAATAGAGAATGAGGACGATGGTCCTTTTATTGGTTTTGATGGTTGATAGATCATCTATTGCGAGATTGATGCTTACTCTTTGAAGCAAGTCTCATTTATGTTAATCGCTTTTATTACATAGTGTGATGTGTGCTAACTTGACAAATAATACTATATTAATTTAGTGCCGTCAGTGGCATATATTTGGTACACCTAGTGTGTACATATGTTATAATGAAACCATATTCCTATTTTCATTAAATAATATATCACCTGCAAGTATTTCAGTCAGCTCAATTGTGTTGTGCAAATTATTCATAGGCCATAGAAAAAGAAAAAAAAATTATATACATATTCCGCTGTAAAATTGTATTTCTAAAGGTGCAGCGTAATGGCTTCGATATTTGCTAGTTCAAATATCGGGGCGTTACACTTATACAAATAGCCTTTTCTCCACTAAAACAGAATACAAATCATTTCCAACCCTAGATCCTCCTCTGCTTTTACTCTTTTTCCTCCTACTATATGGAATTCTTTATGGAAATTGAACCTCACGGATAGGCTAAAACTTTTCCTGTGGAAAATAGCTTGGGATATCATCCCTTCCAAGATTAGGATCAATGCTGTCTTTCCCATTCCCATAGCAGATTTAGTTTGTCCACTTTGCAATGTAAAAGAGGATTCCTTGAACCACTTCCACTTCAGATGTGTCTTTGCTAGAATAGCTTGGAGATCCTCACACTGGCCACTAGACTCTTTGAAATGGTCCTCCCTGAATTTATCTGATTGGATCAAAGATATCTTGTCTCCTCACAAATCCTTTGGTATACCTCTTGATGACACTCATTTATTTCAAATCTATGCTGCTGTTCTGTGTGACATGCTTTGGCTCTCCAGGAATAAAGCCATCCACAAAGGAGTTATACCAGATGTCACTAAGTTTGCTGAAGATGTCAGCAGAATCTCCTTAGATCACAAAGCTGCCTGGAATTCTAAAGCTCAATTAGTTTTGAAAAGTTGGTCTTCTCCTCAAGCAGGTAACCTCACGATCAACTTTGCCTCTGATACAAATATCAGCTTCTCTATTCAAGCTGCAATATGTAGGAACTCCATTGGAACAATTGTCAAAGCTTTGTATCAGTACAATCCCCCTATAAAAACCTCTACAATGAAGCTCAAGTAACTCTTCTAGCTGTTGTTTTGGCCTGCTCTCTCAAGTTAAACAACTTCTCTATAGAAGGGCATTCCCCCACTGTAATTTCCTCCATCCAGCAGCCCCTCTCAGGGGTTGATTTGCACTTAAATAGTATTATCTTTAAAATAGTTTCTCTCATGCCAGCAGCTTCTCTTTGGCATGCTAGGAATGTAACCAAAAGTGAACTTCTGCAGCCTCTTCATGGCTAAATGGGCCGCGGCCAGAGTAACCTCTGGCTGCATTCCCACTTTGTTTTCTCCTCTCTCTCTCTCTCTCCCCCCCCCCCCCCCCCCTCTCTTATCTCATCTTTAGTGGAAAAGATCCACCCCCCTCTCCCCTCCTTTGAGGCCTTTTTTGCTGTATGTTTGCTGCTTTCTTAGCAGTTTGGTTTATTACAAAAAAAAGAAAAAAAAAGAAAAAAAAAACTCACAACATGGCAATAAGCAAACAATAACTGGTCCACCACGTGGCAAGCATTCCAATAATCATCTACAATTAGCCCCTTATTAAAAGGGGCACACATTTCAGCGTACTCACATTTGCTCTCACTTTTTCATTTGGTTTTCTTTATAAAAATTATACTAATTTAAGCATCATAAGCTCTCCTAATCACCTACGGGCTAGAGACTTTAAATGATTTTTCTAAAGGAAATTTTTATATATTGCATGCATATTGACTACTTACAATATACATGCATTTTGTAAGTAGTCAAAGGTGGCCAACTAAAAAGACTTGTAAAATAGCAAAAAAAAAAAAAAAAAGAAAGCCAATTCAATGAAAATGACTGGAAGCTTCAGGGTCTAGTTAGTTGCCTCCAATAACCCTTTGGCACTTTCAATCACAAAAGTTAAAAACGATAGTTTAACATGCATGGACTACTCCAGTGTTGAATATATGGAATTTCTTGTTGATTGCACGTCCCAATCATTACACCTTATGACAACGACAAACTTGATGGATGAATGCTTCAATAAAAGAAAGGAGCATATTTGAATCCTATCCAATTCTTTCCTCCTAATTCATCTAATTGACTTGAAAATTGAAATCACCACCATTAAATGCAGTTTCTCCGTCTGATTTGGACCAAAAAGTTGAAGAAATCCAGAAACAAAAGAAGAGGCCAAAAAGGAAACCAAGAAAACACGATTCTATTATCGAAGCTTACATTTATCTTAGATTGAAGCAGAATTGTCTCTTGGATTCTCTTCACCACCATCTTCACCTTCACCTTCACCATCTTTACCTTCACCTTCACCTTCACCTTCACCTTCACCATCTTTACCTTCACCTTCTTCACCATCTTCACCATGAACCTTATCCTTTATCATTTTCTCCTTTCCCTGAGAGACGCCATCTTTAGAAGAGTTTTCCAATGGACGTTTAGCTGGAGTTCCCCAATTAGGCAGGGGGAGAGAAGCCAATACGTTCTTTGAAGCCAGACGCTTGGCCTCCAAATTACCCTCGCCGTAAATGGCGCGACCAATCTTTATAGAAATGGATTCTTCTTCTTCAGGAGAAATGTCTTCATCGGAATCAGGAACGTGAATACCCATGCTGGCAAGAGTGCCGTAAATGGCGCTAGTAATCATTTCTCTCATTGTGTCTGAGCCCTTAGCATTAGCAGCACATGGTTTTAGGGCGGGGCCTTTTCTTGCGATGGAAGTTTTCTGAGCACAAGGTGGTAGATTGGCTACCTTTCTTTCATCTCCTCCTCCTCCTGTTGGTTCTTCATAGGGTTCTTGGAGCTTCTTATCTTCTTCTTCTTGTTGATCTTCTTCTTTTTCTGCTTCTTCTTCTGCCAAGTTTTTTGGCAATGGAGATTTTTGGCTTTGGTTTGACATCTTTTCACTTCGAGAGAAAAGGGTTATCAAGGAAATAGAGTCAGTTTTTTTCTAAAAGAAACGGTGTCAAACCCACTGGGCTCAGCCAGGCTATATATATAGACAACAAGTCAAAACTATAGGGAGCACGGATCAAGAATTAGATATGGTGAAAACATTTTCAATAGATAGCATTTTTTTTACTCTGTTCGATGGAAAAATACCAAAATTCACTTGGTTTGAAAAAAATTGTAGGGAATCCTTATAGGTCGAAAATGGCTTTTTTGCTTCCATATATGCGGGAAAATAAATGCTACATATACCGACTCCCACACTACTATTTCGGAGAGTATCTACTTAAAAGTTAGAAGTATGAGAATGATAATGTAAGTAAAATTTCTCTTATTTAGAATTAGAAGTTTCTGAAAATGTTGCGTCATTTTTATTCTTTGGGTCTAGATTTTGCTTCTTTTTTTATTGAATCCTTGGTGATATAATGCCTTATAACACTTGAATGAAGTAAACTTCACGTTACTTAGCTATGGTTAAACCACCCCTCCAACATGAAACAATTGAAACATAAAGCCTTATTTATCGACTACCAATACAAAACGCCACTGGAAATTCCCGCTGACATTACCTGGACACTAAAGATTAAAGACCTTATCTTGCTCCGTGCACCTTCTTAGGGGTGTTCAAACGGTTATAACCGCCAGTTATTGGCTATAACTGCAATCGCAACCGACTTGGGCGGTTATTGTTTTTAGTAATCGCAACCGCTAGGGGTTATCGGTTATTTTATAACCGACGGTTAGCTGTTATTCAATCCAATANACGTTACTTAGCTATGGTTAAACCACCCCTCCAACATGAAACAATTGAAACATAAAGCCTTATTTATCGACTACCAATACAAAACGCCACTGGAAATTCCCGCTGACATTACCTGGACACTAAAGATTAAAGACCTTATCTTGCTCCGTGCACCTTCTTAGGGGTGTTCAAACGGTTATAACCGCCAGTTATTGGCTATAACCGCAATCGCAACCGACTTGGGCGGTTATTAGTTTTTAGTAATCGCAACCGCTAGGGGTTATCGGTTATTTTATAACCGACGGTTAGCTGTTATTCAATCCAATAACTGCGCGGTTATAACTATTTTTTTTAAATGGGTTTTTAGGCTTTTTAAGTATTTTGAGCCTTTAATTTGTTATTTTTTGGTGTTATTTTAAGGGTTGAAAGCCAAAATGTTCCAAAAAAGATGAAAAAATGGCAAATAAATTTTAGCACAAAAACATGGCTAAAAAAACATAGCCCAAATCCATTAATCCAAATTCAAATTAAAAAATTAAAAAGACAAGTCCCAAATCTTAAGGGTTTCATCTTATTCTCCCTCCAAAACGGCATCGTTTTGGATGTTCTATTTAATAGTTTATTAATATAAATATTTAATATATATTTATATTATTATATATAAATAAATGCGGTTATTGGTTATAACCGTCTTTTTTTACCCCTAAAATCGCTAACCGCAATCGCCCTAAGCGGTTTTTAATAACCGAGTACCAAATCGGTTAGCGGTTATAATAGGTTATCGGTTGGCGGGTCATTATAACCGACCCGCTTGAACACCCCTAATGCACCTCATTACGTGACCTTGTCATTCGCACCTAAGTGACGACCTTTCCTCGGGCATGACCCAACAGAGAATACTGATTCCACAAGATTGTTGCCTACGCTACATGCACTAGGCAACAAACACACCCACGATCTTGACTAAGCTCCTGATCACTAATGCTTTGCCGATGACTGTCTATTGCCTAAACCAAGGCAGCCGGGTTTCTTTACAAATTCAATTGAAGTAAGTCCTTCATGTAGCAAAGCATACAACTTGTTCAGCAAATGGAAATTATGGAATCTCCATTACATTGTTGGAAGCACAGTAAATATCATCAAAATGAGAGCCAAAAACTGAGTTATTTTTGTTTTAAGGAATTTATATGATATTGGTTTTGGCTTAGTGCAAGACTGCTCCTACTTTATTCATAGTGGATTGGCTTTTACTTACATGACTATAAATTTAGATCTAATTTGCCACCAGATCGAAATGCAGTTAAAAGGTTGCAACTAGAAGTTTTGATCAAGCATATGCCAAAATAGGTTCTCCTGAAGGCTGAAACCTCTCGATCTTGTCTTACCGACGGATGCCCTCTAAATATCTTACAAGCTAATATTCAAATCAAAACTCAGTAGTTGTACTAAAGTTAAATACCTAAAACATCTCGAGTTTTTGCAGTTGTCTTTTATCGGCAATAGCACACAATAAAAGATGTGGTTGGAGGGGATGCTTGAACCACCCCAAAAGGCGGTGGGGTACTTGTTCTGCCACCACCCATTTGGTTAAAGTGGTGGCCGACCATCTGTGCTGATCGATGTGAAACAAACAATTTTATATTTATCCTTAAAAACAAAGTAAAGAACTGAGGCGGGAAAAAAAAAATTTCTTCCCAAAAAACTTATTATTCAACATAAAGAGCAAGAACACGATGAAAATATATTTAATTCTTATTGCTAAACATACCACCATGACATTTTTCAAATGGCTCCATTAGAACCTAAAACTGAGCATATTTTGAGCATAAATTTAGATAATGATGATGACGACGACTTCAATTCATCCGGTTCATGACCTGCTCCAAAAATGCCTCAATTTCTGACCCTTCCAATCTTCTTCTCTACTTTCAGCAGTACCCCAAATCTTATTCGCCAAATTGAATGCTATTTGATCGCGAGGATCTGCAAAATCCACAGTCGCACCCTTCCTTACCATATTGGTTAAGTATTTCTTCCTCAGCTTCCTCACTACATCAATTAATCGATGTTTAGGAACATCCACTTGAAGCCAATTGGCGATGAAATCATCAAGACAAATGAAATGACAAGATGGGTATCTCCCGTTTCTTGTGTTGTAGTCAATGATGCCATTCAAGACTCCAATCTCAGTATCAACATCTGTCCAAACCCTCTGGATGTAACTTCCTTTATTCGGTTCTTCAACCTTATCCTCTATCTTTTTTTCGTTTAAACTCAAACAAATCCTCCTCTGTCGGGGACGTTTAGCTGCAAGGCGCGGGCTCATCATCACGGAGGTTCTTGGAGTAAAAGCTTTCCCAGCAAAAGATGGTCGAGGAGTTGTTTTGCCGTGTTCTTCTTCCTCCCTCGCCATTACGTCTTCTAGGTGTTAAATATATTGTTGANAATGATGCCATTCAAGACTCCAATCTCAGTATCAACATCTGTCCAAACCCTCTGGATGTAACTTCCTTTATTCGGTTCTTCAACCTTATCCTCTATCTTTTTTTCGTTTAAACTCAAACAAATCCTCCTCTGTCGGGGACGTTTAGCTGCAAGGCGCGGGCTCATCATCGCGGAGGTTCTTGGAGTAAAAGCTTTCCCAGCAAAAGATGGTCGAGGAGTTGTTTTGCCGTGTTCTTCTTCCTCCCGCGCCATTACGTCTTCTAGGATTGGAGATCTTTTACCCCACAGAGAAGAAACAGAGAAGGGGGATCGGAAGGGGTGTTTATATCGAAACCTTATGGTTAGAAGGCAATGCTTGAGAGCCTTCTTAACCCAATACGAACACAGATTGGTAAGAACCGTAGTTCTTATCAACTAATATCAGAGAAAAACCAAAGAAAAAACAAGGAAAGATATTACCTCTTCAAGGGAGTCTGGCCTCCACAATTTGCTTATAGCAATTAATTGAAATTGTTATTAGATGATTGGCCTAAAGGCACTTACATTGTTTAATAATAGAAAATAGAGATAATAGAAAATAGATGGTTCTTAACAAAGAGTTTGCCTAAACATCAAAGACTGGAGTTTCAAATATTCAGATAACTGCAACCAGCTACAGATTAAAATTCAAATGATTACAAAAAGAAACAGAGAGTTCAAGATTGAGTAGGAGTGTGAATGGCCAAGATCAAGTCGATGAAGATAATCAATACTGCCACATATCTTCATGCAGCTGCCAAACTTTGTGGTTTCTAACGCAAGTGATAGGAACCACAGGCGTTTGTTCAAGTTCAACTGAGTTATAACCTGATTCAATCTTATTAGGATATTATTGAGACCCAAAACGACTAATATTATTAGAATTGAAGATTTCCATTTTAAAATTTGAACTTTTGCCTTAATTAGTACATGCCAAATAGTGGGCGGTTATGAACCCTTCGCTAAGGTGGTTAGTGGTTTTAGGATTTGGCGATAACGGTTAACCCCATATATAAATATATATACACATGAAATAATGGATAACCAATTGTTAGCCGAAGCGGCTATGCCCATTTTACTAACCGCCTAGGCTGTTGCGGTTAGTGGTTTTAGCCAATAACTACTACTATAACCACCTTTTCACCTCTAATGTCAATAACTTTGGAGATTTCTTTGAGGCTATTGAACCACCGCTACTAATTGAAATCAAAACCATGAGCTTGATTCACTTGCAATGTATCTTACTGTGGAACCGAGTTTTAATACAGTGGGATCACCCGGTTCCAACCTTTACTGTTCCTTAACCTTCATATTAAGTTGGGAATTCTAGTTTCCAAATTCAAAGAAAATGACACGAAGCTTTGGCACTTTCAATCACAAATGTAGAAAAACGACAGTTTAACATGGACTCCAGTGTTGAANACTTTCAATCACAAAAGTAGAAAAACGACAGTTTCAGTGTTGAATATATGGAATTTCTTGTTGATTACACGTCCCAATCGTTACAGCTTATGAAAAAAAAAAAAACAAAAACAATGGATGAAGGCTTCAATAAAAGAAAGGATCGATCGGAGCACATTTGCATCCTATTCTTTCCTCCTAATTCATCTAATTGACTTGAAAGCTCCGGCCACCATTAAGTCTGATTTTGACAAAAGATTGATGTGGAAAGTGGAAACCGAGTTCTGACACTGATCACACAAGCACCATCCTTGCTTTCCAATTCTGCTATAACCACGGAAATTGTTACAATGCAGGAAGAATCAATCTTGATGAACAGAGTACTGTGTATATCTCAATGGACCAAAAAGTTGAAGAAATCCAGAAACAAAAGAATAGGCAAAAAAAGAAAATAAGAAGAAAAAAAAAACGATTCTATTATCAAATCTTACATGTATCTTAGATTGAATCAGAATCGTCTCTTGGATTCTCTTCACCACTGCCTTCACCTTCTTCATCATCTTCACCATGAACCTTATCCTTTATCTTCTTCTCCTTCCCCTGAGAGACGCCATCTTTAGCAGAGTTTTCCAATGGACGTTCAGCTGAAGTTCCCAAAGGCTGGCGGGGAGAATCAAACTTCTTTGAAGCCTGCAGACTCTTGGCATTCAAATTATAGACCCTTCTGGAACTAATCGCACGAGTTCTAACTTGTTTGCATGGTTCTGCTCTTATAAGATTAGCAACATATGGTTTCCGGGCGGGGCCGTTTCTTGCGGTGGAATTTTTCTTAGCAGAAGGTAGTAAAGCGGTTACCTTTCTTTTATTTCTTCCTCCTCCCGGTGGTTTTTGGAGGTTATAAAGTAAAATGGAAAGACTGTGTATATGTTGTTGTCGTTGTTGTTCTTCTACTTCAGGAGAAGTGACCGCGCGAGTAACTTTTTTCAATGGGCATGAGTTCGTAGCATTAGCAGCACATCGTTTAAGGACGGGGCCATTTCTTGCGACAGAAGTTTTCTGAGCAGAAGGTGGTAGAGTGGCTACCTTTCTTTCATCTCCTCCTCCTCCTGTCGTTGCTTCTTGAGAGGGTTCTTGGAGCTTCTTATCTTCTTCTTCTTCTTCTTGTTGACCTTCTTCTTCTTCTTCTTCTTCTTGTTGACCTTCTTCTTCTTCTTCTGTCGAGTTTTCTGGCAATGGAGATTTTTTGCTTTGGTTTGACATTTTTTCACTTCGAGAGAAAAGGGTTATCAAGGTAACAGAGTTAGTTTTTTCTAAAAGAAACGGTGCCAAATAAACTGGGCTGAGCCAGGCTATATATATAGACAACAAGAACGGATCAAGATCTTAATGGATCATTTTATAGTAATTAAATCTTTTACATATTTTGAAATATTACCGAGGCAATTCTAAAAACAATTTTCTTTCTAAAAGACTTTTTTACGCTTACACTTTTGAAGATACGATTATTCTTCAGTAACTTAAAGATAGTTTTTGGCTCAAAGCTTTTTTAAGACATATATATATTTTAAATAATGAAAATATAATAAATTCTCATTGATAACATGCTACATTTTAAATAAGTAGCGTTTTTTACATTGTTCAATGCAAAAATACCAAAATTCACATAATTTGAAAGTTTACAGTTTTTTTTTTTTTTTTAAATTGTAGGGAATCCTTATCCGTTGAAAATGGCTTTTTTCCTTATGTACATGCAGGAAAATAAATGCTACACATACTCGCTCCCACACTACTACATCATAGAATATCTACTTAAAAGAATGATAGTGTAAGTAACATATCTCTTAAAAACCTCTGGTGTCACTTTTGATGGGCCAAACTTATGAGCTGAGCCACCTCCAAAGAGTTGACTAAAAAAATATTGAGAGTAGACCGGGTTATATAGGCTTTTTTTAGGCTTTGTTAGTGTTAATGGGCTTTGCTAGCTTCTTTATTACTTATTAGTATCAAGGAATCAACTCAAGGGCTGGAAGAGACTGGTAACTCCTAAAATATTACACTCGATCCAAATTAAGTACACATTTTCGAATATATGTTGCGTCATTTTTATTCTTTGGGTCAACTGGATTTTGCCTCTTTTCTTCTTCTTCTTCTTTTTTGTTTTTTGAATCCTTGGTGATCATAATACCTTATAACAATTGATTGAAGTAAACTCCACGTCACTTAGCTATGGTAAACCCCCCTTTCTATGAAACATAAAGCTTTATCGGCTGTCAATATAAAGTGCCGCTAGATATATATATATATTCTCGTTGACATTGCCAGACCTGGGACACTAAAGATTAAAGATTAAAGGCAGGGAGAGATGGGAATCCAATAATTTAGTGTTTGAAGTCGGTCTCTTGGCGACCTTCGAATAATTCGAGAAGTAAATGGCGTGCCTAATTTTTATGGAATCGGAATCTTCTTCTTCGGCATCAGAAACAGGAACGGGAACACCCAAGCTGGCAAGAGCGTCGTGAATGGCGCGAGTAATCATTTCTTTCATTGGGTCTGAGCCCGTAGCATTACCAGCACATGGTTTCAGGATGGGGCCTTTTCTTGCGATGCAAGTTTTCTGAGCAGAAGGAGGTGGTCGAGTGGCTACCTTTCTTTCAACTCCTCCTCCTCCTCCTGCTGTTGGTTCTTGAGAGGGTTCTTGGAGCTTCTTATCTTCTTCTTCTTCTTGTTGATCTTCTTCTGCCGAGTTTTCTGGCAATGGAGATGTTTGCCTTTGGTTTGACATTTTTTTCACTTCGAGAGAAAAGGGTTATATATCAAGGAAGCATAGTTAGTTTTTGCTAATTAAAAGGAACGGTGCCAAACCAACTAGGCTGAGCCAGGCTATATATATATAGACAACAAGTCAGAACCATATGGAGCACGGATCAAGATCTTAATAGATCATTTTATAGTAATTAAATCTGGATCCGGCTTCACTGCCGTTAAACAAAACTACAGCATGTCAAAAAATGGACGGTACAGATTAAATCCGTCTAACACACAAGCTAGCCTCGAGCAACTCACGGCCTTGGTTAGTTGCTTTGTGATTCAAATAAAAATAATTAGTACCGGGGACTTCAAAATTTTGGAATTGCATTCCTATGTTGTCATGTCCGCATTGGCTCTTATTATCTTATAACATCTTAGAAAGGACATGTTAGCTGTGATTATATGAACGAGGAAGTTGTGAAATTATTGTCCCTTAATTTTTTGTATCCTATAAATTTGGAAACAAAATCAGCCAGGCATCCAATTCCATTTTTTCCCCCTCTTTTCACCTATGTTTCGATGTTCTAATTAAAATAAACGCTACACGTACTCGCTCCCACATCCGAGGATATGTAGTTAGGAGTGTGAGAGTGTATGTGGATATAATGATGGGAAATGCTAGAATGTAATAAATTACCCACATTTGACCCATAAAAGTCTATGTGACATCATTCATTTATTGCATTATGGGTTGTTTTTTCACTGTAAAGATATTCTAAATTATTTTTTTGAGATGCCACATAGACTTTTATGGGCCAAATATAAGTAGTTTATTACATTCTAGCATTTCCCTATAATGATCATAAGTCCACTTGACCAACTCACAACATGGCAATAAGCAAACAATAACCGGTCCACCACGTGGCAAGCATTCCAATAATCATCTCCAGTGAGCCTCTTATTAAAAGGGGCACACATTTCAACGTACTCACATTTGCTCTCACTTTTTCATTTGGTTTTCTTTATAAAAAAAAATTATACTAATTTAAGCATTATAGGCTCTCCCAATCTCCTGGGGGCTAAAGATTTTAAATGATTTTTCTAAAGGAAATTTTTATATATTGCATGTATATTGACTGCTTGCAATACACATGCATTTTGTAAGTAGTCAAAGGTGGCCAACTAAAAAGACTTGTAAAATAGCAAAAAAAAAAAAAAAAAAGTCAAAATTCAGTTAGTTTTTCCAATCTTGGGCCCCATGACTGACTCGATGGGCTTTCAAGTCACATCACGTAGGGCCCGTTTGCAAATAAGGTGATTGGATCAAAACAAAGAGTAGAGGGAAGGCCAAAATCTACGGTTTGATTGGACACAAATATTTTCTTCATCCCTTGATCAAATCTCACAAACTGCTAGGCTGCAGCATGCTCCTACAATTGACTTCTAGTTGAGCAATCGAAGGTCCTCGATCGATCGTTTAAAAGAATCAAACAAAGAAGATATATATATATATATATATTCAAAATAGCATAGCATAATTAGAAGTTGTTCAAATTCATTTTCAGTAATCCAAATTTTATGATTAGTGTTTATCATATATCAAAAATCTCTCTGGCGTGAAATCCAGCGGCTTCTCCCATTTACTTTATTATCCTGATTATAATGATACTCATATTCAAATGTTAATTGGGTTAGCCGAGATGTTAAAATAAGACCAAGATGCGTTGCATTTGGTTTAAGCACCACAACAAATCTCGATAAAGGCCTTAAAAAGCGGTTTAAGCACTTTCAATCACAAAAGTTAAAAACGATAGTTTAACATGCATGGACTACTCCAGTGTTGAATATATGGAATTTCTTGTTGATTGCACGTCCCAATCATTACACCTTATGACAACGACAAACTTGATGGATGAATGCTTCAATAAAAGAAAGGAGCATATTTGAATCCTATCCAATTCTTTCCTCCTAATTCATCTAATTGACTTGAAAATTGAAATCTCCACCATTAAATGCAGTTTCTCCGTCTGATTTGGACCAAAAAGTTGAAGAAATCCAGAAACAAAAGAAGAGGCCAAAAAGGAAACCAAGAAAACACGATTCTAGTATCGAAGCTTACATTTATCTTAGATTGAAGCAGAATTCTCTCTTGGATTCTCTTCACCACCATCTTCACCTTCACCATCTTTACCTTCACCTTCACCTTCTTCCCCATCTTCACCATGAACCTTATCATTTATCATCTTCTCCTCTCCCAGAGAGACGCCATCTTTAGCAGAGTTTTCCAATGGACGTTTAGCTGGAGTTCCCCAATTAGGCAGGGGGAGAGAAGCCGATACGTTCTTCGAAGCCAGACGCTTGGCCTCCAAATTACCCTCGCCGTAAATGGCGCCACTAATCTTTGTGGAAATGGATTCTTCTTCTTCAGGAGAAATGTCTTCATCGGCATCAGGAACGCGAATACCCATGCAGGCAAGAGTGCCACAAATGGCGCTAGTAATCATTTCTCTTGCAATGGAAGTTTTCTGAGCAGAAGGTGGTAGAGTGGCTACCCTTCTTTCATCTCCTCCTCCTCCTGTTGGTTCTTCATAGGGTTCTTGGAGCTTCTTATCTTCTTCTTCTTGTTGATCTTCTTCTTTTTCTTCTTCTTCTGCCGAGTTTTTTGGCAATGGAGATTTTGGGCTTTGGTTTGACATTTTTTTACTTCGAGAGAAAAGGGTTATCAAGGAAATAGAGTTAGTTTTTTCTAAAAGAAACGGTGTCAAACCAACTGGGCTCAGCCAGGCTATATATATAGACAGCAAGTCAAAACTATAGGGAGCACGGATCAAGATCTTAATGGTTCATTTTATAGTAATTAGATATGATGAAAACATTTTCACTAGATAGCATTTTTTACTTCGTTCAATGCAAAAATGCCAAAATTCACTTAGTTCGGAAAAAATTGTAGGGAATCCTTACGGGTCAAAAATGGCTTTTTTGCTTCCGTATATGCGGGAAAATAAATGCTTCATATATTGACTCTCACACTACTATTTCGGAGAGTATCTACTTAAAAGTATGAGAATGATAGTACTGTAAGTAACATTTCTCTTATTTAGAATTAGAAGTTTCCGAAAATTTCTAACGTCACTTTTGGTGGACCAAACTTTTGAGTTAAGCTACCTCAAAAAAATTGGCTAAAAAATATAGAGTAGACCAAGTTGTATGGGCTTTTTTAGGCTTTGTTAGTGTTAATGAGCTTTGCTAGCATATTTATTAGTATCAAGGAATCAACTGAGGGGAGGGAAGAGGCTGCTAACTCCTAAAATATTACTCTTGATCGAGGTAAAGTGCACATTTTGGAATACATGTTGCGTCATTTTTATTCTCTGGGTCTAGATTTTGCTTCTTTTTTTGTTGAATCCTTGGTGATATAATGCCTTATAACACTTGAATGAAGTAAACTTCACGTTACTTAGCTATGGTTAAACCACCCCTCCAACATGAAACAATTGAAACATAAAGCCTTATTTATTGACTACCAATACAAAGCACCACTGGAAATTCCCACTGACATTGCCTAGACGATACTAAAGATTAAAGACCTTATCTTGCTCCGTGCACCTTAAGGGTGTTTAAACGGTTATAACCGTTGGTTATTGGCTATAACCGCTATCATAACCGACTTGAGCGGTTATTGATTTTTAATAACTGCAACCGCAACCGCTTAGGCGGTTATCGGTTATTTTATAACCGACGGTTAGCGGTTTTTTTTAGGGTTTTAAATGGGTTTTCGGACTTATTAAGTGTTTTGGGCATTTAATTTGCTATTTTTTAGTCTTATCTTAAGGGTTTTAGGGCAAAATATTCCAAAAAAGATGAAAAAAAAATGGCCAAATAAATTATAGCACAAAAACATGGCTAAAAAAATATAGCTCAAATCCATTAATCCAAATTCAAATGAAAAAATTAAAAAGACAAATCCCAAATCTTACGAGTTTCATCTTATTCTCCCTCCAAAATGGCATCGTTTTGGATGTTTTATTTAATAGTTTATTAATATAAATATTTATATTACTATATATAAATAAATGTAGTTATCAGTTATAGCCATCTTTCTTTACCCCTAAAATCGCTAACCACAATTGCCCTAGTCGGTTAACAGTTTTTAATAACCGAGTATCAAATCGGTTAGCGGTTATAATTGGTTATCAATTGACGGATCAGTTATAACCGACCTGCTTGAACACCCCTAGTGCACCTCATTACGTGACCTCGTCCTTCGCGCCTAAGTGAAGACCTTTCCTCGGGCATGACCTAACAGAGAATACTGATTCCACAAGATCATCGAGCCATGAGCACAGGGGCTAAGACCTACGCTATGCACTAGGCACCAAACACACCCACGATCTTGACTAAGCTCCTGGTGGCTAATGCTTTGCCGATGACTGTCTATTCCCTAAACCAAGGCAGCCGGGTTTCTTTACAAATTCAATTGAAGTAAGTCCTTCATGTAGCAAAGCATACAACTTGTTCAGCAAATGGAATCTCCATTACATTATTGGAAGCACGGTAAATATCATCAAAATGAGAGTTAAAAACTGAGTTATTTTTGTTTTAAGGAATTTATATGATGTTGGTTCTGGCTTAGCGCAAGACTGCTCCTACTTTATTCATGTTGTTTATTCATTTAGCGGATTGGCTTTTACTTACAGGACTATAAATTTAGATCTAATTTGCCACCAGATCGAAACGCGGTTTAAAGGTTGCAATTGGAAGTTTTGATTAAGCATATGCCAAAATAGGCTCTCCTGATGGCTGAAACCTCTCGACCTTGTTTTACCAGTGGATGCCGTGTCCTCTAAATATCTTACAAGCTAGTATTCAAATCAAAACTCAGTAGCTGTACTGAAGAACAGTTTTCGCAGTTGTCTTTAATCGGCAATCGCACACAATAAAAGATGTGGTTGGAGGGGTTGAACCACCCCAAAAGGCGGTGGGGTACTTGTTCGGCCACCACTTTAACGAAATGGGTGGTGGCCGACCATTTGTGTTGATGCGAAACAAACAATTTTATATTTATCCTTAAAAACAAAGTAAAGAACTGAGGCAATCAAGAAAAAATTTCTTCTCAAAAAATACATACTTAATTCTTATTGCCAACACACCACCATGACATTTTTCAAATGGCTCCATTAGAACCTAAAAATGAGCATATTTTGATTTGGAAGAAGAACACAATCTGCATTAGTTTAGAAGACCCAAAAATAAAAAAACAGTATTTACTGAATTTCGAAAAGCATTTACCATCGGAGCAAGAAAATAAGGAAGAAATACAGAATTTAGATAATGATGATGATGATGACTTCAATTCATCCGGTTCATGACCTGCTCCAACAATGCCTCAATTTCTGACCCTTCCAATCTTCTTCTCTACTTTGAGCAGTACCCCATATCTTATGCGCCAAATTGAATGCTGATCGCGAGGATCTGCAAAATCCACAGTCGAACCCTTCCTTACCATATTGGTTAAGTATTTCTTCCTCAGCTTCCTCACTACATCAATTAATCGCTGTTTAGTAACATCCACTTGAAGCCAATTCTCGATGAAATCATCAAGACAAATGAAATGACAAAATGGGTATCTCTCGTTTCTTGTGTTGTAGTCAATGATGCCATTCAAGACTCCAATCTCAATATCAACATCTGTCCAAGCCCTCTGGATATAACTTCCTCTATTCGGTTCTTCAACCTTATCCTCTTATCTTATTCTCGTTTAAACTCAAACAAATCCTCCTCTGTCGGGGACGTTTAGCTGCAAGGCGCGGGCTCATCGCGGAGGTTCTTGGAGTAAAAGCTTTCCCAGCAAAAGATGGTCGAGGAGTTGTTTCGCCGTGTTCTTCTTCCTCCCACGCCATTACGTCTTCTTGGATCGGAGATCTTTTACCCCCACAGAGAAGAAACAGAGAAGGGGGATCGGAGGGAATGTTTATATCGAAACCTTATGGTTAGAAGGCAATGCTTGAGAGACTTCTGAACCCAATACGAACACATAGTGGTAAGAACCGTAGTTCTTATCAACTAATATCAGAGAAAAACCAAAGACTGGCCCCCACAATTTGCTTATAGCAATTAATTGAAATTGTTATTAGATGATTGGCCTAAAGGCACTTACATTGTTTTTTATAGAGTAGAAAATAAACCTAATCTTAAGGAAATGACTAATTATTTAATAATAGAAAATAGAGCTTTCTTAACACACAGTTTGCCTAAACATCAAAGACTGGAGTTTCAAATATTCAGATAACTGCAACCAGCTATAGATTAAAATTCAAATGATTACAAAAAGAAACAGAGAGTTCAAGATTGAGTAGGAGTGTGAATGGCTAAGATCACATCGATGAAGATAATCAATACTGCTACGTATCTTCATGCAGCTGCCGAACTTTGTGGTTTCTAACGCAGGTGGTAGGAACCACAGGCTTTTGCTTAAGTTCAACTGAGTTATAACCTGATTCAGCCTTATTAGGATATTATTGAGACCCAAAGCAACTAATATTATTAGAATCGAAGATTTCCATTTTAAAATTTGAACTTTTGCCTTAATTAGTACATGCCAATTAAGGCTAAAATAGTGGGCGGTTATGAACCCCTCGCTAAGGTGGTTAGTGGTTTTAGGATTTGGCGATAACGGTTAACCCCACATATAAATATATATACACATGAAATAATGGATAACCAATTGTTAGCGGAAGCGGTTATGCCTATTTTACTAACCGCCTAGGCGGTTGCAGTTACTGTAACCACCTTTTCACCTCTAATGTCAATAACTTTGGAGATTTCTTTGAGGCTATTGAACCACTGCTACTAATTGAAATCAAAGCCATGAGCTTGATTCACTTGCAATGTATCTTACTGTGGAACCGAGTTTTAATACAGTGGGATCACCCGGTTCCAACCTTTACTGTGCCTTAACCTTCATATTAAGTTGGGAATTCTAGTTTCCAAATTCAAAGAAAATGACTCGAAGCTTTGGCACTTTCAATCACAAAAGTAGAAAAACGACAGTTTCAGTGTTGAATATATGGAATTTCTTGTTGATTACACGTCCCAATCGTTACAGCTTATGAAAAAAAAAAAAACAAAATCAATGGATGAAGGCTTCAATAAAAGAAAGGATCGATCGGAGCACATTTGCATCCTATTCTTTCCTCCTAATTCATCTAATTGACTTGAAAGCTCCGGCCACCATTAAGTCTGATTTTGACAAAAGATTGATGTGGAAAGTGGAAACCGAGTTCTGACACTGATCACACAAGCACCATCCTTGCTTTCCAATTCTGCTATAACCACGGAAATTGTTACAGTGCAGGAAGAATCAATCTTGATGAACAGAGTACTGTGTATATCTCAATGGACCAAAAAGTTGAAGAAATCCAGAAACAAAAGAAGAGGCAAAAAAGGAAAACAAGAAGAAAAAAAAAACGATTCTATTATCAAAACTTACATGTATCTTAGATTGAATCAGAATCGTCTCTTGGATTCTCTTCACCACCGCCTTCACCTTCTTCATCATCTTCACCATGAACCTTATCCTCTATCTTTTTTTCCTTCCTCTGAGAGACGCCATCTTTAGCAGAGTTTTCCAATGGACGTTCAGCTGGAGTTCCCAAAGGCTGGCGGGGAGAGTCAAACTTCTTTGAAGCCTGCAGACTCTTGGCTTTCAAATTAAAGACCCTTCTGGAACTAATCGCACGAGTTCTAACTTGTTTGCATGGTTCTGCTCTTATAAGATTAGCAACATATGGTTTCCGGGCCGGGCCGTTTCTTGCGGTGGAAGTTTTCTGAGCAGAAGGTGGTAGAGGGGTTACCTTTCTTTTATCTCCTCCTCCTCCTCCCAGTGGTTTTTGGAGGTTCTCAAGTAAAATGGAAAGACTACGTATATGTTGTTGTCGTATTTCTTCTTCTACTTCAGGAGAAATGACCGCGCGAGTAACTTTTTTCGATGGGCATGAGTTCGTAGCGTTAGCAGCACATCGTTTAAGGACGGGGCCTTTTCTTGCGACGGAAGTTTTCTGAGCAGAAGGTGGTAGAGTGGCTACCTTTCTTTCATCTCCTCCTCCTCCTGTTGCTTCTTGAGAGGGTTCTTGGAGCTTCTTATCTTCTTCTTCTTTTTGTTGACCTTCTTCTTCTTTTTCTTCTTCTGCCGAATTTTCTGGCAATGGAGATTTTTGGCTTTGGTTTGACATTTTTTCACTTCGAGAGAAAAGGGTTATCAAGGAAACAGAGTTAGTTTTTTCTAAAAGAAACGGTGCCAAATAAACTGGGCTGAGCCAGGCTATATATATAGACAACAAGAACGGATCAAGATCTTAATGGATCATTTTATAGTAATTAAATCTTTTACATGTTGTGAAATATTACCGAGGCAATTTTAAAAACAATTTTCTTTCTAAAAGACTTTTTTTACGCTTACACTTTTGAAGATACGATTATTCTTAGTTTTTCGCTAAAAGCCTTTTTACGACATTTTTTTTTTTAAAAAAAATAATGAAAATATAATAAATTATCGTTGGTAACATGTTACATTTTCAATAAGTAGCATTTTTTACGTTGTTCAACGCAAAAATACCAAAATTCACATAATTTGAAAATTTACATTTTTTTTTTGAAATTGTAGGGAATCCTTATATGTTGAAAATGGCTTTTTTGCTTCCGTTAATGCGGGAAAATAAATGCTACACATACTCGCTCCCACACTACTACGTCATAGAATATCTACTTAAAAGTGTGAGAATGATAGTGTAAGTAACATATCTCTTATTTAGAATTAGATGTTTCCAAAAACCTCTGGTGTTATTTTGATGGGCCAAACTTTCGAGTTGAGCCACCTCCAAAGAGTTGGCTAAAAAAATATCAAGAGTAGACCGGGTTATATATGTTAATGGGCTTTGCTAGCTTATTTATTACTTACTAGTATCAAGGAATCAACTCAAGGGATGGAAGTGACCGGTAACTCCTAAAATATTACACTTGATCCAAATTAAGTACACATTTTCGAATATATGTTGCGTCATTTTTATTCTTTGGGTCAACCGGATTTTGCCACTTTTTTCCTTTTTTTGAATCCTTGGTGATCATAATACCTTATAACAATTGATTGAAGTACGTTTCAAAAAAAAAAAAAAAAATTGATTGAAGTAAACTCCACGTCACTTAGCTATGGTAAACCCCCCTTTCTATGAAACATAAAGCTTTATCGGCTGTCAATATAAAGTGCCGCTAGGTATATATATTCTCGTTGACATTGCCAGACCTGGGACACTAAAGATAAAGACTTTATCTTAACCCATGAACCTCATGACGCGATCTCGTCTTGCGCACCTAGGTGAAGGCCTTGCCTCAGGCACGCAACAAAGAATACTGACTCCAAAGATCATTGAGTCATGAGCACGGGGCTAAGACCTACGCCATGCACTAGGCACCCAAACACCCACGGTCTAGACTAAGCTCCTAACGGCTAATGCTTTGCCTTTAGTATTGAAGGCTAGAAACAACCCTGATTGCAAGTAAGTCTCCTGTATGTATGCGAAAATTATGCTTTTCTTTAATCATCTTTTAATTTCATCGGCTAATGCTTCTCATCTTTTATCAATATGCTTTTCTTTACATCCCAGCTAGGCAGATGAGTGCGAAAATTATGCCGTATGCGGTGCTTAATTATGCTACCAGCAACATCAATAAGTTTCCTGTATGTGCATGCATGGAAGGATTCTTACCCAAGTCTCCAAAACATTGGGGTTCAGCAGGTTGGCATGATGGGTGTATTCGAAGGACTCCTTTGGAATGCAATGACGGAGATGGATTCCTGAAGCGCACGGGGTGAAATTGCCCGACACATCTTCGTCTTGGTATAACAAAAGCATGACCCTCCAGGAATGTGTTTGAAGAAATGTTCATGCGCAGTCAGAGGGGGAGGAAGCGGCTGCGTGCTTTGGTTTGGTAGCCTTGTTGATATTATAGAATTCGGTGAGGGTGGGCAAGACCTCTATATAAGGATGGCCATTTCAGATCTTTTGGATTTTGTTGATTTTTTCTTTTCTTTTATTTTAAATAGAGGTAATTACCTTTTCCCCCATCAACTATAACGTCTTGGCACTTTCCCTCATCAACTACTAACTATATTTAGATGCTAATTTGAAGGCATGTAGTCTGACCCATAAAATTTGACTTTCATTTCTTTCAGGCATGGAAATTATGGCTTGAAGATAGGCCAATGAAGCTAATCAATGAATTGGTAGGTGACTTATGTAGTCTATCTAATGTATTACGACACATTCATGTGGGTTTATTATGTGTTCAAGAAAAACTGGAAGATAGACCAAACATGTCGTCTGTGGTTCAATTGTTGAGCAGCGACTGTTTATTATCTAAACCAAAGCCGGTTTTCTGTACAAATTCAATTGAAGTAAATCCTTCATCTAGCAAGCATACAACTTGTTCAGCAAATGGAATCTCCATTACATTGTTGGAAGTGGGGTAAATATCATCAAAATGAGAGCAAAACATTGAGTTATTTTTGTTTTAAGGAGTTTGTGTGATATTGGTTTTGGCTTAATGCAAGGCTACTCCTACTTTATTCATGTTGTTTATTCATCTAGTGGATTGGTTTTTACTCGTGGGACTATAAATTTAGATCTAATTTGTCACTAGAAACACAGTTAAAAGGTTGCAATTGAAAGTTTTGATTAAGCATATGCCAAAACAGGCTCTCCTTAAGACTGAAAACTCTCGGCCTTGTTTTACCAATTGATGCCGTGTTCTCTAAATATCTTACTAGTATTCAAATCAAAACTCAGTAGATGTACTAAAGTTAAATACCTAAAACATCTCGAGTTTTCGCTGTTGTCTTTTGTCGGCAATAGCGAACAATAAAAGATGTGGCTGGAGGGGATGGTTGAACCACCGCAAAAGGCGGTGGGGTGCTTGTTCGGCCTCCACCCATTTGGTTAAAGGGGTGGTTGACCATCCCTTGTCATTTGTGCATGTTGATGTGATACAAACAATTTTATATTTATGTAAAGAAGTGAGGCAGTCAAAAATAATGTTCTTCTCAAAAAACTTATTATTCAATATAAATAGCAAGAACACTATGAAAATGTACTTAATTCTTATTGCTAACATACCATAATGACATTTTTCAAATGGCTCCATTAAAACCTAAAATTGAGCAAATTTTTATTTGGAAGAAGAACACAATCTGCATTAGTTTAGAAGACCCAAAAATAAAATACAGTAATTACTGAATTTCCGAAAGCATTTACCATCGGTGCAAGAAAATAAGAAAGAAATACTGAACACTATTTAAATAAACATCTACACAAATTTAGATAATGATGATGATGAAGACTTCAATTCATCCGGTTCATGACCTGCTCCAACAATGCCTCAATTTCTGACCCTTCCAATCTTCTTCTCTACTTTGAGCAGTACCCCATATCTTATGCGCCAAATTGAATGCTATTTGATCCCGAGGATCTGCAAAATCCACAGTCGAACCCTTCCTTACCATATTGGTTAAGTATTTCTTCCTCAGCTTCCTCACTACATCAATTAATCGCTGTTTAGTAACATCCACTTGAAGCCAATTCTCGATGAAATCATTAAAACAACAGAAATCATAAAATGGGTATCTCCCGTTTCTTGTGTTGTAGGCAATGATGCCATTCAAGAGTCCAATCTCAACATCAACATCTGTCCAAACCCTCTGGATATAAGTTCCTTCATTCGGTTCGTCAACCTTATCCTCCATCTTATTATCGTTTATACTCAAACAAAGACTCCTCTGTCGGGGACGTTTAGCTGCAGGGCGCGGGCTCATCATTACGGAGGTTCTTGCAGTGAAAGCTTTCCCAGCAAAAGATGGTCGAGGAGTTGTTTCGCCGTGTTTTTGTTCCTCCCGCGCCATTACGTCTTCTAGGATTGGAGATCTTTTACCCCACAGAGAAGAAACACAGAGAGAGAGAGAGAGAAGGGGGATCGGAGCGGGTGTTTATATCGAAACCTTATGGTTAGAAGGCAATGCTTGCGAGACTTCTTAACCCAATACGAACACAGAGTTTGCCTAAACATCAAAGACTGGAGTTTCAAATATTCAGATAACTACAACCAGATTGAAATTCAAATGATTACAACAGAAACAGAGAGATAGACATAAAACAGAGAGATAGACATTGAATAGGAGTGTGAATGGCTAAGATCACTTCATGCTGCTGCCGAACTCTGTGGTTTCGAGTCTGATTTCTCTTGTTTGATTCTTAGTAGGATACAATCAAAATCCTAGTTGACATCTACTTAATGAAATGGATCCAAATAATGACACCAATAAAAAAAATAAAATATTAGAAAATAACAAAACTAATTAATATATCCTTAAAATCAAGAAGGAAAATATATATATATATTTGATATTTGACCCATATTCTCTTACAATCAACCATTAGATTTATAGACTTATGGGATCCCAATATGTAAATGATAGACTCCATAAATTTAATGGTTGATTTATTAAATTTATAAAAAAAATATGGGTCAAATATGAAAAACTTATTGACCATAGCATTTATCATATTTTTTTAAGGTAAAGTCCACATAACCTCTCAAACTACCACCTAATTAACAATGTCTCTCACAAACTTTCAAATATGACAATGTCCATCTCCAAGGCAAGTAGAAAGTGATCCTAAATATTTATCAATAAGACATAAATACCCCTATATATTAAAAACAAAAACAAAAAATAATAATTTTTTTAACAAAATGATTTTTTTAAAAAAAATTTTAATTTTATTAAGTGTATTTTCGTCATTAGGGAAACATTGACAATTTTTGATAGTTTGGGGGGACATTATTGCAATTGAAAGTTTGGAAAAATAGTGTTAATTTGATGGTAGTTTGAGTGAATTATGTGAACTTTTCCAAAATTTTAAAAAGAAACGAAGTAAAGAACCTTAACGGTCATCTAAAATGAGTAATATTATTCTTTGCATCCACATCACATTTGAAATGAGCCGCTTTTGAAAGATTGATAAAGAGAAAAAGTAGAAGAAGATTTTGTAGTCCGTACAAGAATGAAAAGGACATGCACATTTTCATTCATTAAAAACAAAAAAACAAAAAAAGAAAAGAAAGAAAGAAAGCTACAGAACATTTTGCATTGGAAGAAGAAGCTGAATCAAGTCAGTCACCATGTCCATTTAGAAGAACCCAAAACCAAATAATGGATTTCCAAAAGCATATACCATGCATCACTGCAAGAGTGTCAGCCAAAATTATATTTTCTCATCAATTTACAAAATAGGAAAGAAATAGTGAGCATGCACCCCGTCGAGGTGCTGAAGAAGAAGACTTCGAATTCATCCACTAGAAGTTGTGCCACTAGAATCATCCCGCCGTTGAGGTGCTGTATAATGCAGACTCAGCCAATATTGTTTATCACCTCCATCACCCCATAATATAAACGCCAAATCGAATGCTCTTTGAACGAGAGGATCTGCAAAATCCCCATTCGGACCCCTCCTTGCCATTGTCAACAAGTATTTCCTCCTCAGCTTTCTAACTGCAATAATTAATTGCTCATTTTCAGGAACATCGACACGAAGCCAATTCTCGGTAAAATCATATAAAGCTTCCAAATTATGAAATGGGTATTCCCCTTTTATTTTGTGGTAGTCAACAATGCTTTTCAAGAATCCAATCTCTGTATCAACATCTGTCCAAACCCTCTCCACAAAATCACCAATCGGTTCATTTCTTGGGGGACTATTTTTTGGCGAAACAGAGTTTCTTGCACTAGAAGCTTCCCCCGCAGAAGATGACCGTATTCTTTTATTCGCTTCTCCTCTGCATTTTTCTTCAGAGAATGAGCGGGCGCTTCGTTCCCGACTCCGGGTAGACTTTCTTTCTTCTTCATTGGGTAATTCATTTCTTGGATTCTCATCGCCTCTGCCTCTTTGCCCATCAGCCTTATCCTCCATCATTTTCTTGTTCTGTCGAATGATCTTTATACCGGTGGGACGTTCAGCCGGCGTTGCAGAAGTCGGAGAAAGATTACAAGCGTGTGCTTCTTCGTCACTCAAGCTGGCATGGAAGGGACGAGCAGCTTCTTTACAAGAACCATTCTCTTGCGAAGCAGCAGGCCGTGGGCTCATCGCCGAGTTTCTTGCAGTAGAAGCTTCACCATCAGAAGATGGTAGAGGACTCGTCACCCTTGTTTCGCCGTTGTCTTCTTGGAGATTCAGAGCATCTAATTCCTCCGGCGCCATGTCTTCTTGGATCGGAGATCGTTTACTTTGTTCAGACATTTTGCACTCACAAATATAGAGAGAAGGAAGGAGGGAAGGGCCGAGGGGGGTTTATATAGAAGAGAAATGTCTTTTTGGACAATAACACAATGTTTCTTGGCTCGTTAAGACTTTTGCCTAAGATCTTTGATGTGCGTCATTTGTATCTTTTATATGATGAAAACTTGGGGTAATTATCCTTCCTCCCATTAACTACCACTCGATTACCATATACCTCCATCAATTACCAACTTTACATTATGACCCTATGAAATTACCATTTCGTTACTAAAACCTCTATTCAGTTAGTCAAGGTCGTTAAGTCAGACGGTCAACCCATCATGTACACGTAAAGTTGGTAGTTGATAAGAGTATATGGCAATCGAGTAGTAGTTCATGAGAGAAAAAAATAATTATAAAAAAAAAAAATGCATACGCATTCAAGGCATGTGACTTGCACGTGATGGATGGAAGGGGGTTTTGGTAATGAAAGGATAGTTCGATGGGATCGTAATGTAATGTTGGTAGTTGATGGGGGTACATAGTAATCAAGAGGTAGTTAATGGGGAGAAAGAATAATTACCCTTGAGAACTTTGTACATCTGATTGAATGCTTGCTAGCTAGAATTGCAACTTTAACTCTGCACCCTTGCATACTCTTAATCAAACAAAAATGAAACTTCTGTCCTTAGCTTGATTGCTGGTCATATGATCATTCAATGTGCTCTAGACAATTTTACGAGATAGAAGATGTTAGAAAGTGAAATACTTTGTGAAGAAAGAAGTAATTTAAGGCAATTGCGCCTAGAGATAATTTTGATATTTCATCGAGGGATAAAAAAATTCTCNTACCCTTGAGAACTTTGTACATCTGATTGAATGCTTGCTAGCTAGAATTGCAACTTTAACTCTGCACCCTTGCATACTCTTAATCAAACAAAAATGAAACTTCTGTCCTTAGCTTGATTGCTGGTCATATGATCATTCAATGTGCTCTAGACAATTTTACGAGATAGAAGATGTTAGAAAGTGAAATACTTTGTGAAGAAAGAAGTAATTTTAAGGCAATTGCGCCTAGAGATAATTTTGATATTTCATCGAGGGATAAAAAAATTCTCCTTTTACTATAGCATGTGGAATAGTTTTTTTTTTTTTTTTAATCAAAGGGGGATATATGGGGGAGAGGATTACAAAGGAGGTCTCTCCTACTCTCAAAACTAAGCGAGCAGAGTAAAGGAGAAAAAACAGGAATGCTTCCAAACATATTGTTGGAAGCGACCCATTTAGTAACCGAATAGACCAGCTAAGAAGTGTTGGTTATGGTGGTATTGGTCTTAATCATTTGACTTTGTTTTGGTCTTTTTCATATCATCTTGAGAAAAAGAGGCACTTCAACAAGAAGAAACTAGTAGCAATTACTGTCCGTACAACATTTCTAGTGGTGGGAATGACATTACTTGCACTGTTCTCATACATATGGAAGAAGAAACTCAAAAACCAAGGTATATTTGTAAGAAATAGACTTCGATAATAATTGATTTTTCATGGTGGTAGATTTATAGCTAAGAAACTTGAATAAGTACGTTTTTTTTTTTTTCACTAAGAACATATTGGGGAGTATGTAATTAGCTTTTGATAAAAGAATTATCTAATATTTTTTTCACGATGCCCCATGCATCTCTTGTTATTTCAGGAATGGCAAAAAGAAGTGAGGAAGAATTATGATAATTAAGGTGGGAAGGAAGATATGGAGTTAACAATATTTGATTTGGCTGTAGTAGCTAATGCTATAGAAAATTTTCAAAACACAAGTTAGGAGAAGGTGGCTTTCGACCTGTGTACAAGGTAAATAACTACATAACTAGTTGAGCTATATTTTTAATGTTCCAAAATATAGATTCTTTGATTTTCAAGGTACATTGCCAAAAGGAAAAGATATAACTATGAAGAGACTTTCAAAGAATTCTAGACAAGGATTGAATGAGTTGAAAAATGAAGTTATTTTTATTGCCAAACTCAACACTGTAATCTTGTGAAAATTCTCGGCTGTTGCATTCAAGAGAATGAGAACATGTTAATCTATGAATACATGCCTAACAAAAGCTTGGACACCTTTATTTTTGGTTTGAGACTTAATCCAGAACATCATGGTTAGTCTTTCATTACTAAAATTGTTTGTTGAGAATTCAGCGAGTTATATACTTACATGAATGTGATTTTGGGCAGATCAAACAAAGTGTAAATTACTAGATTGGCAGAAGCGCATCAACATAATTTATGGTGTTGCTAGAGGGCTTCTCTATCTTCATGAAGATTCTAGACTAAGAATTGTTCATAGAGATCTCAAAGCTAGCAATATCCTTCTAGATAACAATATGAATCCAAAAATTTCAGACTTTGGCTTGGGTAAATCATTCGGGGGAGATCAAATTGATTCCAAGACCAAAAGGATTATTGGAACATTGTAAGTATGCTCTAACATTTTTTTATAGGTTATGTTTAGCTGTTTTTAACCTTTTTTTTTTGGTAGTGGTTATATGTCCCCAAGTATGCGATGCATGGATGGTACTCAATAAAATCTGTTGTATTTAGCTTTTGAGATTTAGTAATAGAGACAATGAGTGGGAAGAAGATTAAGAAATTTTGTCATCCAGACCACAACCTTAATCTTCTTGGACATGTAAGCATAAAGAGTGACAAATCCTACTGTTAGAATATTTGATATTATTCTATTATGTTGCCTTATTTAGTTTATGGTTTCTTGGTCACTACTCATTGTCTCTCTATAAAAAGAGAGTTATGTAATATTGTTTAATACAATGAACATACAAGATGTAGCTCATACGTCTCTTTCCGCTTCCGCTATCTTTTCTCTCTTTCTTATTTTATATTTAATATTTATTTCAACATAGTATCAGAGCCACTGTTTTCTTGGTGCCTCTTTTAAGCCTCCATTCCCCGTCCGTACAGTTTTCTTTTTCCGTTTGAGCGTTTTTTTTTTTTGGTGTTTCTTTTTGTTTCAACAACACACCAAACGCTTGTTGCAGCTTTTTTTGTACGTGATGGAAATTTTAGGGGTTGTGTTGCTCAAAATCGGAAATATTGTGAAGAAACAAAGTCTACCACCACTGTCACGCGCCACCACGCTCTGACACGCGCCAGAGATTCTATCTGTGCGTGAGATACACGTGCCCCACTCTCTCCATGTGCTACACGCGCCAGTTGCATAGTCCTGCGCCACGTTTCTGATTCTATGGCTTTCAATAAAAGTCTTATGACTCTGGTGTTTTTATAGCATTCTCTTATAATGAACTTCCAATTTTGTTGTGATCAATGGCTTTATTCATTGGTGAATCTTGGCACAATGCGGTTTGGCCGTTCATAGGGTGTTTTTTTTTTTTCTTTTCTTTTCTTTTCTTTTCTTTTAACAGCTAGTTACTGTTGTCCGACCTCATTGTCAGTTGTGGTTTGGCTCTTCACTGGATTCTTTTAGCGGCTTGTCTCCGTTCTCCGGTATTTCTCCAGCCGTCACTGTCAGCCTTTTGAACCTTGGCACAATGTGGTTTGGCCCTTCACAGGATTAACGGCTAGTTTTTGTTCTTCGACTGTCATTGTTAGTTGCAGTTTGGCCCTCAACCGGATTCTTTTAGCGGCTTATCTCCATTCTCCGGTTTTCTTCGGCCGTCACTTTCAGCCTTTCTCACCGGCATTGCCTTGATCCAACCATCGACTTCAGATAACTTTAATTTATTATCTTTTCTAAACTCAAGCTTACACCTTGAGTTTGAGGGGGATGTTAGAATATTTGATATTATTCTATTATGTTGCCTTATTTAGTTTATGGTTTCTTGGTCACTACTCATTGTCTCTCTATAAAAAGAGAGTTATATAATATTGTCTAATTAAGTGAATATACAAGATGTAGCTCATACGTCTCTTTCCGCTTCCGCTATCTTTTCTCTCTTTCTTATTTTATATTTAATATTTATTTCAACACTACTAATTTACTTCTCTCTTCTTCTTCTTCTTCTTCTTCTTCTTCTTTTTTTTTGGGTGAAGAAAACCTCTTATTTTTGATGAAGTGAATTACATTTCAATTCATCCGGTTCATGACCTGCTCCAACAATGCCTCAATTTCTGACCCTTCCTATCTTCTTCTCTACTTTGAGCAGTACCCCATATCTTATTTGCCAAATTGAATGCTATTTGATCGCGAGGATCTGCAAAATCCACAGTCGCACCCTTCCTTACCATATTGATTAAGTATTTCTTCCTCAGCTTCCTCACTACATCAATTAATCGATGTTTAGGAACATCCACTTGAATCCAATTCGTGATGAAATCATCAAAACAATCGAAATGACAAAATGGGCATCTCCCGTTTCTTGTGTTGTAGTCAATGATGCCATTCAAGAGTCCAATCTCAACATCAACATCTGTTCAAACCCTCTGGATATAACTTACTTCATTCGGTTCTTCCAACCTTATCCTCCATCTTCTTGTCGTTTATACTCAAACAAAGACTCCTCTGTCGGGGACGTTTAGCTGCAGGGCGCGGGCTCATCATCGCGGAGATTCTTGCAGTAAAAGCTTTCCCAGCAAAAGATGGTCGAGGAGTTGTTTCGCCGTGTTCTTCTTCCTCCCGCGTCATTACGTATTCTAGGATTGGAGATCTTTTACCCCACAAAGAAGAAACACAGAGAGAGAAGGGGGATCGGAGGGGGTGTTTATATCGAAACCTTATGGTTAGAAGGCAATGCTTGAGAGAGTTCTTAACCCAATACGAACACAGAGCTTGCCTAAGCATCAAAGACTGGAGTTTCAAATATTCAGATAACTACAACCAGATTGAAATTCAAATGATTACAACAGAAACAGAGAGATAGACATTGAAGAGGAGTGTGAATGGCTAAGATCACTGCTGCCGAACTCTCTGGTTTCTAGTCTGATTTCTCTTGCTTGACCATAATACTCTTTACATATTCAAAAGAGTATAATATGTTTGTTCTTAGTAGGATACAATCAAAATCCTAGTTGACCCCTACTTAATGAAATGGATACAAATAAGGACCCCAATAGAAAATAAATATTAGAAAATAGTAAGTAAAACCCATTTTAATATAATAACAAAACTAATTAATATATCCTTAAAATCTAGAAGGATATATATTTCATATTTGGCTTGTATTCTTTTAGAATCAACCATTAGACTTATGTTGACCTCAATAAGTAAATGGTAGACTCCACAAATCTAATGATTGATTTATTAAATTTATAAGAAAATATGGGCCAAATATGAAAAATTTATTGACTCATAGCATTTCTCATATTTTTTTTAAGGTAAAGTCTATATATCACTTCAAACTACCACTTAATTGATAATGTCTCTCCCAAACTTTCAAGAAAAGTGCTAGAGAGCCAAACAAATGAATTTAGAAAAAGTTTCAAACTGATGTGGCAAGGGTTTTTAAATTAAAAAAAAAATGCAATTTTCTCTTGTCTGCCACTCATGATTTGTCATGTCAGTTTGTAACTTTTTATTGGTTCATTTGTTTAGTTCCCTAGCACTTCTTAACTTTCAATTGTGACAATGTCCACCTCCGAAGCATGTAGAAAGACAAAAATGATCCTGAATATTTATCATAAGACATAAATGCCCCTATACATTAAAAATAATAATAATAATAATTTCTTATAACAAAATGGTTTTTTTTAAAAAAATATATTTATATATTTATTTTTTTTGTAAAAAAAAAAAAATATTTTAATTTTACTAAGGGCATTTTCGTTATTAGGGTGGACATTGACAATTTCTAGTAGTTTAAGGAGACATTATCAATTAAAAGTTAGGAAAAACATTGTTAATTGGATGATAATTTGAGTGAATTATGTGAACTTTTCCTTAACTTTTAAAAAGAAAATGAAGTAAAAAACCTTAACCATCATCTAAAATAAGTAATATTATTCTTTACATGCACGGCACATTTGAAATGAGGGCTTTGAAAGATTGATAAAAGAAAAAGTAGAAGAAGATATTTTTAGTTTGTACAAGAATGAAAAGGACATGCACCATTTCATTCATCCAAAACAAAAAACAAAAAAAGAAAAGAAAAGAAAGAAAGAAAGGACATGCACAACTTTTGAGCGCATGCAGTAAAAGCTGCAGAGCAATTTGCATTGGAAGAAGAAGCTGAATCAAGTCAGTCACCATGTACATTTAGAAGAACCCAAAACAAAAGCATATACCATGCATCAGAATCTCATCCAAAATGATGGAGGAAAGAAGTAGTGAACATGCACCCCATCGAGGTACTGAAGAAGAAGAGGACTTTGAATTCATCCACTAGAAGTGCCACTTGAATCATCCGGTTGAGGTATTGTATATTTCAGACTCAGCCAATATTCTTTATCCCTTCCATCGCCCCATAATATAAACGCCAAATCGAATGCTGTTTGAACGCGAGTGTCTGCAGAATCCCCTGTCAGAGCCTTCCATGGCATGTTCAACAAGTAATTCCTCCTCATCTTTCTAACTAAAAGAATTAATCGTGCATATTCAGGAATATCGACACGAAGCCAATTCCCGGTAAAATCATCTAAAACCTCCAAATTATGAAATGGGTATTCCCCTTTAATTTTGTGGTAGTCAATAATGTTATTCAAGAATTCAATCGCTGTATCAACATCTGTCCAAACCCTATCCACAAAATCACCAATCGGTTCATTTCTTGGATTCTCATCTGCAGGTGGGTTCATTGCGGAATTTCTTGCACTAGAATTTTCCCCTGCAGAAGAAGACCTTATTCTTTTATTCGCTTCTCCTCTGCATTTTTCTTCAGAGAATGATCGGGCGCTTCGTTTCCGACTTCGGGCTGTCTTTCTTTCTTCTTCATTGGGTAATTCATTTATTGGATTCTCATCGCCTCTGCCTCTTCGCCCATCAGCTTTATCCTCCATCATTTTCTTGTTCTGTCGAACGATCTTTATACCGGTGGGACGTTCAGCCGGCGTTGCAGGAGTCGGAGAAAGATTACAAGCGTGTGCTTCTTCGTCACTCAAGCTGGCATGGAAGGGACGAGCAGCTTCTTTACGAGAACCGTTCTCTTGCGAAGCAACAGGCCGCGGGCTCATCGCCGAGTTTCTTGCAGTAGAAGCTTCACCGTCAGAAGATGGCAGAGGAGTCGTCACCCTTGTTTCGCCATTGTCTTCTTGGAGATTCAGAGCATCTAATTCCTCTGGCGCCACGTCTTCTTGGATCGGAGATCGTTTACTTTGTTCAGACATTTTGCACTCACAAATAGAGAGAGAGAAGGAGGGGAGGGCCGAGGGGGGTTTATATGAGCCGTGCTATCTGGCATCCTAGACTTTGAGACAGCCCAGCGTTGTCAGTAACTGACGTGGCTGCCTCTAAAAAAATTGAAAAAAAAAGGGGAAATGAAAATTCTATTATATATATATATATATATAAAACACGTTTATATGAGAAGAAAGATTTTCGTTTTTTATTTTTTTCCGTCATTGGTGTTTATGTTTATGTTTTTGCATTCTATATGTTTGATGAAAATTTCATGAGAAAGAGCAAGTTTTTTGGATTGTATTTTGAGATATTTGAGTGATATTAGCTAAATTTTCATGTGCTAATATTTGGTTTCTAATGCCTCAAAATTATTTTTTGTATTCAAAACTAAAACTTAGGGATGAAAGGTTAACCCTTTAGGGATAGTATCACTTTAAAGGAATTTGGGCATCCTAAATTTGGTACTAATGCATCAAAACGCTATCTCGGTTTTATATACTTTTGCTGATACTGATTTCTGATCCGTGATTCATAGAGGTTAGTGAATTTGATATAGGATTTGATCAATTTCTGATATGTGATTCTCGATTTTAAATTTGGCAGGTACTTCTCCCTTGTAACCTCTTTTCTCTTCAATTAGAAAAAAAAAATGGCAGACGCTTGGTGATATACAAATTTAATTGTATTCGCAAGCGCACGAGTCGTGTGCAGTAAAGTGTGTGCAATGTGAGGTCGAATCCACAGGGAGTTGTGTTTGCAAAAACCAATTGTCTAATTAAATTAATCTTATCTTAACCTAGTTCCGAAATTCGAAAGAGTTTGTCGTGCAAACTGAAAATAAAATGAAATTGACTAAATGAATAATAAAAAGGCACTAAGGTTTTCAGAATCCACCTCATCCAATCAACACTCACACCCTCATGTTTTGTTCATACATCCGTCAAGAATTAAACCCTAAGTATTTCCTATTGTTTTTTATAAAATCCTATTGAAAAATTCGATGAATTCAACTTGATTATGAATGACAATGGATATCCAATTGAGACAAAAAAATCTAATGTATCCGTTTGAACAACGAAAGACAATGGATATCCAATTTCAATCAAAAGATTCGATGTATTTGATGGATGAAACACAACGAATATCCAATGTTTTAACAATTCTATAAACAACAATTAATACAAGTTTTGTCACACAACTAGATTGAAACGAAAATACTTAATATTAAATTTGGAATTGTACGAACAAAAACATGAGAAATGTAGAGCTAATCAATGATGAGGCTTCATCTTCAACCTTAGTTGAAAGTTTAGCTTCTCATGATAACAAAAGACATGCTAAAATCCATTGAAATCATAAAGAAACAAAAACTTACAATGAAAAGCGTTCAAAAAGCTAATGAATGACTAAAAGTCGTGTTTTTGCTCTAAACGGCGCCTCCCAACATAGGGTTACAAGAGAAAAATGTGCTATAAATAATAGTAAAAATTAGGGTTTGGCGCTGCCAGATCAGCGCAAGTGCGCTCGAGCGCACACGGGTCTTTAGGGCTCATGCGGTGCAGTACTTAAGCGATGTGTACTAGGGCTGATGTGGTTGTGCGCTCGATCGTGGCCTGCATGGGCTCGAGCACAGGTGCGCTCGATCACAGCTTTTGTGCGCTTGATCGCACTTCCAAGATATCTTCAATTCATTTGCTTCTTTCCACCCTTTCACTGCATTCTTTTCTCAATGACTTGCAGCACACCAAAACACACAAAACTAAAAAGAATATTAGAAAATAACAACGCTAAGAGCTTAACAAATATAAGTTAAGGGGCCCAAATATACAATATTTGGCGCTTATCACTTGGCTGACTCAATTTGGCAGTTGAAAATCTCTACTCGTTCTATATAGAAGAGAATTTTTTTTTTTGGACAATAACATAATGTTTCTTAGCTCATTAAGACTTTTGCCTAGGATCTTTCATGTGCGTCATTTGTATTTTTTATATGATGAGAACTTTGTACATCTGATTGAATGCTTGCTAGCTAGCATTGCAACTTTAACTTTGCACCCTTGCATACTCTTAGTCAAACAAAAATGAAACTTCTGTCCTTAGCTTGATTGTTTGTCATGTGATCATTCAATGGGCTCTAGACAATCTTACGAGATAGAAGATGGTAGAAAGTGAAATACTTTGTGAAGAATGAAGTAATTTTAGGGGCAATTATTGCACCTAGAGAGATAATTTTGATATTTGATTGAGGGATAGAAAAAATTCTCCTTTCGCTATAGGATGTGGAATAGTGGTTAATAATGCAAAAAATTTGTTTGCCTGTGGTTGTCGCATGTTTGTATGTCTTTGTATGGATGAGAGTGAGAATGATTAGTAAGTGGCTTTGCTTGGGTCAAGTGTGACATTTTGGTTATGATCAGTGCACCTAAAGCTACAATTTTGGTTGATCACTTGAAATTTCAGCTCTTTTAAACTCTTTGAAATGGATTTCTTAATCATCATTGTTGGTATAGTTTCTGGTATGGTGGACCCAATGGTAGAACAGTAATATTAGGTTGAGACTTCCTTGATTCCTGCAAGACAATAACACACGTTAAGAGGACGTGCCGGGTGGTGGCCGGTCGTACCTCCTCCGATGCTTAAGTCAATGCCTGTATATAGGGCTGGGCAAGGACCTGCCCAACTTGCAAATTCGCCTTGGCACGCACTAAATCGCACCGATCCGACCGAATTTTCAGTGTTTTTTTGCGGATTCGGGTTGGATTTTATCCAACCCGGGCGGGGCGGGTTGCCTTCTCTTTTTTTTTTCCCTGCGGCCGTTTCTCTCCCTCTCACTCTCTCTTGTCTCTCCTTCTCTCAATCTCTTTGGTTTGCTTCTCTCTCTCTCATCTACGCTGCTGCTCCACCTCCTCAAACCACAAATTGCTACATCGCTCTCAATTTCACAGACCATGATCTTGTCGATCCAGGTTTTTCTCTTTTTCTCTCTAGACCTCTTTCATGAATCATTCTTTTGTTTTCTTTTCCATTGTTTGTAGGTTTGATGTAGGGTTGTGTTTATTTGTTTCTCGGGGGTTCTGTGTTTATTGGTTTGATGTAGGGTGTGTTTGTTTCTCGGGGTTCTGATGTAGGGTTGTGTTTGTTAGGAGGAAAAGAAACCTGTAGAAGAAGAGGAGAAGAAAGAAAAAGAAAGGAGAGGATCTAAGGAAGCAAAAGATGGAACCCAACCCGCACAACCTGCACAACTTGTAGTGACCTAAATAATTAACTAGGCATAAGTAGTATAGTTAAGGGGGTTAATTTAGGCTTTGGGTCACTAAGGACACTTAAAGGGTAATTTGGACTTATGGGACGGATGTACGCTAGGTCTAGCGAGCGTACGCTCCTGTCTTTTCTAGCGGACGTACGTGTTCAAGTCGGATGTACACTGCTGTCTGTAGTGTAGTCGTATGGTAGGGGACCACCGAACATACGCTTTGCAAATAATACAACGGACGAATGGGAAAACGTCAGACATATGCTACTTTTTGCAAAAAATGCCCTTTGGTTAATATTTGAACGTATGAGATAGCCTTTGGACCGCTGTACAAAAGTAACGGACGTACGCTAAGCAGGGACGGAGCTAGGAAGTTTTATGGGAGGGGACTAAAGCATTTTTTTTTATTATTATTAGGATTTTTTTTTTCTGTTGCAACGTGTAATGAACTGGTACTTTTTTCTACTTTTTCCAATCATTGGTACTTAAATACAATGAGAAATTGAGCTTAAAATTATGTCATATTCTCCGATTAAATGTTTAAATTCTAACAAACAATATTCTTAATATTGAATAATCATATATAATATTCAAATTACAAGACCACGTAGATTAGGAATTGAGCTTAAAGTACAAACCTCAAAAAGTACGACCTGCATTGAGTTATTTTGCACCTCGTTGATTAACATCATATTCTCATCTATGACACGCAATTGAGGATCAAACTTCAACAAACTTTGAGCATTTTTTCTTTTGAAATAGTCAAGTATTGTATTTGACTTTCCCATCATTTATAATTAAATTTACATGATCATTTTACGTCTTTAGAAAATAAAGAAAATATATGTATAGGTTAACAATGAACAAACTCACATGAATAACATAATCATCACATAGAGACTCTAAGTTAAACATTACACTTTAACCCTATAATTATTATTCTCTTCCTATTTCATTAATTTAGCAACTTACCCCCAATTTATAATAGTCAAATTCACATACAATAATCAATATGATTTTAATATGACATATTAGAACATAAACCCCATAGGTATCAATTTTCATTGAACTCATGAAAGCCTAGGGTTAATTAACACTTTAAATATAATTAATACATCCAATTAGCAATCCTAGTGTTCACATACCAAAAACCCTAATTTAATTCATGCTATATAAATTAGGGTTTATATCTATACTATTAACAATAGTGAAATTGAAGCTTTCAACCCATTAATCTAACAACCCGGATCTTAAATCATGCCTAGAAGTCCACTACACACAAAAGCCCTAAATTAATTTTAGGAATTTAACTTTTTACTAAAATTCTCCCAAATTCGGACCTAATAAAAAATTACTCAAATTATTATGATTTTAAACTTGAAATTCAATTGGTAGAACAAAAACTCAAAGATAAACTAGAGATTTCTCAATGACATTAGTTATAAAAACTCTTCAAAATAACAACAAAAAGCACATAAATTTTTTGGGGAGAGACCGGGACCTATTAATTTATTTTGTGGGGGGGGACCAGTACTATTTTTTATTTTTTTTACTCCTTAAAAAAACTTTTTGTGAGGAAATTGGTTGGGGGGGGTCCATGGCCCCAACTGGTCCCCCTTCCCTCCATCTCTAATCATGGATCAATCCTTATTAAAAACAAATATATTTAACGGTTGGTTAAGGTGTCATCATTTTAAGATAAAAATATAATATTTAGCGTTACTTTCCAGCTTTTTTCTTTATACATATATATGTCTTTAGAGATTTTATACAAACTATTTTATATGAATCTCAAATATTTTCTAAGCAGCAACAGTGCTTAAGTTTTTTCTCTTCTTATTTTTATTTATAAAAATGACAAGTATGTAATCCATTAGCATGTGCATTCAAAAGGTATGTGGGGGCCCATTGGCCATAATGTGGCTTTGCCATTGCTTTCTAAGTGGTGGGCGTAAGTGCCTTTGACAAGATTTAACAAAAAATTGTATTGGAGGGGGATGTAACACCCTTGTCTCATATTGAGAAGAAGAGGAGTAGCCCAAATAGAGTATGTAGTTTATAAAGATAGTCATGAGTGTTACGTCTCACATTGTCTATAAACTTTATAAAAAATTATAGAAAGTGACTAGTCTTTTTACGGTTATAGCGCAGATGTGACAAACTTTTTTTCTTGAGTTGTTGCAAATGATATTAGAGACAGCCNGGAGGGGGATGTAACACCCTGGTCTCATATTGAGAAGAAGAGGAGTAGCCCAAATAGAGTATGTAGTTTATAAAGATAGTCATGAGTGTTACGTCTCACATTGTCTATAAACTTTATAAAAAATTAAAGAAAGTGACTAGTCTTTTTATGGTTATAGCGCAGATGTGACAAACTTTTTTTCTTGAGTTGTTGCAAATGATATTAGAGACAGAGCCCAACATGAGATGGGGGGTGTGCATAAGGGTCACCAGAGAGAACGTTGGGTCTCAAGAGAGGAGTGATTGTGGTGTTCCATATTGCCTAGGTGTAGAGAATGGAAAATACTTATATAGAGCATGCTATCTCTAAATGGTATGACGCATTTTGGGGGTAAACCCAAAAAACAAAATTGTGCAAGCTAACAGTTAAAGCGAATAATATCATACCAATTGGAGCGAGCAAACTGTTATAGGAGACATTAGAAAGAATTGAAAGTTTGATATCCTAAAATATTGAGATTTTTTTTTTTTTTTTTTTAACATTAATGGGATAATTTTCAATGACTGAAAATTTAGAGGGGTTTTGTGAAGTTTCTCTTGAAAAATACGTGATACTATCAATTCATCATGTTGTGCATGCACTTGTGAGGTTTGTGTCTCACATTAAGAAAGTGTAGGATTCAGTTTGTATGCTGTAGTTAAAACTATAGCATACATCCTTTTAAAAAATTGAATAGTGATGATTTAATTTAAGTAATTGAAGAGTTCAGATCTGTCATAATAAATATTAATTTTCTCTTTCATTTGTCACTTCATTTATTTATTGGTATTTATTATGATAGTTCTAAATCCTTTAATTACTTAAACTAAAAAAAACAAATCTTTATATCAAAAGAGTATCACATGTTTGGAACATTAAAGTGACTGAATTAATGAGTTTAAGCTTACAATTATTATTACACAGAAATAACTAATTAATACCTTATGTGACACAATGTCGTCCATGAGACGGCAAACTATTGCTAATGCACTTCCCAGTTTAGGGTTGCTGAACAACCACTCGAAGGAATCTTTTGTAACAACGTCTCCCATCCCAACCAAGGACGTGGCAGAGGTAACTAGTGCAATGCACATATACTCATCCATTGTTGGTATGTGTTTCTTGTGGAACCATTTGGCTTCATGGAAGTATGCTCTAACTTGATTCTTCATCTGAGACAAGCAATCAAGTATAATCACATTAATTTTATAACACGCACGGTAAACATATTCTTGCTTTCTCATTGGTTTTTTTGGTTTTTTGGTTTTTTTTGGTTTCGATTGACAATTTTGGTTATGCTGCAAAAAATCTTGTAAATTTGCATGTGTGGTGCTTACTGCTTCTCTTGCATATCTAGTACGGTATGATCGTCCTTCACCTATCTTCTGATCCATTTCACTGTAAACGTCTAGGAGTGCCCGGTAACACACTTTCATGTACTCTGGAAGTTGATATACGACACTAATATCCCACCTGTAAAGTCAATAGATTCTATGAATTGAATTTTCCAATTAAAATAACAGTGGAAAAAATGAGAAAGTATGCTAAATATTTCAACCTCTCGATTGCTTTAGTAAAGAGCTCAAGCTCTTCAAGTGTCCCTTACACATCATAGATTAGATGCCATCAATAATAGAGGTCATGGCTATCACTTTGGTTAGAATATTTCTAGCAAGAAGATATTTGGACTCGAAGTAAACTCCCAATATCCAGAAGTAGCACTCAGCCACTCTGTCTCTTATAAAGGGTAGCTCCCTCCAAAAGTTCAAGTCCTTCCACCACCTATAAACATAATTTAGCATAATCATATTGTCAACCTAGAGTTATGCCCGAGATACTTACTATTCCAACTTTGTCATGGTTGAATAACTTAACCTTGAGATTTCATAAAGTTCTTTCTTGTGCAACTTCTGCATTAGGTTGAAATCCAACTTTGCGAAGGTAAGAAGGACTTTGTTTTGTGAAGCGTCTTGTTGGTAGATAGAAAACTAATGCCTTGCCTCTAACCTTCATAGTCCTTTACAGATAGGCTGCTTTAAGGCATGGCTAGCTTACTTGTGCTGAAAGAGGAGGGCTTAAATGGGCTACTGACTGATCAAGATGTGTGGCAGTGAAGACAAGTGCTTCATCGAGTATATCTTCCCCCTGTACCCTTGATAAGTGATTCCTTGAAATTCCCTCTGTTGTCCTTGAACTTGGCGAACTTGTTTGTTTTACCATGCAAACATATGGAATAAGTCAGCCATCCAATTAGGAAAAAAAAAAAAAGGAGCTAGCCTAGGTATATATATTTTATGGTCCAATTCTCAAATGGGTTGGAGAAAGTCATGCAGCGAAAGATGAGTAGTAATGAGATCTGGGCTGAAGTTCAAGCACTCTTTATGTTGTATATATAGTAGTACGCTGTGTACATGTATAAAGACAAAATTTATTGTAGTGCTTATAGGAGCAGATTGAAGAGAGTAGTGATATTGCTCTAACAGGCGTGAGTAAACAGTATATTCACACCAGTTAAAAAAAATAAAATATTATTAAAAAAAATTAATAAACAGTAAAATATTATCAAGATATTATTTTTTTTAACCGGCGTGAGTGCACTGTTTACTCACGTCTGTTGGAGCAATATCACTACTCGATTGAAGAAAACAAATTATTATATTAAATAGGAAATGAAAATTAAAATTAATCTAAAGTTTAATTGTGCATGCCAACATGTTTACATGTTGGCATGCACACTAAGATGCATATATATATATATGTATATATATATTACACCAAGAACTCAGAAGCATATGCGTGGAAATGATCACCCCAAATGCTAGGATGAAAATTTGCTGAGCAACGATTAGTTTCTGGCACATGATTTAGGGATATTGGAGCAGCCACGACTGCTGAAACTTGAAAAAACATTTTCTTTTCTTAGATTTTAAAGGTGGTTTTAACTTGACACTTGTATGAGAGAAAGGGTCAATTTGCCCATTGGAATCGGTCATTCTTAACTGGGCCTTAATAAAAGATTAAATATAACACACTGTCACAAATTTCTAAGTGGGCGTCACCTCCTAAGACCAAAAGAACATTTCCAGAAAAACCAATAGCCCAAAAGAAGAGGAGAGCCTTAATTATTTTGCCACCAGAATAAATTAATGAATAATCACCGCAAAAGCAATGGGGTTGCTATAGTTTATTTTTAAGTCAAATTTTTAGACTCACAAGTATGTTTTAGAGAAGCATGAGAGGAAAAAATATTGTTAAAAATTAAAAAAGAAAATAAATAAATACAAGGAAAAAAAAATATTGGATGACGAAAGAAGAAAGGAAAGAAGGTGATGAACCATAAATATATAGGCATGACATGGCACAATAGGTGAAGTACAACGTACAATACAAATGTGATAGATGACATACACTCAAGAGTCAAGGCTTAGTAATACCCCAGACGATACTCCCAAGATCTTTTATTTTTTATTTTTTTTTAACTTGAGAGCCATACAAGGATATCCAGCTGGCTGTAACCAAAGACGGCGGGAGGGAGACCGGTTGGGGCCATGGTCTCCCCCCATTCTTCAAAATGTTTTTTTAAGAAGTAAATAATAATAATAATAATACTGGTCCTCCTATAATAAATTGATAGGTCCTGGTCCTTACCCAAAAAATTTATGTACTTTTTGTTCTTGTTATTATGATGGATTTTTATAACTAATGTCATTGAGAAATCTCTAGTTTCTCTTTGAGTTTTTGTTCTACCCATTGAATTTCAAGTTTATGAGTAATTTTTTATTACATCCGAATTTGAGAGAATTTACGTAAAAATTTAAATTCTTAAAATTAATTTGGAGCTTTTGTGTGTAGTGAATTTCTATTCATAATTTAAGATCCGGGTTGTTAGATTAATGGGTTGAAAGCTTCAATTTCACTATTGTGAGTAGTATGGATATAAATCATAATTTGTATAGTATGGATTAAATTATGGTTTTTGGTATGTGAACACTAGGATTGCTAATTGGATGTGTTAATTACATTTAAAGTATTAATAGACTTTCATGAGTTCAATAGAAATTGATGCCTATGGGGTTTAGATTCTAATATGTCATATTAGAATCATATTGATTATTGTATGTGAATATAACTATTATAAATTAGGTGTAAGTTGCTAGATTAATGGAATAGGAAGAGAATAAAAATTACAGGGTTAAAGTGTAATGTTTAACTTAGAGTCTCTATGTAATGATTATGTTATTCATGTGAGTTTGTTCATTATTAACATAGGCATATTTTTTCTTTATTTTCTAAAGATGCAAAATGATCATGTAAATTTATTTGTAAATGATGGGAAAGTCAAATACAATACTTGACTATTTTAAAAGAAAAAATACACAAAATTTATTAGAGTTTGATCCTCAATTGCGTGTCAAATATAAGAATATGATGTTAATCAACAAGGTGCAAAATAACTTAACGCGGGTAGTACTTTTTGAGGTTTGTAGTCTAAGCTCAATTTCTAATCTAAGTGGTCTTGTGATATGGATATTATAATTATTCAGTATTGAGAATATTTTTTTGTCAAAATTTAAACATTTAATTGGAGAATATGACACAATTTTAAGTTCAATTTCTCATTGCATTTAAGTACCAGTGATTGGAAAAAGAAAAAAAAAATAGAAAAAGTACCAGTTCATTACATGTTGCAAAAAAAATTAAAAAAAATCCTAATAACTATAAATAAATAAATAAATATGCTTTGGTCTCCTTTCATAAAACTTCCTAACTCGCTCCGTCCCCATGATTGATTATAGTTGCCACATTATAATTGTGGGATGTAATCTATCCTTCCATTAAACTACTAATATTAGTATAGAAATTGATTACGCGAAAAATACTGCAATGGATTAGGCATCCATATTTTGCGTGATACAACCTTAATAATTTAGGCCATGGTTAACATTATTCGAAACTAAATAGCCTAGAAAAGTTTTTATAATTCAGGAACTATTATACGTTAAAATATGTCCATCATTATGAAGAACCAAACCGATCATTCATCTTTTTCTTGAGATTTGGATGGAAGTATTTCGTACAAAGGGTTAATAATCAAAGCAAAAAATTAAACACTTAAGCCATAGCCATATATTAACAGAGACGGACGAAGGAGAGGGCTGGTATAGGCCAGGGCCCTCCGCCAAATTTTCAAGAAAAAAATTTTACATGTAAAAAAATAATAATAATAAAGGAAAATTGTATTTTTAGTGAATGGGCCCTATGAAACCAATTATGGACCCTTTTCAATTTAAACTTTGGTCCTATTCCTGATTTTTTTTTACCCTATTTCTAATATTTTTGGCCCTATTTAATGAAATTTAATAAGCTCCGGGTTATTAGATTAATAGGTTAAAAGCTTCAATTTCAATATTGTTACTAGTATGAATATAAACCCTAATTTGTATAGTATGAATTAAATTAGGGTTTTTGGTATGTGAACACTAGAATTGCTAATTGGATAGGTTAATTTTATTTAAAGTGTTAATTAACCCTAAACTTTCATGAGTTCAATACCTATAGGGTTTAGGTTCTAATATGTCATATTAGAATCATATTGATTTTTGTACGTGAATATGAGTATCACAAATTGGGGGAAAGTTGTTAGATTAATAGAATAAGAAGAGAATATTAGTATTATAAATATTGAGAATATTGGTGGTTAGAATTTAAACATTTAATTGGAGAATTTGACACAATTCTAACATCAATTCCTCATTGTATTTAAGTACTAGTGATTAGAGAAAAAAAAAAAACAAAAAAAAAAAAAAAAGAAGAAAAAAGTACCAAATTATTACACGATAAAAAAATCCTACAAAAAAAAAAAAAAAACACTTAAGAAATTTTTCGCTTGGGCCCAATCCCATAAAACTTTCTGGTTTCGTCCCTGCATATATATATGTATATTGTTTCTATTCTATAATTGTTTAATTTATTTGTTGTTTATCAACTTTAATTGTCTCTTAACTATGGGGTTGTAATTTAACTTAAAAAATATAGGTTAATGAATCATGTTGAAAATAAAAACTATTATTATTATTTAAAAAAAAAAACAATAGAAGTTGACATTCCAAAAAGTAATACATTGTTGGATTGTAATACGAAACTTCAAATCTTAACGAGTATCCTCTTAAATCTCTAAGAATTGAAGTCAAAGAACAACCTTATAAAACTCTAGTTGTTGAACCCCAAGGGTTGAAGCCAAAGAACATTCATTTTATATTTCAAATTGTGTATATCATATTTTTGATTCATCCTTTACAATAGTGAATTTCTAACTCTACCATTGCTAGAGTTCTATATGGTTACATTTGTGCTCGATCTTATTGCTTGATGATATTTACATTATAAATTACTCATATATATTTATAGGAGAATTGAGATAGGTTAAGATAAGGTAACCATGGTAATCAAATTAGAGCATCTCCAGCAGCATTAGGTTTTGTACCTAATGAAAAAGTACAATTCTTTACTTTAGTTATTGTTTTTTCACTACACAATCCGACAAATTCTCTATTTCATTCTTTACTTGCTTTAAAATATTATTTATTATTAATTTTTTATTATAGTATTGCCAACACTTAATTAAAGGGACAAATAAGCCATATGGACAAATAAAACCTACGAAAGGGATTAGAAGGGGGACCCATTGTCCCCATACTTATTTTTGTTATGTGCGGAAGGACTGAGCTCCCTTATCAATTTGGCGGAGGAGGAGAACTGGATTACGGGGCTCCCGATTACAAGAGGGGGGACGATGATAAATCATTTGTTCTTTGCAAATGATAGCTTACTCTTTTGTAAAGCAAATGTATTTGAATGGCAATGTATCCAACATATTTTGGAGATTTATGAAGGAGCCTCAGGACAAAAATTTAATAAAGACAAAACTTCCCTCTTCTTCAGTCGAAATACCCATCAGGACACGAAAGAGCATATTTTAACAGTAGTAGGAGTTAGTTCCACTACCAGCTATGAGAAATACCTTGGGCTTCCCGCCTTAATTGGTCGGTCAAAAATTGGGGCGTTCACAGACATAAAAGGGTGCATTTGGGAGAAACTGAATGGATGGAAGGAAAGTTTTTATCACAAGCTAGAAAGGAAGTTCTCCTTAAAGCCGTTATCCAAGCTATCCCTACGTACACCATGAGTGTATTTCAGTTACCCAAGACGTTGTGCACTAAAATCAATTCTATGATGGCGAGATTCTAGTGGGGGCATAAAGAGAATGATTCACGTATTGCATGGATGAGCTGGGAGATAATGGGTTATATATGCAAAAGAGAAAGGTGGGTTGGGATTTCGTGACTTGGAAAATTTTAATTTGGCACTATTGGCTAAGTAAGGGTGGTGATTATTTCAAAACCCAAGCTCGATGGTGGCGAAAGTGTTTAAAGAAAAATACTATCCCGAGGGTACTTTCCTAAATTCTAGTTTGGGGAGGAAACCCTTGTATGCTTGGCATAGTATATGGAATGTAAAAAACCTTCTTGAGGAAGGTTTAGTGTGGAAGGTAGGAGATGGGCGCTCTATACAAATTTGGGGTGATCGGTGGATAGCTTCGCCCTTAACTTTTTCCATTCAATCCCCTGTCAGAATTTTGGAGCCTACAGCCAAGGTATGTGAACTCATAGATGCCGACGCTAGATGGTGGAACACTTCCCTCATTCATGAGGTTTTTATATGGGAGGAAGCTGAGAAGATTTGCTGGATAGCGATATGCCCAGGGGTCCAAAAGGATAGGTTGGTGTGGAGGGGTATTGCCAGAGGGGAATTTTCGATTCGAAGTGCGTATCATCTGGCAACGGATAGGAAGGAGTCTCTCAAAGGGGGTTGCTTTAATTCGTCAGTCAGCGCCCAACAATGGAAAAATATATGGGTCATTCCAGGATCAAAACTGGTTAAAAATTTTCTGTGGAAAGCTTGTGCAGATATTCTCCTAACGAAGGCAAGCTTGTTTAAAAAATGTATCACTATGGATCCTTTATGTCCAATTTGCAACAAGGAGAGCGAAACGGTGGGGCATGCGCTTTGGAGCTATCCGGCGGCAACTGACGTGTGGTCTAAGTGTTAGACATCCATCCAAAAATGCCCCAGTGTTGAAGACTCGTTTATCAACATAATGAGTATGTTACAACATCGACTTGGAGGTGAAGATCAGCAGTTGGTGGCTGTTGTTGCGAGACTTATATGGTCACGATGTAATTCGGTGGTGTTCGGGGGGAGTCTTCAATCACCATCCCAAATCATTAGACAGGCTAGAGAGCAACTCGAATTATTTTGGGCAGTGGAAAAAGGTAGGCAGGGCATCCAGACACAACGAAGAAGACATGAGGTGCAGAAATGGCAAAGGCCTCCTTATGGTGTAATTAAACTAAACTGGGATGCGGCGGTTGACAAGGTGGGACAACGGATAGGGGTGGGAATCATAGCTTGGGACCATGAAGGACAGATTATTTCCATGCTCATAGACTCGAGGTCTTTTATTGCTGACCCAACATCGGCGGAAGCCTTGGCGGCGTGGAAGTTGGCTAAGTTTTGCAACACAATGGCGTTCTAGCAGATGATCGTTGAAGGTGACTCCCTAGAAGTTGTGCAGGCGTTAGGGAAGGAAGGCGATTGCCTCAATAGGTATGGGGTGCTAGTGAATGATGCTATTCGTCTTTTAAACAGGATTCCTCATTGGAGTGTTCTTCATGTAAGGCGTGAAGCTAATGAGGCTGCCCATGTGTTGGTCAAATTAGCTTTAGGCCAGGGGGAGGAGAAAATATGGCGAGGTAGTTTTCCGGAGGCTGTGTGTGCTATTGTACATGAAGACGCAAGTTGATGTTTTTATGAAATGAATCCCACTTCAAAAAAAAAAAAAACAAACAAACAAACAAACACATAAATAGAAATCATTCATAAAAACAAAAATAAACACATATGAGGAACATTTATCTCACATGCATGTACTAACTCTTAAAATTAATAACATAAATATTTTTTTTTTTTCATTCAACTGCAATTGATTTGTTTCCATCCGTGTGTTTCCATGCAATAAATTTTTTCATCCAACTGCAATTGATTTGTTTCCATTCGTGTGTTTTCATGTGAAAAATGCTTTGCAGTAATAAAACACAGTTTATGTGGAATTAATAGATATTAAACAACATGTAAGCAATCATGTACCAAAATATAAAAATCAGACATAAAGATTTTGGTGACAAAGAGGAAACCTTTTAGAAACCATTCTAAAAGTAAAAACTCTTCGAGGCAGCCAAACTCAGAAAATCACTATCAAAAGATTATCCAGAGATTGCAGACACTAGGAACACTTACAAACTGGTGCAAGACCTTGACTCTGTAAGATCGACAAGCCTCAAACTCGTCTCCTCATTTACAATCTTCTTCAATGTGATTCTTCTTTACTGGACCCTTCTGATAAACTTGTCAATGATGCTCATAATCAAACTAAACAAAGATCCTGTAAGAGGAACAACAAGACTCACAGTAGTATCTCTAAGCACAACCTCTCACAAACTTTTTGGGGGTAAAAATTTGTTCATCTCTCTTTATAGAAGTGTATTTATAATAGCCCCCATCATCCCTAGACCTAGGGAACAATTTATATTCATTTGAAACTGTTATAGGTACGTGGTGTCCGAATGGGAACTTGTGCCATTTGGACGAGGCAACAAAACATGGCCAGAACGTGTTTTTAACATATCACCGTCTACAATCTTGTCCAGAGGAGATTGCACACGAGCCATTCTGCAGTCTTCTTTTTATGGCCCATTTTTACCTAGTAAACATTGGAATTAGTTGAACCATGTGAAACATGACTTCGTAGATTATTGAGTTATCTTTCTAACGCCACAAAGCTTGCTCCAATCAGAGGCCTGGAAGTCTAGATATGACATTTTTAGTAAAATTCATCAGACAAAAAATATAGGCGTCTAGACAGGGTTTAGATGAGACTGCAGACGAGGCTATTGGGAATTTTTGTTTATCAAGCTCGTCTGGACGGGCTTGCAAACGAGATTGCAGAAGAGGCTCTCAGGAAAAATAAAATTTTTTGAGTGTCCGAATGGCCTTTCTTCTCATCTGAATGACGGCACTTTTGATCACCATTTTGCTTACCGAATTACGTTAATAGGAACTTACACCATGAAATAAATTTTTCTACATTAATTTTTTTTTTTCATCCAACTGTGTGAAAAAATTTTGTGAGCGAGAGAGATAAATTTTGTGTGAAGAAATTGTGTTTGAGAGAGAGACGTAGCAAATGTGAGGAGGTGTTCAGAAGAAATAAAAGATGTTGGGTGAAAAGAGGTGAAATAAAGAAACAATAAACAAAAGAAAAATAAACAATATTTTTTTTCATCTAGTGTGCTATAGGGAATAGCTCCAAATTGCTATTCACCGTAGCAATGTAGTTATTTTAGCTAATGGCAAGCTACTCTGTTGGAGCTAAAAAAAGAGCAATAATAGCTAAATATAACTAATATTGATCTTTTCTGCTGTAGATGCTCTTAATTAGATTGATTTGATTAATTAAATCCAATAACAATCACTCTTGATAAACAAATTCTCATTTATGACAAGGAGATTTACTTTATCATTCCATCTGAAAGAAAAGATAATTCAATAGAAAATTGAATATAAAGTGGAAATAATAAAATAGTGACACATACTTGGTTCGGTATATGACCTATATCAATAGGATAAAGTCTTAAGGCTGCATTATGGTCTTGTTTCTCTAAACAATATTTATAATATAATATGCTTATATTTATAGTAGAAATATGTTAGATACAAATAGACTTCTACTCTAATTAGGTTTGCTATGTGATAATCTATAACTATAGAGACGAATTATGTGCCAAAACCCAACAGAAAAAGGGACTCCACAACACCACAAGCTATCTTTAATGTGTAAAAACATGGGAAAATGATTGTGGTCCGTATTAATTTGTTATCGATCGAGGATCGATATCTAGCTAGCGAGCTCGCGGGTTCTCTCATTTGTTATCCTATCGGGACGTTCACGTGATGACAAACTTTGATAATGTCCCATTAATTAGCTCTCACGACACGTACCTTTCCGATAATACAATTCACGAGCATATCAGACAAACGGTATGAAAACAACAACACATATTTTCCGTACTAGTAAAAGAAAATGCCAAAGCACAGCTAGAGACTACTTCCGTCCATTTTTGTTTTTCAAGAAAAAGAAGTAACCAGAGCGAATCGATCTAAGCCAATCTTTTGTTTTCACCATGTGAAAATGATTGTGGTCCTGGTCCATATATATTTGTTGTCGATAATTTGTGGTCCATATATATTTGTTGTCGATAATTTGTGGTCCTGACCTTTCAAACTTCCGAGGAACATTTTCCTCATTTTCCTCATGTTCAATGAGGAAAATCTTTATGGTGCTTGAATTGCGACCACAAATTAATATACATGAGGAAAATGTTCCTCGGAAGTTTGAAAGGTCATTTCTGTTTGTTTCTAAAATTTTTGAAACTTTATTTGCAAATATATATTTCCATGTTAAAGATGCGTACGTGGTTACTTTCACATCATATTCTTTCCAATACAATTAGTATATTCGGCCGGGCAACAAACACATATCTTTCACTATAAATTAGGAAAACAAACTGCTTACTTCTTCCCACCATTGTAAAGTCACTATCATTTTGTTTTCACCCCATGTGATTCATGTTAATTTAGAGAGTCCTAGACGTACGCCTGAGCTATATATTTCTATAAATACCGTTTCTCTCACTCTCAGACTATCCCTGATTCCCCTCAAAGCACTAAAGAAAATGTCTAGTGACAACTGGTTATCACTAATAGGTCGGTTATCACTAATAGGTTGTTACAGTTGTCCTGCTGAGGAAGGTTTTGAGCATCGCCGTTGATGTATATGTCATGTCATTATCAACCACAATTTTTGTTGTTGCTAATAATGTTAAGAGTCATCGTAAATATCTCGTAAGAATTACCTTGCTTGTTTGGCTGTAACTCTAAAAACATCACACCAAAACACATATGAGAATGGTCATTGAGCCATTGGCTTACGCTCGAGCACTACAGAGGCTGTGCTCAAGCCCACTTGCGATGCCATGCTTGTTGCGTGGATCATCAGGTGATCCTGCTGCACTACTAGCTACTGGAACATCTGCTATGTGATTAGCAGGGTCATCATATAGCTTAACATTAAATTGTGTTTTTATAAAAGAAAGCTTAATTAAACTTTTACTATTCGGTGCTTAACTAATTTTATTAGGGCCTTACAGCATTCACAATGGATTCTTTATATTTAGTTTTCTTCTTAAAAATCTAATAAAATTCATGAAAACATCCGTTTAACAAGCTTCATTCCTTACTTTATATTTAACTATTGTCAAAGACGCTCCCTATATTTCAAGAGCAAAAGAGTTAAAAGTTATATAATTTTTTTAAACTTATTTTTTACTCTCCTCTCTCCTGATAGGTTTAAAAATAATAAAGGAAGTTAGATATTTAATTCATTTTAAAAGTGATTCTCTAAATTTAATAAAATAAAATTTTATCCTTAAATTTAATTTTTATTAAAATGTACATAGTAATTTTTCTCCTTAGAGCACTCACAATGGCATAGCCATTTCTTAATTACTTTCATCTAAAATAGATAAGCCAAACACTAAAAAATCTACATCGAATTATGCATCTCAAATGCAAAATACATTTTTGTTGCATTTGTAAACAGTGCACCACTACATGTAGTAGGTACTGTTCACACATCCATCTCATTAATATACTATTTTCCTCTTTACATCTCTTTTTTCAAAAATTTTTCATACTATTTATTCTCTTTCACATTTCTCTTTTCTCAAAATTTTGTTATACTATTTCTCTATTCACATTTTTTTTTCTAAAAGTTGAAAATATGATTTTTAGGAAAATTACGATCCATATAAAAAATAAAAAACAAAAAATAAAATTTAAATAATATAAATAAAAAAAAATAATCGAATGTATTGTATCTTTTAAAACTTATTAGTTAAATTATAGTTAAATTAGATAAAGAAGATTTTGATTAATAAAAATATACGTAAACCAAATGTAAGCATGGCCAATTTTCTCTTCCGTTTCGCATGTCTGGGTTGTGGGCTCCCCTTTTATTTACTTATTTATTTTTATTTTTATGTGGGCCCTACAAATTTAATGCTTATTCTTTTCACTTCCTTTCCTTCTTTCTTTTGCTTTTGTCTTTTATTTATTTACTTGGCTTGACTTCAATTTTGTCCACTTCTTTCCTGCTAGGCTTGGCCACATGATTATGAAAAATTTCACAAAATACAATTTTCTGCGTTAGAATATTTTTTTTATGCTCAAGATTAATAATTCAACAATTTTCCCGACCTGCAAATCACTAAAATAACACAATTAACGCAAAACATTATATTAAAATACAATTTAAAATTAACAAATATAAATTAATGGATAGTGCATTTTCCTAATTTAGTGTATTTCATATTGACTTGCAAACAAGAAAACTCCAGCATCAATTATATATTGACCGGGTTCACAAAATTTAATTAGTACAATGGAATAATTTGAATTATAGAATGAAGATTATCATTGAGCTGAATTGTATTATATATAACAACACGTTGATCATTGGACTTGGCAGTTGAGGCGCACGTAAAATTTGGACCTCAACAGGGCAAGGACCAAAATCATTTACCTGCTTTGAAGTTCTCAAGCACAACACAAAGAAAAAACGGTGTCCAGGAGATGGGCAAGTTACGCCCAGAAGTTTAGATGAACTTTTTTAACCACATTTCATAAAATAGATGTTACTAGTTTGAATCTTTCTTAATCATTTTTCTCCTATTGTGAAGATATGTCAATTATATAATTAACTAAATACAAATTACGAGTCAAATTGTATATTTGTATATCTGGATATTGTTGAGATTTGTTTGATCATATAGAGACCAATTATGTTGTACATGCGTAGTCAAGTGCCACTCATACATTCTGCAATAAAAGATAATACATTCTGCAAGAAAAGATATGAGAAGGAGATTTACTTTATCATACATTCTGCAAGAAAAGATAATTCAATAGACAATAGAATATAAAGTGGAAATAATAAAATAGTGACACATACGTGGTTCGATATATGACCTACATCAATAGGATAAAGTCTTAAAGCTTCATTATACTCTTGTTTCTCTAAGAAATATTTATAATATAATATGCTTATATTTATAGTAAAATTATGTTAGATACAAATAGACTTCTATTCTAATTTGATTTGCTATGTGATAATCTATAACTATAAAGACGAATTATGTGCCAAAACCCAACAGAAAAAGGGACTCCACAACACCACAAGCTAACTTTAATGTGTAAAAACATGGGAAAATGATTGTGGTCCGTATTAATTTGTTATCGATCGAGGATATCTAGCTAGCGTGCTCGCGGGTTCTCTCATTTGTTATCCTCTCGGGACGTTCACGTGATGACAAACTTTGATAATGTCCCATTAATTAGCTCTCTCGACACGTACCTTTCCGATAATACAATTCACCAGCATATCAGACAAAACAGTATGAAAACAACACAAAATATTTTCCATATTAGTAAAAGAAAATGCCAAAGCACAGAGACTACTTCTTTCCATTTTTGTTTTTCAAGAAAAAGAAGTAACCAGAGCGAATCTAAGCATGTGATTCCTAGACGTACGCCTCAGCTATATATTTCTATAAATAGCGTTTCTCTCACTCTCAGACTATCCTTGATTCCCCTCAAAGCACTAAAGAAAATGTCTTTTCAGGTTTCAGCTATAGCTGCTCAATCCCTAAATTCTATGCCAGAAACTAATCGTCGCTCAGCAAATTATCATCCTAGCATTTGGGGTGACCATTTCCTCACATATGCTTCTGACTTCTTGGTAAAAATATACGCATCTCAATCAATGTGTGCCTCTGCAGGCCAACATATTTATTTTAATCTTATTTATCTTGCTCGGTCGTAGTTTTTTATTCTTCAATTTGCTCGTACAGGTAACAACTGATAATGAAGAAATACAGCAACAACTTCAGGAATTGAAGAAAGAAGTGAGGAAGATGCTAATGGCTCCAGGAGAAAAGTCCACGCAAAAATTCAACTTCATTGATGCAATTCAGCGCTTAGGCGTGTCCTACCATTTTGAAAATGAGATTCAACAAATTTTGCAACAATTGCACAACACTCTTCATGGCTCTGATGACCATGAAGATGATGACCTTCACACTGTTGCTCTTCAGTTTCGGTTACTTAGACAAAATGGTTATTATATTTCTTGTGGTACGTTTTTTTTTTCCTTCCCAACTCCAAGTGCTTGTTAATTTCTTTTTATTGGTTTTAGACAAGTCCTCTTTCATTTCTATTAGATTTGTTCACCAAGTTCATGGACAACAAAGAAAATTTCAAGGAATCACTTATCAATGATGCTCAAGGAATGTTAAGTTTGTATGAAGCCGCACATCTCAGGGTACATGGGGAAGATATATTAGATAAAGCACTTGTCTTCACTACCACACATCTTGTGTCGGTAGCATCCCACTTAAGCCCTCCTCTTGCAACACAAGTAAGCCATGCCTTAAAGCAGCCCATCCGCCAAGGACTACCAAGGTTAGAGGCAAGGCATTACTTTTCTATCTACCAACAAGACGATTCTCATAATAAAGTTCTTCTTACTTTCGCAAAGTTGGATTTCAACCAATTGCAGAAATTGCACCAGAAAGAAGTTTCTGAAATTACAAGGTTAGTTATTCAACCATCTCTGAGTTGCAAATGTACGTGAGCAACTTATACATAACTCTAGATTGACAATATGATTATGATAAATTGTACTTATAGGTGGTGGAAAGACTTGGACCTTTCAAGGAAGCTACCCTTTGTAAGAGACAGAGTAGTTGAGTGCTACTTTTGGTCATTGGGAGTGTATTTCGAGCCCGAATATGTTCTTGCTAGAAGGATATTAACCAAAGTAATTGCTATGACCTCCACTATTGATGACATTTATGATGTGTATGGGACACTTGAAGAACTTGAGCTCTTCAGTCAAGCAATCGAGAGGTCGAGACTGACAGACTTCCTCATCCTTTATTCTTCCCTTTGTTACATTAGTTGGGAAACTCATCAATTCACATAGTCTACATACTTTACAGGTGGGATATTGGTGCCACATATCAACTTCCGGAATACAATGAAGTGTGTTATCATGCACTCCTAGACGTTTACAGTGAAATGCATCAAAAAATAGGCGAAGGAAGATCATATTGCGTCAGATATGCAAGAGAAGCTGTAAGCATTTTGCATTTGTGGATCCCCTCACCCCTTAAAATCCTCACTCAGGAAAAAAAAAAAAAAAAAAAAAAAAAAAAAAAAAAAAAAAAGAGGGGAAAAATCTATATATATGGCACACACTTTCTTCAAACTACCACTCAAACTTTCAATTGAACAATATTTTTCCTAAACTACCAAAAAATTGACAATGCCCGGTAATGAACCTTAAATTTTTCAATAGTACAAAAATATTTTTTAAAAAAATTCTTTAAGAAAAAAAAAATGAAAATTTTTAAATTTCACACCTCGGTTTTTTTTTTTTTTTTTTCCTTACATTTTTTTTCAATTTTAGTAAGGGGATTTTTGTCATTGGCGGGTACATTAACAATTTTTTGTGTTTGGGGAGACATGGTGTCAATTGAAATTTGAGGGGACATTATTGTCAATTGGATGGTAATTTGAGGGGAATATTTGAAATTTTCCAAAAAGAGAAAAGAAAAAGTGGAAGCATGTAAATGTTTACTATGTTGTAATACAAATCAAATTTTGTACTTGCTTATAATTGTCTCAGATGAAGAATCAAGTTAGAGCATATTTTCATGAAGCAAAATGGTTCCACAAGAAACACATACCAACAATGGAAGAATATATGCCCATTGCACTAGTTTCCTGTGGTTACTCGGCGTTAGCAACCACATCCTTCATTGGAATGGGAGACATTGTTACAGAAGATGCCTTCGAGTGGTTGTTGAATTACCCTAATATTGTAAGAGCTTCAGAGGTGATTTGCCGACTCATGGACGATATTGTGTCACATGAGGTATTATGTTATTTTTGAGTAATAACTAATAACTGTAAGTTTAAACCCAATTTGGTTACTTTAATATTCCAAACATGTGACGCACCTTCTAACATAAAGATTTAATTTTTTTAGTTTGAGCAAAAGAGAGGGCATGTTGCCTCGGCGATTGAATGTTATGTGATACAAAATGGTGCTACAGAAGAAGAAGCAATCAATGAATTCCGAAAAGAAGTAGCAGATGCGTGGAAGGATATAAACAAAGAGTTCCTCTATCCAACTGCTGTCCCCATGCCCCTTCTAACGCGAATTCTCAACCTTGCACGTGTGATGGATGTGTTGTACAAGGATGAAGATGGTTATGTGCATGCTGGAACCGTGCTCAAAGATTTTGTAGCTTCCTTGCTCGTTGATCCTGTGCCATTATAAGCATGGACTCTTGCGCGGTGGGTTGTAATGGAAACTATTGCAATTATCCACCACGTATTTCGAAGTTGTGTTTAAGTTTGGGTCTTTTCAAGTGTCCTAATTGTAGTAGGATTTGATATAATAAGAGAGCATCCGAAGAAATTCAAATGCAAAAATAATAAAACAAATAAAACAAGATATTTTATGTGGTCCAGTCAAGGACCTACATTCACACGATAAAGCCCAAATTAAAGCTACATTATACTCTTATTCATTTATTTGTTTGCAATACAAAATGCTCTATTTATAGAGCTAACACATAAATATAATCTTAATATATCAAATCCCCTAATTTAGGGTGATCAAATCATAATCAAATATTTAAATTTAGGCTAATATAATCTTTATCAAATCTCTAACTTTAGGGTCATTCAAATATACTCTAATACTTTAGATGTCTTAGTGTTAGAAACCCTTTTGAACGGACAAGAATTTCTTAACCCAGGTAAAATAGTATCAAATGTTTATAAACATTTAAAATAGACATTAAGGCCCCGTTTGGTTTGCGGATTAGGCCCTTGGATTGGACTAGCTAACACTAGTGTTAGCTAGTCCTTTGTTTGGTAACATTCTATTCTTGGGAGTAGTCTATTTTCATGGGACTACTAATCTCATACACACAGGCTTAGCTAAGTCATTCAAAAATGAATGGCTTAGCTAATCCTTTCCTGTGGGATTAAAAATATCATGTAAAATTACCATAAAAAACCCTACGCTTCTCACACCTCTCACGGTATCTATCTCTGAAAGCAACATTCTTTATATCTCAAAGCAATGATATCCATCTCACAAAGCAAGGTATCTATCTCTCCTCTTTTCTATTCGATCTTTATTTTCTTTGTTATTTCATTATCTCTGTGTTTCTTGGAATATTTTTTTCTTCTCTCAATTTTTTTTTTCATTACTCGTTCTCTCTCAGTTTTTCTTCATTCTTTCTCAATTTTTTTTTCGTTCTCTTCTCTCTTAGAGTTTTTTTTTTTTTTTTCAAATCGCACAGTTTTTTTTCTCTCTCAATTTTTCTTTTTCATTCTCTAGCTTTTTTTTTTTTTTTTTCCAAATCACACAGAGTTTTTCTTTTCTTCTCTCAACTTTTTTTTCCTCATTCAGACAGAAATCACCAATATAATTGGGTTGGAATCTGAATCAGTTTTTCTTTTCTTCTCTCAGTTTTTTTTTTTTTTTTTAACCTATTCTTGATGTCTTGTTCAAAGAGAACTCTAACTACTTCTCCTTCAGTTTGAACACAAGTTATAAATACATGTTTTGAGGTTTCTTGATTATGTGATTTTTTATACAAATAATTTTAATTTTCTAGCAATAATTGCAAAAAAATAAAAACAAATCCCAAATGCATGACATAATTAAAAAAAAAAATTATAGTATAGTTGTTTATGTTTCGAAGAAAAAAAAAAGGTCCTTAATAATATAAATTGTATTCGTATTATAAGGGTATTTTAGGAAATAAGATCACGATACGATTTCATTCACCAACATATTGCATTGTACCAAACGAAGGAATATGATTAGGTAATCTATTCCAGCGTTATAACCAAACAAATGAATATGAATAGCTAATCTATTCCCAGTTGTCGCTAATCCCAGTGGTAGCTAATCCTTTTCCAATGGACTAGACAGTCTGCAAACCAAACGAGGCCTAAATTCTTAACCTCCTTAATAGTAGTTTACTAACTTAGACTAAATTTAATGTGTCTTTTATATATTTGTAGACACTTGACACTATTTTACATGAGTTGGAGGATATTTCCTTCAAACTGCTTTGGAAGAAATTTATGTCCCTTTTGAACAGAGTCATTGAGCATATGTTTGAAAAATTAGAGCATTTAAGTCAAAAAAAAACATTTTTTTCGCAAGACTACAAAAAACAAAAAAAAAAAAAAAAAAAAAAAATCATTTTTTCTTGACCACCTGTTTTTGACGTGTCAGGCTGCCTAACATGTCACTAAACTTTAATGACGTGTCATTTTTTTTTTTTACATGTTTGCATAAGAAGGGGATGAAGATTTGAATTAGTGACCTCCGCTTCATTAGACGTGTCATTATTGATGTGCGTTTAAGGTTAAAAATATGGGTGTCACTAATAGGGATTTTTTGACATGTCACTACTTGCCACGTCAATATTTATTGATGTGGCAATAAGTGGCACATCAATAAATTATTGACGTGGCATATTTTTCCACGTCAATAATTTATTGACATGCCAATTTCGACAGGTATGCCACGTCAATAATTTATTGGCGTGCCAATTTCGACAGGTCAGTAATATTTAAAAATATATATTTTTTAAATTTTTTTCTGAATTTTTTTTTCAATTATTTTTTGATCTGCAGAGGCAGCATATCTAAACTTGGAATATGATGCAACAAGAAGTGTAAACAAAACCTGAAATTATTGATGCGATCAGTAAACAATTTCAAAAACCCAAACCCAACAGCAAAAAAGTAAAATAAAATAAAATAATTCAAAGAGAAGTTCAATCAAGTAAACAATTCACGAATTTCCTAAAAACTAGAATTGAATCAAAATATTGAAAGAAATGAGAAAGAGAGATCAAGTACCTAAAGAGTTCCATGTGATCAGTATCGTGGCATGTTTGTTCCTCGCCTCCCTAAAAACTGAATTAGCCACACAAAAAAAAAAAATTAATTAATTAATTAAATTTCAATTTTCAAAACCTCGTGTGTGTATATATATATGTAGAGAGAGAGTGTGTGTAACACTCAAAGAATTTGTTAGATGACTAAGAATACTTTGAAATAAATTAATATTGGGTTTGCATTAGATTAAATATATTCAGAAAATATATTTGATGTCTAATTGACTAAATTTAATTTAGGTTCTTGGTTCAATTTGGAAAGTAGTTGATACAAACTAGGCTTTTGATTCGCATTTATTAATAATTTGTTATTTAGATTTAAAATAAAAATGGATTATTTAATAAGATAAGAAATATATATATATATATATTCTTTAAAGCACTATAGCATTTACGTAATATATTTGTGAGTATTGGTATATATATTTGTGAGTAGGTGAAGTAGGAGGTTAGTCCAACTAGTGGACTTTAAAATAATAATATTTTGATAATCTAATATTTTTAGTGTGGGTCCGAATTAGTGGCTCACAGATGTATTATAGAAAATGTCATTTTCACCTATGTGGATCCGAAATAGCACTATAGCCAGCTATCCCTTGTTTTTTTTTTTTTTTTAATAATTTATTTTTAAATTTTAAATAATATTTTTTTATTAGTTAAACATGTGTCTCATTTGTAGCCTAAGAATTTTTGTTTCTCTAAAATCAAAGCCATGAACCGGATACTCTTCAACCCATTTTAATGTTCAATCAAACCTTTAATCACGTCAAGTTTGACTTTACGATCAATCAAACTAATGTACTAAGATCAATCAGTCATTTAATTGTGTAAAAATTTGAACAATCCTTCAATTTAAGTATGATAGACTAGACTAGTGCACAAGAATAATACAAAATTCATAGACTTCAATCAATCAATTGTGCCACATTAGATTGATCATTTGTTAGCATCACAACCAATTAGACTAGTGTCCTAAAATTGTTCAAACGTTTAGTTGAACCTTTAATCATGTTAAGTTTGATTGAAGTAAAACTGAATTTCGGTTTTATGAAGAAATGTCTCTTTAAGGTGAAGAAGAAGTATATATGTTCTATTTTGTAAGAAAAATTATTTATAATTGCCTCATTAAGCACTATTTTTTTTAATAAATAACATTTTATAAAAGGTTCCGTACACAAAAAGCCTAAATTCTATTGTCCAGGCCTTTGGGTTGTGGATGTGATTCATTTTCTGGTTCTCAGGCTTAGGGGGATGAGTTTCGGCATGAATTTTCTGCTGTCAGGGCAAAAAAAGATGAGCTATCTATGCATTAAATTGAATATGTGTAGAACAGATCTGATGTTTCAACTGAAAATTAGTTGTAGGTTAGCGAATATTGTAAGCATCTATGACTTGCTTCGGCAATAATTTTATCAGAACTTTTTGCTCTGTGATGTATAAGCATTTACGCTCGTGATCATTCTTCAATGAGACTAGAATGATTTTCTCTTTAAAAAAAAAAGAGCCTAAATTCTATAATTTTAAAATAAAAAAGAATTATAAGAAATTATCAACATCTATCTCATAGAGTTGTTTATACTTTGTATGACTTGATATTCTTTAGGGTTAAATACTTAATTAGTCCTTAGGGTTTGGAAATTTTATTTTTTCCTCCTTAGAGTTTAGAAAGTGACCAAATTAGTCCTTGTGGTTTTTGAAAAGTGACCAAGTTAGTTCATCCATCAGTTGATCATTAGTTGACTTAACGGACTGACACGTGGACCAATTAGAAGTTGACACGTGGCCACCTACTTAAATTTTTTATTTTTTTCGAAAAATTCAAAAAAAAAAATTTGAAAAAAAAAAAAAGAGAAAAAAAAAACCTAGCCACCCCCTTGGGCACCAAGGGGTGGCCGAAACCACCCCCAATGGTGGTTTAGGCCACCACTATTTTATTCTTCCTGAAAATCCTTTCTATGTGGGTCTGTTCATTCCTGGGAGAAGGATTTATGGGGATCTATGTGGGTTTGTTCACCCTGGGAGAAGGATGAATGGGATATATGAGTCTGTTCTCTCTCTTATCTACCAACATATCCACCGCCATCAGAACGCAGTTGTGGGGTAGCATTGTTCAATTGAAAAGTAAATGTTGTTTGAAGTTGGTGTTTCAGTTTTGTAGAAGAAAGATTTTGATGATTTTTGAATGAAGGATATTTTGCAGAAAACCATTTCTGAACTAAGGAGATTTCGATGATTTTGTAGAAGAAAGATATGCCGCTACGGCCATGTGGGTAATAGTGGTGGCAACACTACCAAAGATTTTCCTAGGATGAGATTGTACAAGAAGGAGAAATGTACTTGCTTGAAGTGAGGAGGAGAAAAAGGGGCTGCGCTGGGTCAAAGCTATGAGAATTTTTTTTTTTTTCTAAATATTTATTTTTTAAAAAATAAAAAAATTTAAGTAGCTGGCCACATGTCAACTTCTAATTAGTTCATGTGTTAGTCCGTTAAGTCAACTAACGGTCAACTGACGAATTGACTAACTTGGTCACTTTTCAAAACTATAAGGATTAATTTGGTCACTTTTCAAACCCTGAGGAGAAAAAAATAAAGTTTTCAAACTCTAGGGACTAATTAAATATTTAACCCTATTATTTAATGAAAGCTGGAATTTCACTTAAAAAACAAAATACCAGCTGTAGCCTGTAGGAATTAAGGCATAAATACCTTGGATCCGGATCCATATATCTGATAGGTGGATCGACCATTAATTGAAACGAAACTAACGTACGTGCAGGCGGGCTGGACATTTGTCAATAGCTGATTGTCAGAATTTGTCTGTTTGCGCAACAAAACTCTCTTCTCCCCTTATTGATTTAAAATTAATAAAAATAATAAAGGAAGTTTGATGTTTAATTAATTTTAGAAGTGATTCTCTAAATTTAATAAAATAATTTTTTTTCCTTAAATTTATTTTTATTTAAAAAGTACATAGTAATTTTTCTTATTAGAGCACTTACAATGGTTTAACCATTTCTTACTTTTATTTAAAATAGATAAGCAGAAAAATTAAAAATCATCTACATCGAATTGTGCATCTTAAATGCAAAATATATTTTTGTTATATTTGTGATCAGTGCATTGTTCACATATCAATCTCATTAATATACTGTTTTTCTTTCCACATTTATCTTTTCCTAAAAAATGGAGTAAATGAATGGCAGGAAGTATCCAGCAAAACTACAAATGCTACGTCTAGAAAGTATCCTCTGTTAAGTATTTTCTTTTCCTAATATTGAAAGATACAAAATATTAAATGTTAGAATTATAGCCGAAACAAAGTGAGAAAGAAAGATATGAAGAATTTTGACATTATTAGGTATTTAAAGATAAAATGGTTAATAAAAGGGTAAAATTCAGTTTAGCCCCCTGAAGTTTCAGTAAATTTTCAATTTGAACCCCAAAGTTTCAAAGTTGACAGTTTACCCTCCCGAAGTTTCAAAAAGTGGCAAAGTGAACCCTCCTGTTGACTTTTCCGTCAAATTAGACGGAAAATGATGAAAAGACATAAATGCCCTCAGGCTTTTTTTAAAAAAATTTCCGTTTAATTTGACGAAAAAATTAACAAAAGGTTCAATTTGCCACTTTTTGAAACTTCAGGGGGGTAAACTGCCACTTTTGAAACTTTGGGGTTCAAATTGAAAATCCATTGAAACTTCAGGAGGCTAAACTGAATTTTTTCCTTAATAAAAACTCACTTTATCTAGTTTAACTAATAATTTTTAAAAGACACCATATATCCGATTATCTAATTTTTTTTTTTTTATCTATATCATTTAAATTTTATTATTTTATTATTTTAATTTTTTTTTATAAGGATTGTCTTTACAACCACACATCTTGAATTGGTAGCATCCCACTTAAGCTCTCTTCTTGCATCACAAGTAAGTCATACCTTAAAGAAGCCTATATATCCACAAAGGACTACCAAGGTTGGAGTGAAATTCACATGTCACTACCAATGCTTTATTCTTATTTAAATATATAAATCGGTCAAATGTTTGATCGATCATTTCATCATATCACGATCAATCGAACTAATTCACAAACTAATCGATTCGAGTACACTTATTCGATCGATCGTGATACAATCAAACTTGATACAATTGAAGATTCGATCGAACATCCGATCAATCATAGTGAATTTTGTATTATCCTTGTACATTAGTCTTATACACGCATATCTACAACTTGATAAATTTTTAAAAATATATATATTTTTTATATATATTAAATAAAGATAGAAAATCTAAAAAAAAAATTAATTTTTTACTGTAACTTTTTTTTTTTAAAAAAAAAAAATTATAGGTTAATATGAGGTCATTAGCGGTGACCCTAGAGTGATTGATCAAACTAGAATGATTGATCGAACATAGTGCATAATTTGATCGATTGTGATTTAGTGTGGTTTAATTAAATAAAAGGTATTTGGATTTATCTTCACAAATTAAATGTGAAGATATATATATATATATATATATATGATCAAAGAGCCACCTACATTTTCTTCAAATTCTTTACTACAAAAATATTAAAGTTGTACCTATACATAGTTATAAAATCACATTAAGAATGTTGTATAGTTGTTAATTATTTTTTGGGTGTTAATTGTTCATAAAAAAATCTTTAAGTTGTTCGATGAGGAAAATCTTTATGGTGCTTGAATTGCGACCACAAATTAATATACATGAGGAAAATGTTCCTCGGAAGTTTGAAAGGTCATTTCTGTTTGTTTCTAAAATTTTTGAAACTTTATTTGCAAATATATATTTCCACGTTAAAGATGCGTACGGGGTAACAGTCACATATCTTTCACTGTAAATTAGGAAAACAAACTGCTTACTTCTTCCCACCATTAGGAAAACAATATTGTTCTTTTTTAAAGTCACTATCATTTTGTTTTCACCCCATGTGATTCAAGTTTAGAGAATCCTAGACGTACGCCTCAGCTATATATTTCTATAAATAGCGTTAATGTTCTCTCACTCTCAGACTATCCCTGATTGCCCTCAAAGCACTAAAGAAAATGTCTTTTCAGGTTTCAGCTATAGCGGCTCAATCCCTAAATTCTATGCCAGAAACTAATCGTCCCTCAGCAAATTATAATCCTAGCAATTGGGGTGACCAGTTCCTCACATATGCTTCTGACTTCTTGGTAAAAATATATGCATCTCAATCAATGTCACTACAAAAAAAAAAAAAGGTCATTAGTGGCCACTTTGACAAAAAAAAAAGTCATTAACGGCCACTCAAAGTGGCCGTTAATGACCTAAAAGTGGCCGCTATTTACAAATAGTGGTCACATGTTGCCGCTATTTGGTGGCAACTAATAATTGGACACTATTGATAAATAGCAGCCACTTTTAGGGTGGCCGCTAATGAACCCTAAATAAGTGGCCGCTAATAACTACTTTTTTTGCCACAAAAAAAAGTTTGAAATGTGACTCGAGTGGCCGCAAATGTGTTACAAATAGCGGCCACTTTAAAGTGGCCGCTATTTAAATTAGAAAAATTTTAAAAAATCATTAGCGGCCACCCTAAAAGTGGCCGCTAATGATATTTAAATTTAAAAAAAAAAAAAAAAGTGGCCACTATTTAAATTAGAAAAATTAAAAAAAATTATTAGCGGCTACCCGAAGATTCACCTGTACCGAAAGGTACCAGATCAGAGTTGCAAAATCTAGAGATTAGGGATAGTGTGATGAGAATCAAAGACGTAAATTGTGAACCGGGAAGGGGGAAAAACATATCCAGAAGTTAGAAGAGATGTAAAATAGCCAGCGGAAAGGGGAAAAAACATACCCAGGGGGAAAAAAGACACGTAAAATAGAAGAAATAGCGGAAAATTTTCAAAAAAGAAAAAAGAAGGAAAGGGGGAAAAATCACCTATAGGAAAGCCGACCACAATATCTATATCAAAATCACTTAATAGCTTCGCAAACAACAACACACCTACAAGAGTCACGTGAAGAGCACAAAAACCAAATGAGAGATTCTAAAATAGAACAACAAGCTTTTTCCATATATCTAAATTATATGGTGGAGGATAATAACAAACCTGCGGGTTCTAGGGTGCTGGCCACGGATTGTAGAGGAAATCAGAGGGAGAACGTGAGAGATCGAAGAAGAAGACAAAGAGACCCAACGTGAGAAGAAGAGGGAAAGGTCAGAGTCAGAGACGAAGAAGAACAGGGAAAAGAAGGAAAAGAAAATGCAGGTTAAGGGTTCAGAAAATTTTGGCGCTGGCCAAAAATTTTCAGGCCAGCGCCAAAATATGTTTCAGGGCCAAAATATTTCGGTGACCCAGCTTTGGGTCATCTTATGACTCACTGCTGGATCACTTTGTGACCTATGTGGGTCACGGGTGATATAATTATATATACGCTGATGGAAGTTCACGCAATCCAAGTCGTCAACATATCTTCTTTACAACTTCTGCCTGCCATTGCCACCCCAGCTGTCTTTCTCTCTTAATTGCTAGAATTAGAACCAGGGCAAGTGGCTCCATCAGGAAAACAGAATCTCCAAAAACAAAAAAACAAAATTATATATGTCCCACAGATAATCAAATGTGATGGGCGAAAAAATATTGGGGAATATGTGACTTTTCAAAATTATTATTGAATTTGTGAGAACTCATATGATCTTACATATTTAATAATAATTTTAAAAAGTGAGAGAATGAAAGATAAATTCGATGGATAAACTAATGAAATATTTTTCACTCCATTTTAAAGAAGATTTACTTCTCCAAGAAATGACTGAATACTGAATAGTTCTTTCTTAACAAAAACTCAATAATTTCTCAAATGCTCAAAGATTATCGAACAAATATACTTCAGAATAAACAAAATTGCGTATAAGAAGTTGGGACTTATATTCACCCAATTATACAAGAAAGCTTCCTTTATTTTTTGCATCGTTGACTTTTGACAAGTCGTATTTGTTAGCCTCCAGAGACTAGAGAGAGTACTCCCCATCCAGGATCTCCCCTGTTCTACATGCGTAGGCAATTTAGACGATGGTGTGGGACTAATTAATATGGAGACCCCATTAGTCTATTTATTTTTTATATAATATAATTAAGAATAGAAAATTTGAAAAAAAAAATCACCAACAATTAATATAAAATAAATAATGACATATTATTGGAGGTAAATTTTTGGAAAATAACTTTTTTTCTAATATATATGTAAGGTTATTAGTATTGAGTCTATTGACCCAAAATTTATTTATTTATTATTTTTTTCCATCTCAATAGCGGCCACTATTAGAGTGGCCGCTAATGAACTTTCGAATTTTTTATTTTTCTCTTTTCAATAGCGGCCACTATCAGAATGGCCGCTATTTGGGCTTAATAGCAGCCACAATTTGTGGCCGCTAATGACCTTCTGAATTTTTTATTATTTTTTACTTTGCTCTTCTCNTGTGGCCGCTAAATTGCTAATGATCTTCCGAATTTTTTATTATTTTTTATTTTTCTCTTCTCAATAGCGGCCACATGAAAGTGGGCGCTATTAAGCCATCATTAGTGGCCACTGTTACAGTGGCCGCTATTTAGGACAAAATAGCGGCCACAATTTGTGGCCGCTAATGAGCTTTTGAATTTTTTATTTTTTATTTTTCTCTGCTCAATAGTGGCCACTATTTGGCCATCATTAGCGGCCACAAGTTGTGGCCGCTAATGAGCTTTCAAATTTTTTATTTTTTATTTTTCTCTTTAGCGGCCACTCTAATAGTGGCCACTATTTGGGCCAAATAGCGGCCACATTTTGTGGCCGCTAATGACCTTTGAATATTATTTTTAAAATTTTATCCTCTTACGTGATTTTCCTTCAACGAAACTCCGGTTGACTTTACTTCAATAATCAATAAATAACGATGAAAATTTACTCTAAGAGAGAGAATAAAAACTCTAAATCATAGACTCTCTTAACACACGACGGCAAATTTTAGATGTAGAATCTGTACCTCAGACAGATCTGTAGAGATCTATATATAACATCTAAAAGATTCCTAATCTAGTTAGAACTCAAATACATTGAAAATAAGACCTAGAATATAACACTTAAATTAGAACTCAAATACATTGTAAATTAAACTTAGAAGCTACGGGCCATCTGGACAATAAGTGGGCTTTGAATCCATTTTGCTATTCGAACATTTAGCCAATAATTAAAACTAACATAATCTTTATCAAATCCCTAACGGATCATTTTGTTATCCTTCACGTGATGACAAACTTTGATAATGTCCATTAATTAGCTCTCACGTCACGTACCTTTCCGATAATACAATTCACCAGCATATCAGACAAACACTATGAAAACAACAAAACATATTTTCCATATTAGTAAAAGAAAATGCCAAAGCACAGAGACTACTTCCTTCCATTTTTGTTTTTCAAGAAAAAGAAGTAACCAGAGCGAATCTAAGCATGTGATTCCTAGACGTACGCCTCAGCTATATATTTCTATAAATACCGTTTTTCTCATACTATCCCTGATTGCCCTCAAAGCACTAAAGAAAATGTCTTTTCAGGTTTCAGCTATAGCTGCTCAATCCTTAAATTCTATGCCAGAAACTAATCGTCGCTTAGCAAATTTTCCGCCTAGTATTTGGGGTGACCGTTTCCTCAAATCTGCTTCTGAGTTGGTAATTAAAAATAAATGCATATAATATATATATTTTAAGTTTTAATATTTCATATAATAATTTGTTCTCTTCAATCTGCTCGTACAGGAAACTGATCACAATGAGAAAATAAATCAACAAGTTCAGCAATTGAAGGAAAAAGTGAGGAAGATGCTAATGGCTCCAGGTGAAGAGTCTTCACAAAAACTGAACTTGATTGATGCAATTCAGCGCTTAGGCGTGTCTTACCATTTTGAAAATGAGATTCAAGAAATTTTGCAACAATTGCACAAGAGTACTCTTCATGACTCTCCTGACCATGAAGATGATGTTGATGATGACGACCTTTACACTATTGCTCTTCGGTTTCGGTTACTGAGACAACATGGTTATAATATTTCGTCTGGTACGTACATTTTTTTTTCTCCTTTGCACGTGCTTGTTTCTTCTTCTTCTTTCTTTCTTTTTTTCTTTTTTTTTTTTTTTTTATCCTATGAATAAGAAGCAAACTCGAAGAAAACGACAAATTGGGTGGCTTACTCATTCCATCTGTTTGCACGGTGAAACAGACGAGTTCACCAAGTTCAAGGACAACAAAGGGAATTTCAAGGAATCACTTATCAATGATGCGCAAGGAATGTTAAGCTTGTACGAAGCCACACATCTCAGAGTGCATGGGGAAGATATACTTGACGAAGCACTTGTCTTCACTGCCACACATCTTGAGTCAGTAGCATCCCATTTGAGCCCTCCTCTTGCAGCACAAGTAAGCCATGCCTTAAAGCAGCCTATTTGCAAAGGAATGCCAAGGTTGGAGGCAACGTTTTACTTTTCTATCTACCAACAAGACGCATCACATAATAAAGTCCTTCTTACCTTTGCAAAGTTGGATTTCAACCTATTGCAAAAATTGCACCAGAAAGAACTTTCTGAAATTTCAAGGTTAATTATTCAACCATGTTAAGTGTGAGTATATAGCTTGTACATAATTCTAGGTTGACAGTACGATTATGCTAAATTATATTTATAGGTGGTGGAAAGACTTGAACTTTTCAAAGGAGCTACCCTTTGTAAGAGATAGAGTGGTTGAGTGCTACTTCTGGACAGTGGGAGTGTACTTTGAGCTTGAATATCTTCTTGCTAGAAGGATTCTAACCAAAGTGTTAGCCATGACCTCTGTTGTTGATGACATTTATGATGCGTATGGGACACTTAAAGAACTTGAGCTCTTTACTGAAGCAATCGAGAGGTTGAAATTTACACACTTTCTCATTTTAGTTAGCTATTTTTTATTCAAATTCACATGTCATTAGTTACCATTGCTTTATTCTTCTCATTATATATTATATTAATTGAAAAATTCAATTCATAGAATTTACTCACTTTACAGATGGGATATTAGTGCCATAGATCAACTTCCTGAGTACATGAAAGTGTGCTACCGGGCACTTCTAGACGTTTACTGTGAAATGGATCAAAAAGTAGGTGAAGAAAGATCATACCGTGTTAGATATGCAAGAGAAGCAGTAAGCACCACCACACATACAAATTTACAAGATTGTTTTTTGCACCCTAAGCAAAATTGTCACCCAGAGAAAAAAAAAATGTTTACAATACGTGTTACAATATTAATATGATTGTGCTTGCTTTCTTGTCTCAGATGAAGAATCAAATTAGAGCCTACTTCCATGAAGCCAAATGGTTCCACAAGAACCACATACCAACAATGGATGAGTATATGAACATTGCACTAGTTACCTCTACACACGCAATGGTAGCAACCACATCCTTGGTTGGGATGGGAGACATTATTACAAAAGATGCCTTCGAGTGGTTGTTCAGCGACCCTGAAGTGTTAAGAGCTTCAACAGTGATTTCTCGACTCATGAACGACATTGTGTCACATAAGGTATGATGTTATTTATGTGTAATAATAATTGTAAGCTTAACCCAATTCACTCATCTCACATAAAAATTCGATTTTTTTAGGCCGAGCAAAAGAGAGGACACCCTGCTTCAGCTATTGAATGTTACATGGCACAACATTGTACTACAGAAGAAGAAGCACTCGATGAAATCCGAAAAGAAATTACAGATGCCTGGAAGGATATAAACAAGGGGTGCCTCTATCCAACAATTGTCCCCATGCCCATTGTGACGCGAATTCTCAACCTTACACGTGTGATTGATGTCGTCTATAAGGATGAAGATGGATACACGCTTGCTGAAATTGTGCTCAAAGATTTTGTTGCTGCCTTGTTCGTTGATCCTGTGTCTTTATAAGCATGCATGGATGATATATTGACCCCAACGTGCTAGGTTGTGAACGCAAGCATTTAATACGTTTACATATTCAGTAGAAGGATAAAAGAAATATAATGAGTTGATTAATAAGGAAACTCGTAGCTGATGCTGCAGTGGCGCTTGTGTTGGTGTTTTATTTATGCATGTGTTTTTTTTTTTTTTTTAAGTTTTTCTTTTCAATTAGGATTGGGTTTTTCTTTTTCACATTAAGGATTAGGTTTTCCTTTTCCAATTAGGATTTGTTTTGTTTTACCTTTTCCTTCTCAAGTAATGGGTGCATCTTAGTCTATATAAAGGATACACAGTCAATGAAATGATCAGAATTTGAAGTTATAAAATTTCAGTTCTCTCTTGTCTGGTTGAAACTTGAAAATTTATGTTCTCTCTACTTAGATCGGGTCCGGATCTACCGAGATTTGGCCCACGGACCTCCGTCCATCCTTCTGCCACCGCATGTGGGTCTCATTCGCCATCTCGTCCCCACTCCTCATGGCTAATGCTACTGCTGTTTGGATTTTTATTTCTATTATGTTGTTATTTTTATTGCGGTTTGTGAGTTTTAGTCTCGATGTGGTTTTGTACAAAGTTCGTTGTTCCTCTTCAATGGATGTTGATTGGAAATCGGTGCCTTTCCTTCAACAGCTTCCTTCGAGTGATTGTTGCAACGTTTAAGCGGGTTAACTTTTTGGCTTGCTTTGGAAATTGTATTATGCGGCCTACTTTTTTGCTTTTGGCTCAATCCCTATTTGTTGTTATTATGTTTAGCATTTTTTTTGGGTTTAAATTTGTTGTTTCGGAGCCCACCCTCTCTTGTTTTTTGGTCGCATGTAACTCTTGCCAATTTGATTGGAAAAAGAAAAAAGAAAAAAGAAAAATAAAAAGGGTAACATGCTCTATTTCATTGATGATGAATGAAAGTTGGAGATAATTTAAAAATAAAAAAATAAAGGAATGATGCCCATTTTTATAAAAGTAATGTTAGTTAGAATCACATTTTTATCCTATATTGTGTTGATATGGCTGTTCAAACTAAATATTGGATCAATAATTGTTATAAAAAAAAAAATGAAAGATTTAATTGAAACGGTCACATAAGTATTGTGAGATAAAAATATAATATATAGCATTACTTTTTTATAATTAACCCACTAATTCTCTAGAGTGTAACTTCTTTCTTTTTCTTTTTTTCTTCTCTTTACTTCTTTTTTTTTTTTTTTTCGGTTTTTCACCCTTTTGCTTTTCGCTTCCCTCCCAATGTAACCAAACAAAGCTTTATCATTTTAATTTTAAAATGATAAATACTCAATTATAAATACTATTATATAATGAAAATGACATGACAATAAAAAAAAATAGAAACAAAGTAACACGTGGGCCATATTGGTGTTAATTAAACTATCTTAATGCAATAATCCAACATGATTCTCCTTTATGCAGCTATGATTAATTAATTAATTTTTTTTTAAATATTCCCACTAGCCACTGGCCCACTAGGAAATATTCTCACACCCATTAATTTTTATCTTTTTTTTGTTCATCACCGAGAAAAACATCCTCAAACCACCAATCATTATTTCTAGAAAATACAAAAAATCATATCACAATCACAGGATCTAAGAAAAAAAAATACCCACAACCAGATTTGGTGATAAACTAAAATCCACCAACATCAATAAATATATATATATAAATAAATTAAAAAAAAAAACACACACACACACAAAAAGAGTGCGAATGAAAGACGTAACGGAGTTCAAAAAATATATATATATACCTATCAAATTTTGATGCAAATTAATAGCAAACCAATTCAAAAGCACTCACCTTTTGATTTTCCAAGACGAAAAGCAGATGCTCAAGTCAGAACACATAGGCCATGGGCCCATGAAGGAAGAGAAGGGGCCAAGGGGGAATGGGGGACCATAGACAGTGAAGCTGTGAGGTGTGGCCGAGTGATGGCATGAAGGAAGAGAAAGGGGATTGTAGAAGGAGGATTGTGAGAATCGTGAGANGTGAATGTCTATTATATAATTGTAGATATATTATATTTTTTGGGGGGGAGACCAGTCTTTGTTTTATTTTTATATAAGGACCGGTCTTTTTTTTTTTTATGGGGGGACCAGTATATATATATCACATCCATAATAAATTGTCATGATGAAACTGTTATATACTTTACAAAAATATTAGAGTTCATTTCTAAACTGGCATGAATATTATTCGTGTTAAAATCACTAAGTCTTAGACTTACCCCTTTTTTTTTTTTTTATTTATGTCTTCCCCCATCATTATGAATACTTGTGCGGTTTAGCCACCCTAAACGAGGATGCCGTTGGAGCAAACCTGGGTAGTTGCACAGAACCTATCATTTTTTAGGAATTGGACCCTGTTTGGCTAAAATCTATGTGGGATGACGGAGCTGCCTGTGTGGACATGATCGAGATCGTAGTTTCTTTAGCTATCCTTAAGCTTAGTATCTGATTTGTATGATCTTTTGTTATTTTATGAAAATGTTATTATGGTCTGTAATCCTTATCTTGATGATAGTCTGATAACTAGTACATTTTAAAAATTATCTATGTTATGAGTTTTTATAATTTCTTTGGTGAATGCTGTGTGGATGCTAACTTATTACTCTCTAATTCCCATAGTCTTAGTAAAGTCTTCTGCTGTAGCTTTTTTGTTACAACAAGAAAGGTTGAAATCCCTGAGTATTGTCCCGCAAGGGATAGGGCTAGGGGCGAGTCATGAAATCAATTACTAGTTAATTGATTTGCCCATCAGGGTCGTCACAGTTGGTATAAAAGCCTCTATGCTCTAAAATGACTATAGGGTAGAGGGAAAGAGAACTTAGGCCATGATCACACTAGAGATTAGGATAGTTAGATGATTAGGGCTTAGCTCTTAGATTTGGTCACTTGGTTCTAGAAGAGTCGATTTTAACTCTGCTATTCATTGCAGAGGTTGTCGCCCTGAAGGAACCTTGCAACTGGACCTAACACGTTGGAGATCAGAAGCCCTGAGGGCAATGTTCACCCCGAGCCGATGGATATCCCGGCTTATGAAGTCGCACCCCCGGGAAGTCAAGTGATGGATGCGATTGGCCAGTTGGTGTCAGCTTTAGATCGCGATAGGCTTGCAAGACAACTAGTTGAAGGGACTGGGTGTTCTTTGAAGGATTTCTATAGTCATCACTCGGCGAATTACGATGGAAGGGGCGATCACAGTAGTGCTGAGAATTGGCTAAACAACGTGGAGGAGTTGTTAGCTGCTACTAGGTGTACGAATGAGCAGAAGGTGGCTTATACTGCTATAAGCTAACATGAGAGGTCAAGCACTAGTGGCTAGATAAGAAGGCAGCGTTTATCGCTGACTTGGGTTCAGAGACTGCCATTACTTTGTAGGTTTACAAGCACAAGTTCAACCGGCACTTCTTTCCCCGAGTTGTGCAGGAGGCGAAGGCAGGGGAGTTTTTGGAATTGGTCCAAGGGGGGATGACGGTGATCGAGTATGCCGCGAAGTTCCTGCAATTATTGCGTTTTGGCTTCTTCATTACTTCCACCACCTTATATCTTATGTGCCAAATTGAATGCTATTTGACATGAGGATCTGCAAAATCCACAGTCACACCTTTCCTTACCAAATTGCTCAAGTATTTCTTCCTCAGGTCGTTAACTAGGACAATTAATTTCCCTTTAGGAATATCGACTTGAAGCCAATCCGTGATGAATTGATGTAAATGATTGTGATCATGAAATGGGTACATCCCATTTGTTGCGTAGTAGTCAATAATGGCATTCAAGAGTCCAATCTCAGTATAAACATCTCTCAAAACCCTTTGGGTAAAAGATTCATTCTATTCATCATTTCTTGGATTCTCATCTTCACCAAAACTATGTTTATAAAGCTTATCCTCCATCTTTTTCTTATTTCCACTAACAAAAAATTTCATCCTGAGGGGACGTTTAGCTGGCATTGCTGAAGAAATGTCTAATAATTTTTCATCAACCAACCTGTCAAGAGAGGGACGACCTACTTGTGTCGAGGAACCAGTCTCTTGCAAAGCAGCATGTGGGTTCATTGCAGAGTTTCTTTCTTTTTTCTTGATAAGTAATTGGCCCCATAATGAAGGGCAAGTCGAGCAATTCAAAACCTCCGCTTCTTGAGGCATAATCCCCAACTGAATACGCTACCCTCGAGATTAACCACCTTTCTTTCATCCTCTTCTCCCCTGCATTTTTCTTGTGAGTGGACATATTTTGAAGCTGCATGTGGTAGAGTTTCTTCTTTATTTGGTTCATTTCCATGAAAGTAAGTTCTTTTCTTGAGGGGAAGTGTATCTATTAGAAAACATAATGTGGAAATATAAAAGAGTAAGAGAGAAATAAATAAGAGACACAAGATTTAAGGTGGTTCGGTTTAAGACCTACATCCACACACTAAAGCCCTATAGGCTACATCTTGTTTTATTGAGTAAATATAATTGTACATAAGAAGCCTCCTTATATAGGAGCCAAAGGGAAGAGGGACTTCATGTTTTTTCAATGTGGGACAAGCTTAGGCAAGGCTTATTTATGTGGACTTTCTCAACACTTGAGCAATGTGGGACAAGCCCACATTGTTATTCTCTAGCATTCCCCCTCAAACTCAAGGTGAGAACTTGTGAAATCTTGAGTTTGTTTCTTGATCTCAGCACTGAATGAGATGATTGATGGCGCTAGAATTGGAATCATCGGCAGCTCTTGAACATCATCAACTTTTGATCGGAACGGGCCAACTATGAGCCTTACATGAGAGCCAACTAAGAGCTAAAATGGGCATGGACAAAACCACAAATGCCAAATTACAAATAAAAGGCCAATGGCCAAATATGAAAGCCAACAATGAGCTAAAATGGGCCTGGGTTTGAAACAATACCACAAAGGCCGGGCCTGGATTTTAAACAATACCACAAATTCCAAAATATATGAGGCCAACTATGGGCTAACAAGCCAACTATGGGCTGAAATGGGCATGAGTTTGAAACAATACCACAAATGCCAAATAACGGGCCAACAAAGGGTCAAGAGAGAAAGAAAATGGGCAACTTGAGTCTCTTTTTGTGGGCAACTTGAGCCTCTTTTGTTAGGCAACTTTGGCCTCTTTTGTGGGCAACTTTGGCCTCTTCTTTTCTTTTTCTTTTTTTCTTTTTTTTGAAAAATATCCTATTCTTGGATTACATGAACCAGGATAAGGATAACCTTAATCCCGTAACCAAACAAAACCAAAATTGGAATTTAAACCAGAATATCCTATTCCTAACCTAGGATAAGAAAATCTTAATACTAGAACAAAGGGAAATAAAATATCTAACCAAACATTCTTTGTCTTCTCAAAGAATCACAAAACAAACCAGATGAAGTCTTCAGCAACACTGGGCAATTTTGGTGGCTGAACCGCCGGTGAGATGGGATGGTGCTGGATCTAACCCGTGGACAGTTGCAATGGGTTAAGGATGAACAGAGGTAGGACTCCGGCTGGCTAATGCGGCGGCTTCCTTAGCTGTCAGGGGATTCTTGCGGCAGCACATCTAGGAAGCGGGATGCGATGGCGAAGGTAGGGCGCCATTGGTCTTAGCTGGCCAGTAGGTGCAAAGCCATTAGGACAAAAGTTGGTAGCAACGTGAGAAATGAGGTGGAAAAGCACACGGGCACAAAGAAAAAAAAGAAAGGAAATCAATCCAGTAGGGCACATCAGATGAGAAAATGGAAGGCAAAAGGTGAGAAAAATATTCTATGGTAAGAACAACAGAATTATTTTCCCAAATTAAGCAATGATGAAGGCGTGGACAAAATCTGAAATTATTTTTCCAAATCGAACCACTGTGATGGGTTGAAAAAAAAAATGACACAGAGAATTTGTGGGACGAAAAATGAGACGGTGTTTTGTGAAAAAGGAGTTGGTGATGATCTACCACATAATGGTAGATTGGGACCTTGCAAGCATCATTCTAGGATTGGTTTCCTGATGTGCTGCAATGAAGGATAGATCAGATTAGATCTAACAGGAGCAAATGATAAAGGAAAACGAGTGGTACAACTCCCAACAAAATACTCTGGAAATTTTTGAGACTAAAACAGAAAAATGAAAGAAAATCAGTGGGTGTAGAATGTGTTTGACGAAATGTCTCAAAGAGACAAGGCTAAAAAAAATCCAACGAAACAACAAAATTTCCAAGATAAGAAGGAAAACAAATGAAATGACTTTGCTGTATGATATAATGAGATGATCATAGACAAAATCATGAGAGGATTAAAAAAGAGAGAGGAAGATGTGAGAAATAAGCATGGGCAGAGTGAGCAGAAGGTGCTCGATGAACCCAGAATAAAATAAATAACAAAAACAAAAGAGATAACCCAGAATCTAATAATTGGCGTTAGCCTATTAGCTCTGATACCATATTAGAAAACATAATGCGAAAATATAAAAGAGTAAGAGAGAAATAAATAAGAGACACAAGATTTAAGGTGGTTCGGTTTAAGACCTACATCCACACACTAAAGCCCTATAGGTTACATCTTGTTTTATTGAGTAAATATAATTGTACATAAGAAGCCTCCTTATTTAGGAGCCAAAGGGAAGAGGGACTTCATGTTTTTTCAATGTGGGACAAGCTTAAGCAAGGCTTATTTATGTGAACTTTCTCAATACTTGAGCAATGTGGGACAAGCCCACATTGCTATTCTCTAACAGTATCTGCCTTTGCCGAAGAATTGTCTGCTTCTTCATCAAGCAACCTGGCATGGAAGGAACGAGTAGCTTCTTTTCCAGAACCCTTCTCTTGCGAAGTAGAGGCTGCAGGCTCATCACGGAGTTTCTTTCAGTAGAAGCTTCCCCAGCATAAGATGGTAGAGAAGTCATCACCCTTGTTTCGCCATTGTCTTCTTGAAGATTCAGAGCATCTAATTCCTCCGGCGCCACGTCTTCTTGAATCAGAGATCTTTTACTTTGTTCAGACATTTTGCACTCACCAAGAGAGAGAGAGAGAGATTGAGAGAGGGAGGGGGGATGGGCCAAGGGGGGTTTATATAGAAACCTTATGGTTAGATTTGGATGGCAATGTTTGACCATTCCGTACAAAATTATAAAATTATGTCATGAACAGGTCCATCAGGTTAGACACGACTAATAAATGAGTCAAATTTATGTCAACATGTATGAAATTATATATGTCAACTTCAATTTGCCTGATTTAATAAATGAATCTTATTTAATTTAACCAATATAATCATATGAAAAATGATTCACGTCAATATTTTTTTCATCTCATCGTGCAAATTGTGTGACATGTATCATTTTTATAAATTAGGTTTAAAGAATTTATAAATAAATTCGAAGATAATCAATTTGATTTGTGAAAAGAAATTCAATTTTTTAGGTACCACATTATTCTGGGATTGTTGCTCATTTCCTTCACACATTATAAAGAAATTTACATTATTTTGGTTATTTTGTTGAGCCATGTAGCTAAAAAACACCTTCCAACCAGCTCAACAAAGTAGTCAACCAATTGTTGATTAGCTACAGTGCTCAGCAAGCACTGTAGCTCAACAATCTATATCTTATATAATAAAAAAATTATTGTTTTCTCTCTCATGAAAAAAAAAAAAAATTATTATTCCTCTACTATAAAATTGAAAAAATCTGCCTCATAGTACCTAATACGTTTGTGAAGGGTTTTATTTATCTTGAAACAAGTTAAGTTATTTTGGGTATTTGAACTTATGGGTATCATCAAATTTGCAATTTTATATACTATTAAATTCTTTTTTTTAAAAAAATATATGTCCATTAGATTTTTTTTTTTTTTTTTTAATAATCGTTAGTAAAAGACAAATTTAGAAAAATGACTACTAGGAAATGACAAATTTCAAAAAATATGATTGTTGGTAGGGGTGTCAATCTAGTTGGTAATAACTAGCCAGCAGCCAATAACTGGTTACTGGCCAACCAGTTTTAAAACAATCAGTTGGAAAAAACCTATAACGGGTACCTCGGTCCAATTACAAATTTTTTTATTTTCACACACCTGGTTATAACCAGTAACCAGGTGTGTGTGTGTATATATGTGTATTAATATATATTATATTAGTGATTTTAAGGGTTTTTTTAGGTTTTTTTTTTTTTAAAAAAAAAAACTACTAAACAAATTATAAAACAGCAAAACACTGTGTATGTGATATATTCATTTTTGAAAGTAAAAACATGAGTTTACAATTTTACAATAATTCTTCTCTTTTTTCTTTTTCTTTTTTTCTTTTTTTTCTCTTTTTTTTTATTTTTTTATTTTTTTAATTTAACTCTAAGGTTTACACTACATTACCATATGTGAGAATTGTGAAATTGTGAATCTATTATCTATCTCCTCTTCCTCCTCTTCTTCTTCTTCTATTATTCTTCAAAGTTCAAATACAGTTTATAGTTTAATATGTTTATGACTATTTTTATTTTTTTTCTTTGGGTTTTTAGGGCATTTTTAAAATGTATTATGAAAGTGAAGAGCAACCATAACTAAGCCTAGCTTACTGGGCTAAAAAACCCATAATTATTTTTTTAAGGGCCAAAAATGCCTAAATCAAGCCCAAAAAATAGGCTCAATATCCAAAATAGACACAAAATGCACAATTTTTTGAAAACCCAGTTATAACAGAATTGGTAACCGGTAGCCAGTTGCCAGTTCCAGTTTTCTAAATTTAATAACCGGGTACCCCGGTTACAACTAACGGTTTTAACCAATAACTGGTAACCGGGACCGGGTTGACACCCCTAATTGTTGGAGAAAGAATAGATAAATAATATTTAAATAAAAAAGTGAAAGTTAATAGCTAAAAATGCTAAGCGGGATGTAGGTACCTTAAAAAAGTATGTAGTTAAAATAGAAAAATGTAGTCTTTTAGCCAAAATTTAGCTAAATATTTACTGAGTTGGATGTAACACTCTTATAAAGAAATTTACTACACTAGATTCGCAACAAAATAATTGAGAAATGCTACATGTTTCACACACTTTATAAGACCCGAGCCCATGGGCCCGGGTTATGGAAGAATGGAGACATGGGCCTAGCTAGATGTTGTCAAAAGCCCAGAACCTGTCCAAAGGATTGAGCTCATTAATAGCTGAACTTGTCTCAGGAAAGTACGCCGAAGGTATCCTCGAATGCTATATTCCTCGGACATCATTATTAGGGAATACAAAATACTAGCTCTAGAAGAGCTCCTTGCCGAGCTTGTGGCGATGACCGGGCTCATATAATCGGAAGCAAGCTATTTGCCATTCATAAAGATGGAGTGCCAATTATGGGATGCGCATCAGTTACCACAACGGTTATAAGCCTCATTTACGGGTAGAGCATTAACACCCAAGACCTTTACACGAATTCATGATTAAACATTAAGTTGTTGTGGCATACCAAACCAAATTACCCTTCTTTTTAAAAAATTAAAAATAATAAATAATAAAATTAAGAGTAAATTTGAAATTTTATAAAAAAGTCAAGGATATAAATATCATTTTATCACTTTCAAAAATTTAAAATCATTGTTAACATACTGCAATGACATTTTTCAAACCACTCAATGCAAGAAACGGCCTAAATTTCATAAGCTTCGAACCTAAAATATCGTAAAGTTGCAGATCATTTTGATTTGGAAGAAGAACAGCATCTACATTAATTTAGAAGACCCCAAAATAAAATACAGTAATTAATTTCCAAAAGCATTTGGAGAGGGTGTTTATGTCGAAACTTTATGGTTAGAAGGCAATGCTTGACAGACTTCTGAACCCAATACGAACACAAAGTTTGCCTAAACATCAAAGACTGGAGTTTCAAATATAATTACAGATTGAAATTCAAATGATTACAACAGAAACAGAGAGATAGACATTCAGTAGGAGTAGGAGTGTGAATGGCTAAGATCACTTTGTGGTTTCTAGTCTGATTTCTCTTGCTTGACCACAATACTCTTTACATATTCAAAAGAGTATAATATGTTTGTTCTTGGTAGGATAAAATCAAAATCCTAGTTGACCCCTACTTAATGAAATTTATTAAATGGATTCTAAAATAAGGACATCAATAAAAAAAAATAAAGGATAATGCCCCCCTTTAAACTACCGCACAATCGATAACGTTCTCCCCCAAACTTTCAATTGGGGCAATCTCTCCTAAACTTACCGAAAAATTGACAATATACTCCCAAGGCTAACAAAAAGACAACAATGACCCTAAATATTTGTCAATAAAACAAAAATATCCCTATAAATTAAAATAATAATAACAAAAAAAGATATTTTCAATAAAAAAATTTCTACTCCCATTTTACTTTTTCTTTTTCTTTTTTATTTAAAAAAAACAAATTTTTAGATTTATTTTTTAAGATAATTTTAATTTTATTAAGGGTATTTTTGTTATTAGGGGGACATAGATAATTTTTGGTAGTTTGGGGGGACATTATGGCAATCAGAAGTTTGATGGGATATTGTCAATTGGATGGTTGTTTGATGGGTATGTGAACTTTTCCCAAAAATAAAATATTATAAAGTAGTAAGTAAAACCCTATTTTAACTCAATAACAAAACCAATTAATTTGTTCTTAAAATCAAGAAAGAAGTATATTTTTTAAAAAGAAAATGAAGTGAAGAACCCTAAAATGAATAATACTACTCTTCACATTCATTTGACATTTCAAATGAGTGCTTTGAAAGATTGATAGAGAGAAAAAGTAGAAGAAGATTTTGTAGTTTGTACAAAATGAAAGGACATTTTGCATTGGAAGAAGAAGCTGAATCAAGTCAATCACCATGTTCATTTAGAAGACCCCAAAACAAAATAATGGATTTCCAAAAGCATATACCAGCATCATTGCAAGAAATTGTATTTTTCTCATCAATTTACAAAATAAGAAATTAAGAAATAGTGAACATGCACCATCGAGGTGCTGATGAAGAAGAGGACTTTTGATGCTGGGCAGAACTAAGATTGTTTTGACAGCGTATAAAAACTAAGAATTAAAAATAAAAAAGAGAATTCAGGATAAGAGAAAATAACAAATAGGGAGTGCCCCAAATGTGCAAACAGATCAATAACTCTGAAAGACTTAAATTATTTAATTGATAGTATAAGCTGAATTCTAAAAATAACAAAAACTAGATGCCATATCTCCTAAATTAACAAGAAAAAAGAAAGAAAACAAATCCTTATTAAAATGAAAATTAAAACACCCATGTATAATTAAAATAATAGTTTTGCATCAACTTTGAATTCATCCACTAGAAGTTGTGCCACTTGCATCATACCGGTGCTGTATAATGCAGACTCAGCCAATATTGTTTATCACCTCCATCACCCCATAATATAAACGCCAAATCGAATGCTCTTTGAACGAGAGGATCTGCAAAATCCCCATTCGGACCCCTCCTTGCCATTGTCAACAAGTATTTCCTCCTCAGCTTTCTAACTGCAATAATTAATTGCTCATTTTCAGGAACATCGACACGAAGCCAATTCTCGGTAAAATCATATAAAGCTTCCAAATTATGAAATGGGTACTCCCCTTTTATTTTGTGGTAGTCAACAATGCTTTTCAAGAATCCAATCTCTGTATCAACATCTGTCCAAACCTTCTCCACAAAATCAACAATCGGTTCATTTCTTCGATTCTTGTCTGCAGGTGGCTTCATTGCGGAGTTTCTTGCACTAGAATGTTCCCCTGCAGAAGAAGACCATGTTCTTTTATCCGCTTCTCCTCTGCATTTTTCTTCAGAGAATGATCGGGCGCTTCGTTTCCGACTTGGTTTATTACAAGCTTTCCAAGCAAAAGATGGTCGAGGTCGAGGAGTCGTCACCTTTGTTTTGCCGTGTTCTTCTTCCTTCCGCGCCATTACGTCTTCTTGGATTGGAGATCTTTTACTCCACAGAGAAGAAACACAGAGAGAGAGAGAAGGGGGATCGGAGGGGGTGTTTATATCGAAACCTTATGGTTAGAAGGCAATGCTTGAGAGACTTCTTAACCCAATACGAACAGAGTTTGCCTAAACATCAAAGACTGGAGTTTCAAATATTCAGATAACTACAACCAACTACAGATTGAAATTCAAATGATTACAAACAGAAACAGAGAGATAGACATAAAACAGAGAGTTCAACATTCAGTAGGAGTCTGAATGGCTAAGATCACGTGGATGAAGATAAATTTGAAGAGATTTTTTTTTAAAAAAAAAAAATTAATTTGAAGAATTACTTTTAAAATGAAATAAATATCAAACTTTGTATATCTTATTCTATTTTAATTAAATATTATTATTTTCTTTTTTTAAAAAAAAATTCTTTTTTTGTTCTTAATGGATGAAAGAGAAAGAAAATGAATATATAAGATTAAAAAACTAAATAACTCTCACTTTTTGACACTTGGTATTTGGAGAGTCTTATTGACCAAAGTTAAAATTTGAAATATAGTAAAGGGCGAGTTAAATGACTCTTTTTATGAGTTTTTTTAAATTTTTAAAGAAAAATCAAATTTAAAGAGTCCAATGGGATGCTCTAAGATCATTCACAATGGAGGAGTCAAATGATACTTTTATCTAAAAGATCAAATTTGTAAAAAACAAAAAAAAAAACCCACATTGGATTAAAAAAAAAAAATGCAAAATGGATATTTGATTGGATTAGCCCAAAAAAAATGCTATATGTAAATAACACTTTTCAAGAGAGCCATTTTAGTTTTTAGGATTAAATACATTTCCAAGTACCTGTGATTTGCAACAAAAGCAAATAGCCACCTAAGTTTTCAAAAATGTCACAATTGGTATTTATGGTAAGCAAATAAACTCACTTGGTACTTCCGTTAAGATTATGTATGTTAATTTTTTAACGGAGCATCACGTCACCTTTACATATGGCGTGGTACCTGTGGTTTTAAGGTCCCACGTGGTGTGGTACCTAGGTTTTTGGGTGCCACATTATAAAAAAATAAATAAATAAATAAATCCACAAAAAGAAAAATTATTAAAACTTTTTATACAACTAAACACAAAAGTTTTGAACATTTTTTTGTTTAGGTTTTGTTCTAAACTAAATATTCCAAAATATAAAACTAAAACATATAGATGTTTGCCAAATAAATAAAGGACAAAGTTTTTCTCCAAATTAGGTTGAAGGAAAATCATGTACATATCTAATATTATTAAAAAAATGGACACGTCACTTTTTATAGACTAGGTTGAAGGATATTCCTCCAAAACTTTGTCCCTAAAACTATATGGGCTTTTTTTTTTTTTTCTTCATTTGTCATATAAATAATGCCATAATGTTTTTTTTTTCTTTGTTTTGTATTTGTTACAATTTTCATAAAAATAATGAGTTTTCTTTTTGTGTGAATCAAATATGCAAAACAAAAATAATCAAAATGCAAAAATCCAACTACTAGTTCTAGGATGTTACAATTACAAAAAATAAACCCAACTACAAAAATAAAATACAATTTAATGGCCATACATGCATAAAACTTAAGTTACATAAAAAATAAAAGTTACAAAATTAAGGATAGTAGCCAACAAATCAGCTCTAATTGAGGGTCCCCGACCTACCTATAAATAAGGCATGTATATTCCATCAAACGGCACTCATTGGTAGGCATAGGTCAGAAGAACCCCTCAATATTTTAACTTTGTTTTGCTAGATTTTGTAGCTGTGCAGTGTTCTTCAATTGGCTTAAGCAAAACATAGAAGTATTTATATAATTATTCATTCCGCTGCTAATTTTATTATTAATTAACATTTAATTATATTTAAAATTCTTACATAGACCACCATGAAAAACTGTCCTGGCAACAAATTCCAGCAGTCACCAAGTCACTAATCATTCTCAAGTAAAATAGGATGTTCTTCAAAGTTATTTTTACAAAGAATGAGAAAAAAAAAAAAAAATTCAATTGAAACCGATAAATGGAATTTCTAAATAGCAAAATAAATTAAGAAGTAAACAAATAGGATATTCCTTAATTTCAGATCAACAAAAACCAATACCCAGTAATAGTAGGATAGTTCCAGAACATGTGAAGCTTCCCAAATGACTTATCTGTTAACACACATTGATTGAGTACATTGCTAAAGGTATTTGCCCACTTCTTCGTCACTCAAGCTGGCATGGAAGTGACGAGCAGGTTCGGTACAAGAACCGTTCTCTTGCGAAGCAGCAGGCTGCAGGCTCATCGCCAAGTTTCTTGCAGTAGAAGCTTTCCATCAGAAGATGGTAGAGGAGTCGTCACCCTTGTTTCGCCGTCGTCTTCTTGGAGATTCAGAGAATCTAATTCCTCCGGCGCCACGTCATCTTGGATCGGAGATCTTTTACTTTGTTAAGACATTTTGCCAAGAATGTTTTTATAGAAGACAAATGTTTTTTTGGTGTCAATATTTTTGTGTGACACATGTCACTTTTATAAATGAGAAATGATTAGATTTCTCATATATTTTTCATCTCATCTTATAAATAAATTATTAGATTTGTGAACTTATGTGAGCCCTACATAAGTCAATGGTATACCCCACAAATTTAATAATTGATCTATTAAATTTATAGGAAAATATAAACAAATTATTGGCACTAGTAATTTCTCTTTACAAATTAGGTTGGAGAAATTTTTTCCAACTCAACTTGGAGGAAAATTGTCCATATATGTGGCTCTCCAGCTCTCAGTATAGAGTTGATGAAGCACATCAAAGAAGGTAGTATAATGGCACTATTTGCCAAAGGACCGGGCTGGGAAGGAGAGAAAAAATAAAAAATCAACTTTACTATTTATCTCAAAATCAACTCTAACATTCTTACTTTTTCTACCTCATCAATCAATTTTTACTATTATTCAAATAAAAAAATCATTATAAAACAAATTTTTTCACTTTTTAATACAAAATATTCTCACTTTTTTTTCTTCTTACATCAATAAAATTTGTTACAGTATCGGCCCACTCCCTTTTTCAAGCCCCTTCCAAAACACACCCAATATGTCCATGAAGTAGTTTTAATCTTTAAGTAGCAGCTGGAGTGGAAAGTGAATCCAATAGAGGCAGCCAATTAAGCAGGAGACTTGTCATTGAGCAGGAATTCTACCTTCCAGCAAGAGGATCTATTTGAAAACAAGTCTGTTTTGTCTTAAAAGAGTGGTGCAGTAAATTGTGATTTGATTAAAGTCTATCACTTGTATTAGTTTTCTTTTGTATTTAGTTTATCAAATAGTGGATGTGTGTTTAATAAAGTTCATGTACTCCAATTATTAATCACATTGAGAAATTTGCATCCTAAAACATATATCTTGAGTTGTGAGTGATTTGCTCACTGCTGCTGCATCAGTCCTAGTTGCTGCATCATTTGGAACCATTTTCAATTTCACATGCACTCTAATAAAAAAATACATGCTCTTTTTTTAAAAGTAATTTCATTGAAAATATCAAAAGAGCAAAGAAAATTGAGCGCAGTGAAGCTGCAGAGCATTTTGCAATGGAAGAAGAAGAAGCTCCAGAACAAGTGATTTTATATTCAAATCTGATCAATCAAGTCAGTCACCATGTACATGTAGAAGACCCCAAAACAAATTGATTAACTCCATTTAACTATCAACTTCAGACCCTTCCAATATTCTTCATTACTTCCACCACCCCATATCTTATGCGCCAAATGGAATGATATTTGATCGCGAGGATCTGCAAAACGCACAATCGTACCCTTCCTTGCCATATTGCTCAAGTATTTCTTCCTCAGGTCGATAACTAGAACAATTAATTTATCTTCAGGAATATCGACTTGAAGCCAATACGTGATGAAATAAGGTAGATGAATGAGATCATGAAATGGGTACTTCCCATTTATTACGTAGTAGTCAATAATGGCATTCAAGAGTCCAATCTCAGTATAAACATCTCTCAAAACCCTCTGGGTAAAAGATTCATTCTGTTCATCATTTCTTGGATTCCCATCTTCACCAACACTACGTATATAAAGCTTATCCTCCATCTTTTTCTTATTTCCACTAACAAAAAATTTCATCTTGAGGGGACGTTTAGCTGGCATTGCCGAAGAAATGTCTAATAATTTTTCATCAACCAACCTGTCAAGAGAGGGACGACCTACTTGTGTCGAGGAACCAGTCTCTTGCAAAGCAGCAGGTGCAGGTGGGTTCATTGCGGAGTTTCTTTCTTTTTTCTTGATACGTAATCGGGAAGTCCGGGCAATTCGAAACCTCCGCTTCTTGGGGCATAATCTCCAGCCGAATATGCAACCCTCGAGATTAACCACCTCTCTTTCATCCTCTTCGCCCCTGCATTTTTCTTGTGAGTGGACAGATTTTGAAGCTGCATGTGGTAGAGTTTCTTCTTTATTCGGTTCATTTCTATGAAAAGAAATCCTTTTCTTGAAGGGAAGAGTATCTGCCTTTGCCGAAGAATTGTCTGCTCCTTCATCAAGCAGCCTGGCATGGAAGGGACGAGCAGCTTCTTTACCAGAACCCTTCTCTTGCGAAGCAGAAGGCTGCGGGCTCATCGCCGAGTTTCTTTCAGTAGAAGCTTCCCCAGCAGAAGATGGTAGGGGAGTCGTCACCCTTGTTTCGCCATTGTCTTCTTGGAGATTCAGAGCATCTAATTCCTCCGGCGCCACGTCTTCTTGAATCGGAGATCTTTTACTTTGTTCAGACATTTTGCACTCACCAAGAGAGAGAGGGGGGATTGGCCGAGGGGGGGTTTATATAGAAACCTTATGGTTAGATTTGGATGGCAATGTTTGACCATTCCGTACAAAATTATAAGATTATGGCTTCCATCGGGTTAGACACGACTAATAAATGAGTCAAATTTATGTTAATTTTTATAAAATTATATACATTAACTGTAACTTGCCCTATTTATTAAATGAATCTTATTTAATTTTACTGGTAAAGTCTATATACCACATTTAAATTACAACTCAATTGATAACTTCTTTTTTTTTAAAAAAAAAAAAAAACTTTCAATTGGGACATTGTCCCTCAAAACTACCAAAAAATTGACAACCCCAAGACTAACAAAAAGACAACAATGACCCTAAATATTTGTCAATCAAACAAAAATACCCCTATAAATTTATATATATATATTATTTTTTAACAAAAACGATTTTTTTATTAAAAAAATTTATACACCCATTTTTTTTAAAAATAAAATAAAATAAAAACTATTTTAATTATATTAAGGGTATTTGTTTTCATTAGGGGAGACACTGACAATTTTTGATAGTTTGGGAGGAATATTGTCAATTAAATGATAGTTTGAGAGAGGTATGTAAATTTTTCCTAAAAATAAAATATTAGAAAATAGTAAGTAAAACCCTATATAAAACCCTATTTTAACACAATAACATAACCAATTAATTTATTCTTAAAATCGGGAAAGAAGTATATATATATATATATATTTAAAAAACGAACATGAAGTAAAGAACCATAATCGTCGATCTTCTAAAATGAATAATGCTACTCTTCACATTCACATGACATTCCAAATGAGCGCTTTTGAAAGATTAATTGAGAGAAAAAAATAGAAGAATATTTTGTAGTTTGTACACAATTAAAGGACATGCACATTTTCAGTCATTTTGAGTGCAGTAAAAGCTGTAGAACATTTTGCATTGGAAGAAGAAGTTGATTCAAGTCAATCACCATGTTCATTTAGAAGACCCAAAACAAAATAATGGATTTCCAAAAGCATTTAGTGTAAGACTTCAAGAAATCAAAACTGAGTGTAGAATACAATCAAAACTGAATTCCTTAATACATGGAGTTAGTTATATCTAAAAAACTAAAATACAAAATTCAAATATATGAAAATCTAATCCATACATTTGAATTCTCAATATTATCTCTATTTTGCTGTGATTGGTTGTTTTTGAATATCTGTTGCGTTATTCATAGATTCTTGCATAACAGCCCCCTCAAACGAAGGGGAAGAGGATGAACGTGAAGTTTGGTGCACAGTTGTGAGAAACGAATAGCAGAAAGTCCCTTTGTGAACACATGCACAACTTGATCAACTGTAGAGATTTATTTGGGAACAATATCTTTATTCAACACCTTCTCATGAATAAAATGATAATCCACTTCAATGTACTTACTCCGAGCATGGTAATTGTAAATAGAAAATTGTATTTTCTCATGAATTTAAAAAATAAGAAATAGTGAACAGCGCTAATGAAGAAGAGGACTTTTGATGCCGGGCTAAACTAAAATTGTTCTGACAACGTAAAAAAAGCAGCCTGAACAAATAATTGAAAATAGAAAATGAAAATTCAAGAAGAGAGAAAATCCTTCAAATAAAAAACAGAAAAATAACCTTAAATTTAATTAACAGTATAAATTGAATTCTAAAAATAACAAAAACTTGGCATTTCCTAAGTTAACAAGAAAATTAAACAACACATGCATAATTAAAATAATAGTTTTATCAATTTTCTCCTGAAGCCAACTTGAATTCATCCACTAAAAGCTGTGCCACTTGTATCATCCCGGCCACTGAGGTGGTATATAGTACAGCCTCAGCCAATATCGTGTATCACTTCCATCACCCCATAATATAGACGCCAAGTTGAATGCTCTTTGAACGAGAGGATCTTCAAAAGCCCCATTCCGACCCCTCCTTGCCCTTGTCATCAAGAATTTCCTCCTCAGCTTTCTAGCAACATTAATTAATCGCTCATAGTAAGGAACATCGACACGAAGCCAATTCTCTGTAAAATTATATAAAGCTCCCAAATTATGAAATGGGTATTCCCCTTTTATTTTGTGGTAGTCAATAATGCTATTCAAGAATCTAATCTCTGCATAAACATCTGTCCAAATTCTCTCCACNAAGTCTATATACCACATTTAAATTACAACTCAATTGATAACTTCTTTTTTTTTAAAAAAAAAAAAAAACTTTCAATTGGGACATTGTCCCTCAAAACTACCAAAAAATTGACAACCCCAAGACTAACAAAAAGACAACAATGACCCTAAATATTTGTCAATCAAACAAAAATACCCCTATAAATTTATATATATATATTATTTTTTAACAAAAACGATTTTTTTATTAAAAAAATTTATACACCCATTTTTTTTAAAAATAAAATAAAATAAAAACTATTTTAATTATATTAAGGGTATTTGTTTTCATTAGGGGAGACATTGACAATTTTTGGTAGTTTGGGATGAACATTGTCAATTAGATGATAGTTTGAGGGAGGTATGTAAATTTTCCCTAAAAATAAAATATTAGAAAATAGTAAGTAAAACCCTATATAAAACCCTATTTTAACACAATAACATAACCAATTAATTTATTCTTAAAATCGGGAAAGAAGTATATATATATTTTAAAAAAAAAAAAAAACGAACATGAAGTAAAGAACCATAATCGTCTTCTAAAATGAATAATGCTACTCTTCACATTCACATGACATTCCAAATGAGCGCTTTTGAAAGATTAATAGATAGAAAAAAAATAGAAGAATATTTTGTAGTTTGTACACAATTAAAGGACATGCACATTTTCAGTCATTTTGAGTGCAGTAAAAGCTGTAGAACATTTTGCATTGGAAGAAGAAGTTGATTCAAGTCAATCACCATGTTCATTTAGAAGACCCAAAACAGAATAATGGATTTCCAAAAGCATTTAGTGTAAGACTTCAATAAATCAAAACTGAGTAGGTAGAATACAATCAAAACTGAATTCCTTAATACATGGAGTTAGTTATATCTAGAAAACTAAAATACAAAATTCAAATATATAAAAATCTAATCTATACATTTGAATTCTCAATATTATCTCTATTTTGCTGTGATTGGTTGTTTTTGAATATCTGTTGCATTATTCATAGATTCTTGCATAACAGCCCCCTCAAACGAAGGGGAAGAGGATGAACGTGAAGTTTGGTGCACAGTTGTGAGAAACGAATAGCAGAAAGTCCCTTTGTGAACACATACACAACTTGATCAACTGTAGAGATTTATTTGGGAACAATATCTTTATTCAACACTTCTCATGAATAAAATGATAATCCACTTCAATGTACTTACTCCGAGCATGGTAATTGTAAATAGGAAATTGTATTTTCTCATCAATTTAAAAAATAAGAAATAGTGAACAGCGCTAATGAAGAAGAGGACTTTTGATGCCGGGCAAAACTAAAATTGTTCTGGCAACATAAAAAAGCAGCCTAAACTAATAATTGAAAATAGAAAAAGGAAATTCAAGAAGAGAGAAAATCCTTCAAATAAGCAAACAGAAAAATAACCTTAAATTTAATTGACAGTATAAATTGAATTCTAAAAATAACAAAAACTAGGCATTTTCTAAATTAACAAGAAAATTAAACAACACATGCATAATTAAAATAATAGTTTTATCAATTTTCTCCTTAAGCCAACTTTGAATTCATCCACTAAAAGCTGTGCCACTTGTATCATCCCGGCCACTGAGGTGGTATATAGTACAGCCTCAGCCAATATCGTTTATCAGTTCCATCACCCCATAATATAAACGCCAAGTTGAATGCTCTTTGAACGAGTGGATCTTCAAAAGCCCCATTCAGACCCCTCCTTGCCCTTGTCATCAAGAATTTCCTCCTCAGCTTTCTAGCAACATTAATTAATCGCTCATAATCAGGAACATCGACACGAAGCCAATTCTCTGTAAAATTATATAAAGCTCCCAAATTATGAAATGGGTATTCCCCTTTTATTTTGTGGTAGTCAATAATGCTAGTCAAGAATCTAATCTCTGCATAAACATCTGTCCAAATTCTCTCCACAAAATCAATAATGGGTTCATTTCTTGGATTCTCAGATGCAGGTGGGTTCATTGCGGAGTTTCTTGCACTAGAATCTTCCCCTGCAGAAGAAAACCTTGTTCTTTTATTCGCTTCTCCTCTGCATTTTTCTTCATAGAATGATCGGGCGCTTCGTTTCGGACTTCGGGTAGACTTTCTTTCTTCTTCATTGGGTAATTCATGTATTGGATTCTCATCGCCTCTGCCTCTTCGTCCATCACCCTTATTACAAGCTTTCCCAGCAAAAGATGGTCGAGGAGTCGCCACCTTTGTTTTGCCGTGTTCTTCCTCCCGCGCCATTACGTCTTCTTGGATTGGATTGGAGATCTTTTACTCCACAGAGAAGAAACAGAGAGAGAAGGGGAATCGGAGGGGGTGTTTATATCGAAACCTTATGGCTAGAAGGCAATGCTTGAGAGACTTCTTAACCCAATACGAACCCAGAGTTTGCCTAAACGTCGAAGACTGGAGTTTCAAATATTCAGATAACTACAACCAACTACAGATTGAAATTCAAATGATTAAAACAGAAACAGAGAGATAGACATAAAACAGAGAGCTCAACATTCAGTAGGAGTGTGAATGGCTAAGATCACGTCGATGAAGATAAATTTGAAGATTTTTTTTTTTTAATTTTTTAATTTTTTAAATTTGAAGAGTTAAATATCAAAATATTATTATTTTCTTATTTTTTAATTCTTATTATTATTATTATTGGTAGAAGAGAGAGAATGAAAATAAATATATAAGATTAAAAAACTAAATAACTCTTACTTTTTGGCACTTAGTATTTGGAGAATTAGGATCCTCTCTAGTTCAAATCAAATGGATAATATCAAGTTAGTTATAATGAAGGGGTATTTTAGTCCACTAAAAAAATGAAAAGATAGAAATACTCCCCCACTATAACTAACTGGATATTATCCAGTTCAAATGAACTAATCCTATATTTAGAGAGCCTTGTTGATCAAAGTTAAATTTGAAATAGAATAGAAGACTTGTCAAATAACTTTTTTTGTTAGTATTTTCAAAATTTTAAAGAAAAGCCAAATTTAAAGAGTTCAATAGGATGCTCTAAGAGCATTCATAATAGATGAGTCAAATGGTACTTTTATAAAAAATAGTTAATCAAATTTGTTAAAAAAAAAAAAAAAAAATTGGATTAATCAAAAAAAATGCAAAATGGATATTTGATTGGATTGGCCAAAAAAAAAAATGATACGTATAACAACATTTTTCAAGAGAATACCTAATTTTATTTTTTAAGGTTAAATACCTAATTTCCAGTACCTGTGATTTGCAACAAAATCAAATAGGCACCTAAGTTTTCAAAAATGTAACAAATGGTACCCATAGTAAGCAAATAAACCCACTTGATACTTCCTTCAAGATTCTGTTAGTTTTTGAACGGAGTACCACGTCACCCTTACACGTGGAGTGGTACCTGGGTTTTTGAGCGCCACATCATATTAAAAATATATATATCAAAACTTTTTGAGATACGTTATACATCATTCTCTTAACTATCTTTCAACCATTTTTTTTTTCTTTTTAAATCTAATAGATCCACTATTGATTTGTGGACTCATGTGGATCCTACAAAAATTTAATGGTAGATTCACCCATCTAATATAGGGAGATGGTTGAGAGAATGATTTTTATCATTTCTCAAACTTTTTATACAACTGATAGCCTGGAAAGTTCAGTACTCCATTCCCAAACTACAAAGATAGAGAAAGAGAAAAAGATAAGAAAATTTCTAGATCCAGAGAGACCCAAAAGCAGAAAACCCATAAAAAATGAAATGCCAATGAGAATTGGAAACAAATAAACACAAAAGTTTGAACATTTTTTGTTAAGATGATTATAGTCCTCTTAGAGCTATTCCAAATGTAATGTGACATTTAAAATCACAAATAAATTAAAATTTAATAATAATTATCTCAAATTGAATGGTGATTTTAAATGTCATGTCACATTTGGAATGAAGTTCTCCTAGAGTCCTCTTTATATCATTACTCTTCCAAAATATAAAACTAGAACATGCAGATGTCCACCAAATAAATAAAATATTGGAAAATTGCCTATTTCTTTAACTTGCCACGCCTATATTTCATATTATTTGCTGGGTTTTGGATTCGGGTATGTGGGGAGGGTGAGAACGGGGCGGGTTTCGGTAATTATGTTAATGGCATTTTTGTAATTTTTCATTTGATTGGTTTTTTTTTTTTTTCTTTTAATTAGTTGATTGGGTTGAGTCTAAAACTATATGGCTTTTATTATTATTATTATTATTATTATTATTATTTTCATTTGTCATATAAATAATGCCATAATGGGCTTCGTTTTTTTTTTTCTTTGTTTTGTATTTGTTACAATTTTCATAAAAATAATGAGTTTTCTTTTTGTGTGAATAAAATATGCAAAACAAAAAATAATCAAAATGCAAAAATCCAACTACTAGTTCTAGCCTTTAGGATGCTACAGTTACAAAAAATAAACCCAACTACAAAAGAAAAAAAAGTATACAATTTAAAGGCCATACACACATAAAACTTAAGTTACGTAAAAAAATTAAAAGTTACAAAATTAAGGCTAGTAGCCAACAAATCACTAGACCACCATGAAAAACTGTCCTGGCAACAAATTCCAGCAACCACTAAGTCACTAATCATCCTCAAGGAAAAATGAGATGTTCTTCAAAGTAATTTCTAAAAAGAATGAAAAAAAAAAAAATGAAGGAATTACAATCTCAATTGAAACCGAAAAATGAAATTTCTAAATAGCAAAATAAATTAAGAAGTAAACGCTAAACAAATAGGATATTCCTTGATTTCAGATCAACAAAAACCAATACCCAGTAACCCAGTTATAGCAGGATGGTTGTAGAACATGTGAAGCTTCACAAATGACTTATTTGTTAACACAATGACTGAGTACATTGTTAAAGGTATTTGCCCAGTCCTAACCATCATATACCCTTTTTAGTACAATATTTAAGAAGATTTAAGTCACGGATATCACCCTACTAGAAAAATAAAAATCTAAAAAAATAAAAATCCATAGAGATCCAATGATCAATCAAATGTAAAGATCAAAGAATCCCATCAAATGTTTCTATCATCTCATTTTTCAACATAAAATCAGATTTCACAAGTCCAAAACCCTGATTCCACAAAATCTACACCAATCACATTTCACAAACAAGCAAAGAGAACCCAAAACCCATCCCTAATCAGCCATGTCTGAAAGAAGAGACCCATCAAAAATCCAATACCCAAAACCATTCGGTGAAACTAGAAACCATCGAGCCATGAGCATGGGGGCTAAGACCTACTTCTTGCACTAGGCACTCAAACACCCACGGTCTTGACTAAGCACCTGACGGCTAATGCATTGTCTTTAGTATTGAAGGCTAGAAGCAACCCTGATTGCAAGTAAAAATCGAATTCTCAATGCCATACCCGTTGGACAAGTCGGCCATAAAAGTGAAAGGCTACCGATGTGGATATAATGACCATAAGCCCACTTGACCACCTCACAACATGGCAATAAGCACACAATAACTAGTCCCCCACGTGGCGAGCATTCACAAAATCATCTCAGCAAACAATAACTAGTCCACCACGTGGCAAGCATTCCAAAAATCATCTCCAATGAGCCTCTTATTAAAAGGGGCACACATTCATGGTACTCACATTTGCTCTCACTTTTTCATTTGGTTTTCTTTGTAACAAATTATACTGATTTAAACGTCATAGGCTCTCCCAATCTCCTACTCATGATTTTTCTAAAGGAAATTTTTTATATATTGCATGTATATTGGCTACTTATAATATACATGCATTTTGTAAGCAGTCAAAGGTGGCCAACTAAAAAGTCTCGTAAAAGTCTCAAGGAGTAGTTCAATCGGTTGTGAACCACACCTAATGAAACGGAAGTTACTAATTCGAATTCATCTTCCTATTTTCCTTGTGTTGACATGTAAAAAAAAAATTTGTAAAATAGAATTTAAAAAAAAAAATCAAAATTCAGTTAGTTTTTTCAATCTTGGGCCCCATGATTGAGTCGATGGGCTTTCAAGTCACATCACATAGGGCCGGTTTGCAAATAAGGTGATTAAACTAGTGTCAATTATTGCATAAAAACAAAGGAGTAGGTGATTGGATCAAAGCAAAGAGTAGAGGGAAGGCCAAAGTCTACGGTGATCACTTTGATTGGACACAATTTACGAACAACTGAGTTGCCAGCAATTTACGCTACAGATTAACCATTTCTCAAGAAAGCAATTGATTTTGATTGATTATATTGGCTTCACTTTGTTAAACCCATAAAGCTTTATGCATCAGAAAATCATATATTTGCAGAAAAGCAAAATAGATTGAAGGGCAGAGACCGAAGAAATAATGCACTCTGTCTCTGTCTCTGTCTCTGTCTCTGTCTTAAATCTTCACTTCTTTTCGTTAGAAAATCAATGGAAGCCAGCCATTTCCCATCTTTTGGTCTTCTCTTTCTTATTCTCCTCCCTCTTAAGAACCTCCATTACACAAGATACTCTTGCTCCAACTCAATCAATCAGAGACGGTGACACTTTAGTTTCAGCTGGCCGGTCATTTCAGTTGGGATTCTTCAGCCCAGGCAATTCCAAAAGTCGATATCTGGGAATATGGTACACAATTTCTTCGGAGACAGTTGTATGGGTAGCCAACAGAGATGCTCCCCTTAACGATCACTCGGGAGTTTTAAAGGTCAGTGATGGCGGAATTCTTGTGCTTCTTAATAGCACCAATGGTATTGTTTGGTCAACGAATGCGTCAAGAACCGCAGAAAATCCAGTTGCGCAGCTCTTGGACACCGGTAATCTTGCTGTGAAGGATAGAAATGATGACGACCCAGATAACTTTTTGTGGCAGAATTTCGATTATCCTTGTGACACGCTCCTACCGGAAATGAAGCTTGGATGGAACTTGGGAACTGGTCTTGATAGGTTTTTATCATCTTGGAAGAGCACGGATGATCCTGCTCGAGGTGAGTTTTCAGTCCTGATAGATCCTCGTGGGCTTCCGCAACTGGTTCTTATGAATGGAGATTCAAGACAGACTAGAGCAGGGCCGTGGAATGGCCTTCATTTTGTGGGTCATGGGTCGGGTCATGGTATAAGACCCAATCCGGTGTTTGCGTATGAATACGTGATGAATGAGAAGGAGGTCTATTACAAGTACACACTCATAAACACTTCTGTTTTCTCAAGATTTGTGGTAAACCCATCAGGCGTTGCGCAACGATTCAATTGGGTGGATCGAACACGGAGTTGGGAGCTTTTCTATACATCCCAGGCAGATGAGTGTGAAAATTATGCCTTATGCGGTGCTTATGCTACCTGCAACATCAACGAGTCTCCTGTATGTTCATGCATGGAAGGATTCTTACCCAAGTCTCCAAAACATTGGGATTCAGCAGATTGGTCTGATGGGTGTGTTCGAAGGACTCCTTTGGAATGCAATGACGGAGATGGATTCCTGAAGCTCACGAGGGTGAAATTGCCGGACACGTCTTCTTCCTGGTATAACAAGATCATGAGCCTCCAGGAATGCGAAGGAATGTGTTTGAAAAATTGCTCCTGCACAGCATATGCAAGTTTAGATGTCAGAGGAGGAGGAAGCGGCTGCGTGCTTTGGTTTGGTAGCCTTGTTGATATTATAGAATTCGGTGAGGGTGGGCAAGACCTCTATATAAGGATGGCCATTTCAGAACTGGGTATGATTTCACTTCTATTTTTTTCTTTGGATTTTGTTGAATTTTTTGTTTTGTTTTATGTTATTTAATTTTCAATTGGCGAAATTAGCTCGGCTTATTATATGTTTGTTCAATTGTTCAGACTTTTTCTCGCATGTTTTCTGAGGTTGCAGGGCATATCTTTCAAGACTTGCTTCTTAGCCATGAAAACTAGCTAAGAAGTGTTGGTTATGGTGGTGTTGGTCTCAATCACTTGACTCTGTTTTGATCTTTTTCAGATCATCTTGAGAAAAAGAGGCACTTCAGCAAGAAGAAACTAGTAGCAATTATAGTCAGTTCAACATTTCTAGTTGTGGGAATGACAGTACTTGCACTGTTCTCATACATATGGAAGAAGAAACTCAAAAACCAAGGTAGATTTGTAAGAAATAGACTTCGATAACAATTGATTTTTTGTGGTGGTAGATTTTATAGCTAAGAAATTTGAGTAAGTAGGTTTTTTTCATTGAGAACATATTGGGGAGTAAGTAATTTGCTTTTGAAAAAAGAATTATCCAATATTTTTTCATGATGCCCCATGCATCTCTTGTTATTTCAGGAATGGCAAAAAGAAGTGAGTGGAAGAATTATGATGATGAAGGTGTGAAGGAAGATATGGAGTTAACGATATTTGATTTGGCTGTAATAGCTAATGCCACAGAAAATTTTTCAAAACACAACAAGTTAGGAGAAGGTGGCTTTGGACCTGTGTACAAGGTAAATAACTACATAACTAGTTGAGCTATATTTTTAATGTTCCAAAATACTGACTCTTTGATTTTTCAGGGTACATTGCCAGAAGGGAAAGATATAGCCGTGAAGAGGCTTTCAAAGAATTCTGGACAAGGACTGAACGAGTTGAAAAATGAAGTTATTTTGATTGCCAAACTTCAACACCGTAATCTTGTGAAAATTCTCGGTTGTTGCATTCAAGACAATGAGAACATGTTAATATATGAATACATGCCTAACAAAAGCTTGGACACCTTTATTTTTGGTTTGAGACTTAATCCAAAACATCATGTTTAGTCTTTCATTACTAAAATTGTTTGTTGAGAATTCAACAAGGTATATACTTACATGAATTTGAATTTGGGCAGATCAAACAAAGTGTAAATTACTAGATTGGCAGAAGCGCATCAACATTATTCATGGTGTTGCTAGGGGCCTTCTCTATCTTCATGAAGATTCTAGACTAAGAATTGTCCATAGAGATCTCAAAGCTAGCAATATCCTTCTAGATAACAATATGAATCCAAAAATTTCAGACTTTGGCTTGGCTAAATCATTCAGGGGAGATCAAATTGATTCCAAGACCAAAAGGATTATTGGAACATTGTAAGTATGCTCTTAACTTCTTTTATAGGTTAAGTTTAGCTGTTTTTAACTTCTTCTTTTTTCAGTGGTTATATGTCCCCCGAGTATGCGGTGCATGGACGGTACTCAATAAAATCTGATGTATTTAGCTTTGGAGTTTTAGTAATAGAGACAATGAGTGGGAAGAAGAATAGGAAATTTTGTCACCCAGACCACAACCTTAATCTTCTTGGACATGTAAGCATAAAGAGTGATAAATCCTACTAATTTACTCTTCTTTTTTTTTTTTTTTGTGTGAAGAAAACCTCTTATTTACACTGCCGTTACTGACAATACAAAGGGTCACATGATGCTCTTGTTATTTTGCTCTTTTAATAGCTATGGGCCAATTTGAAGGCATGTAGTCTGACCCACAAAATTTGACTTTTATTTCTTTCAGGCATGGAAATTATGGATTGAAGAAAGGCCAACGGAATTGATCGATGAATTGGTAGGTGACTTATGTAGTCTATCTAATGTATTACGACACATTCATGTGGGTTTGTTATGTGTACAAGAAAAACCAGAAGATAGACCAAACATGTCGTCTGTGGTTCAAATGTTGAGCAGTGACTGTTTATTGCCTAAACCAAGGCAGCCGGGTTTCTTTACAAATTCAATTGAAGTAAATCCTTCACCTAGCAAGCATACAACTTGTTCAGCCATTACATTGTTGGAAGCGCGGTAAATATCATCAAAATGAGAGCAAAAAACTATGTTACTTTTCCTTTAATTAATGAATTTATGTGATATTGGTTTTGGCTCAGTGCAAGGCTGCTCCTACTTTATTCATGCTGTTTATTCATCTAGTGGATTGGTTTTTACTCACAGGACTATAAATTTAGATCTAATTTGTCACTAGAAAAGCAGTTAAAAGGTTGCAATTAAAAGTTTTGATTAAGCATATGCCAAAACAGGCTCTCCTGAAGGCTGAAACCTCTCGGCCTTGTTTTACCAACTGATGTCGTGTCCTCTAAATATCTTGCTAGCAATAAAAGATGTGGCTGGAGGGGATGGTTGAACTACCCCAAAAGGCTGTGGGGTACTTGTTCGGCCGCCACCCATTTGGTTAAAGGGGTGGCCGACCCGACCATCCCTTGCCAATTGTGTTGATGTGAAACAAACAATTTTATATTTACCTTAAAAACAAAGTAGAGAATTAAGGCAGTCAAAGAGAATTTTCTTCCCAAAAACTTATTATTCAATATAGAGAGTAAAAACATGACAAAAATATATTTAATTCTCATTGCTAACCGCTTAATGCAAGAAACTGCTTACACTTTGTAAGCTTAGAACCTAAAATTTCGTAAAGTTGCAGATCATTTTGATTTGGAAGAAGAACACCATCTACATTAATGTAGAAGACCCCAAAATAAAATACATTAATTACTGAATTTCCAAAAGCATTTACCATCGGTGCAAGAAAATAAGAAAGAAATCCTGAACACTATTTAATTAAACATCTACATAAATTTAGATAATGATGATGATGAATCGATGATGACCTGCTCCAATTACCACTCAAATTTCATAGCCTTCCAATCTTCATCATTACCTTGAGCAGTACCCCATATCTTATTCGCCAAATTGAATGCTATTTGATCTCGAGGATCTGCAAAATCCACAGTCGAACCCTTCCTTACCATATTGGTTAAGTATTTCTTCCTCAGCTTCCTCACTACATCAATCAATCGATGTTTAGGAACATCCACTTGAAGCCAATTCGCGATGAAATCATCAAAGCAATCGAAATGACAAAATGGGTATCTCCCGTTTCTTGTGTTGTAGTCAATGATGCCATTCAAGAGTCCAATCTCAACATCAACATCTGTCCAAACCCTCTGGATATAAGTTCCTTCATTCGGTTCTTCTACCTTATCCTCCATCTTTTTATCGTTTATAGTTATACTCAAACAAAGACTCTTCTGTCGGGGACGTTTAGCTGCAGGGCGCGGGCTCATCATCGCGGAGGTTCTTGCAGTAAAAGATTTCCAAGAAAAAGATGGTCGAGGAGTTGTTTCGCCGTGTTCTTCTTCCTCCCGCGCCAGTACGTTTACTCCACAGAGAAGGAACAGAGAGAGAGAGAAGGGGGATCGGAGGGGGTGTTTATATCGAAACCTTATGGCTAGAAGGCAATGCTTGAGAGACTTCTGGACCCAATACGAACACAGAGTTTGCCTAAACATCAAAGACTGGAGTTTCAAATATTCAGATAACTGCAACCAACTACAGATTGAAATTCAAATGATTACAAACAGAAACAGAGAGTTCAACATTCAGTAGGAGTGTGAATGGCTAAGATCACGTCGATGAAGATAATCAGGACTGCTCGTATGTTCAAAGAGTATATATGTTTGTTCTTAGTTGGATACAATCAAAATCCTAGTTGACCTCTACTCCCATTTTTCCTTCTTTCTTTCTTTTTTTATTTTTTTTATTTTTTTTATTTTTAATTATTTTCATTTTATTAAGGGTATTTTTGTCATTAGGGGGACATTGACAATTTGTGTGACACAATATGTCAATAAAGTAGTTTAAATCTTTATGTTCAAGTGTCATATGTGAATTAAGTAGCAGCTGAAGTGGAAAGTCAATCCAATAGAGGCAGCCAAGCAGGAGACTTGTCATTGAACAAGAGTTCTACCTTCTAGCAAGAGGATCTATTTGAAAACAAGTCTCTTTTGTCTTACAAGAGTCGTGCAGTAAATTCTATCACTTGCATTAGTTTTCTTTTGTATTAATTAGTTTATCAAAGAGTGGATGTCTATTTAAAGTTCATGTAATCCAATTATCAATCACACTGAGAAATTTGCATTCTAACATATATATCGAGTTGTGAGTGATTTGCTCACTGCTGCTGCATCAATCCTCCCATGACGACCCTTAGCAACAACAAAGAGATGATTTGTTGCTCGACATTTTCAATTTCACATGCTCTCTAATAAAAAAACACATGCTCTTTTTTTTAAAGTAATTTCATTGAAAAATATCGGAAGAGCAAAGAAAATTGAGCGCAGTGAAGCTGCAGAGCATTTTGCAATGGAAGAAGGAGAAGCTCCAGAACAAGTGATTTTATATTTAAATCTGATCAATCAAGTCAGTCACCATGTACATGTAGAAGACCCCAAAACAAATTGATTAACTCCTTTTAACCTTCAACTTCAGACACTTCCAATATTCTTCATTACTTCCACCACCCCATATCTTATGCGCCAAATTGAATGCTATTTGGTCGCGAGAATCTGCAAAATCCACAGTCGTCGCACCCTTCCTTACCATATTGCTCAAGTATTTCTTCCTCAGCATTTTAACTAGAACAATTAATTTCTCTTCAGGAATATCGACTTGAAGCCAATCCGTGATGAAATAATGTAAAGGAATGTGATCATGAAATGGGTACATCCCATTTGTTGCGTAGTAGTCAATAACGGCATTCAAGAGTCCAATCTCAGTATAAACATCTCTCAAAACCCTCTGGGTAAAAGATTCATTCTGCTCATAATTTTTTGGATTCTCATCTTCACCACCACAATAACTTCTTATTTTGGGGGGACGTTTAGCTGGAGTTGCCGAAGAAATGTCTGCTTTCGCTTCTTCATCATGCAACTTGGGAAGAGAGGGACGAGCTACTTGTGTCAAGGACGAACTACATTTGTCAATAATCAAATTATGATTCTCAGCGCCTTCACCGCTTCTTCCATCAACTTTATCCTCCATCTTTTTCTTGTTGTTTAGATTCTTAAGCTTTAACTTGAAACGAGGGGACGTGTTACTGGTGTTGGCGAAGGCGGAGGAAGATTAGAAGTGTGTGCTTCTTTGTCAGGCAACCTGGCATGGAAGGGACGAGCAGCTTCTCTTCCAGAATCCTTCTTTTGCGAAGCAGCAGGCGGTCCCATCATCGCCGAGTTTCTTGCTGTAGAAGCTCCCCCTCCAGAAGATGGTAGAGGAGTTTTGTAGTTGCCTTCGTCGTCACTGTATATCCGTCGTCTACTAGAAGTTGTACCACTTGCATCATCCCGGTGAGGTGCTGTATAAGGCAGACTCGGCCAATATCGTTTATCACTTCTATCACCCCATAATATAAACGCCAAATCGAATGCTGTTTGAACGCGAGTGTCTGCAAAATACCCAGTCGGACCCCTCCTCGCCATTGTCGACAAGTATTTCCTCCTCATCTTTCTAACTACATGAATTAATTGCTCGTATTCAGGAACATCAACACGAAGCCAATTCTCGGTAAAATCATCTAAAGCTTCCAAATTATGAAATGGGTATTCCCCTTTCATTTTGTGGTAGTCAATAATGCTATTCAAGAATCTAATCTCTGTATCAACATCTGTCCAAACCCTCTCCACAAAATCACCTATCGGTTCATTTATTGGATTCTCATCTGCAGGTGGGTTCATTGCGGAGTTTCTGGCACTAGAATCAAGAGAGGGACGTCGAGCTACTTGTGTCGAGGAACCATTCTCTTGCGAAGTAGCACGTGGATGTGGGTTCATTGCAGAGTTTCTAGATCTTGTAGTACAAGCTTCCCCGGCCGATGACCGTAGAGGAGTGACCACCTTTCTTTCCATTTTTTTGCTAAGTAATTGTCTCCAAGGAGAGGAGGAGGAGGAGGAGGAGGAGGAGGAAGGCTGACGGATTCCAACTAATGATCTCTTCTTGAGTGAGAAACACTTGAGATTAACCAGCTTTCTTTCATCTGCGACAGATTTCGAGGCAGCATGTGGTAGAGTTTCTTTTTCATTCGGTTCGTTTCTTGGATTCTCATCTTCACCAACAATATGTTTATAAAGCATCCTCCATCTTTTTCTCTTTTCCACTAACAAAAAATTTCTTCTTGAGGGGACGTTTAGCTGGCATTGCCGAAGAAATGTCTAATAATTTTTCATCAAGCAACCTGTCAAGAGAGGGACGAGCTACCTGTGTCAAGGAACCAGTCTCTTGCAAAGCAGCAGGTGGGTTCATCGCGGAGTTTCTTTCTTTTTGGCCCATTTGAAACTTCTGCTTCTTGAGGCATGATCCCCAGCTGAATAAGTTACCCTCGTGATAAACCACCTTTCTTTTATCCTCTTCTCCCCTGCATTTTTCTTGTGAGTGGACAGATTTTGAAGCAGCATGTGGTAGAGTTAATTCTTCTTTATTCGGTTCATTTCTACGAAAAGAAATCCTTTTCTTGAGGGGAAGTACTGTATCTGCCTTCGCCGAAGAACTGGCAAGAGACAAGCCACTTGTGCCAATAATTTTAAAATGATCCCCATCGTCTTTCTTTTTCTTCTTGTTTTGAAACATAGGCTTTAACTTGGCGGGACGTTTAGCCAGCTTTGCCGAAGACGATGAAAGATTAGAGGTGCGTGATTCTTTGTTAGGCAAGCTGGCATGGAAGGGAAGAGCAGCTTGTCTTCCAGAACCCTTCTCTTGCGAAGCAGCAGAACGGCTCATCCCAGAGTTTCTTGCAGTAGAAGCTTTCCCAGCAGAAGATGGACTGTTTTGAAACTTAGGCTTTAACTTGGCGGGACGTTTAGCCAGCGTTGCCGAAGACGATGAAAGATTAGAGGTGCGTGATTCTTTGTTAGGCAAGCTGGCATGGAAGGGAAGAGCAGCTTGTCTACCAGAACCCTTCTCTTGCGAAGCAGCAGAACGGCTCATCCCGGAGTTTCTTGCAGTAGAAGCTTTCCCAGCAGAAGATGGTCGAGGAGTCGTCACCTTTGTTTCTTCGTCTTCTTCGTTCTCACATATGTATCGGCGTCTTCTTCTTTGTTCAGACATTTTACACTCAGAGAGAGAGACACAGAGGGGTGGGGTTTATCTAGAAGCGAAATGCAGCTATATATATAAATAGTAATGCTATAAGTCTTCCTAAAATCTTCTTATAATCATCCCAAATGTGATGTAATCAACTTTTAAAATTACCAATAGATCAAAAGTCAATAAATCACATTTCAAATTCAACGATAATTTTAAAAGTCACATCACATTTGAGATGACTCTAAAAAGACTTTAGAAAGACTTATAGCATGAGTAAAAAGACTTATAGCATTACTCATGCTATAAGTCTTTCTAGAGTCTTCCTAGAGTCATCCCAAATGTGACGTAGCTTTTAAAATTACCAATAGATCAAAAGTCAATAAATCACATCTAAAATTCAACGTAATTTAAAAGTCACATCACATTTGAGATGACTCTAGACAGATTTTAGGAAGCCTTATAACATTAATTACTCTATATATATACACTACACTTTGGCCGTTTGTTTCATGCTCTGTCCAAATGGCCCATGTTCTTGTTCGGACGCTGCATACTTGTAACAATTTTAAATGAATTTAAATTTTGTTCTAGGTCTAGGGATTATGAGACTATTATAAATACATTTCTATAGAAAAAAGGGAGGTACAAATTTTCACTTTAGAGAATTCGTGAGAGGTTGTGCTTAGAGAGAATTATTGTGAGCCTAGTTGTTCCTCTTAGAGGATCATTGTTAGTTTGATTGTGAGCATCATTGTGTAGTTTATCGGAAGAGTCCGATAAAGGAGAATCACGTTGAAGAAAATTATGAGCGATGAGATGAGTTGGAGGCTTGTCAATCTTACAGAGTCAAGCTTTTGCATAGGTTTGTAAGTGTTCATAGTATTTGTAATCTCTAAATAATCTTTTGATAGTGATTTCATGAGATTGACTGCCCTGAAGAGGTTTTACATTTGTAACGGTTTCTAAAAGGTTTCCTCTTCGTCAACCAAATCTTTGTATTTAATTTTTCATATTTTGGTGATTGCATATTCTTTAATATATGTTCTTTATGCATAAACTATGTTTTACACGTACTTAGAGCGTTTTTCACTCTTGTTAAAAATAAAAGTGCATAGTCCACATACCCCCTCAAACTACCACCCAATTAACAATGTCCCCTGAAATTTTCAATTGTGGCAATGTCCCTCCAAACTACAAAAACATTATCAATGTCCCTCAAGGCTATCAAAAAGATAAAAATGCCCCTATAAATTCAAAAAAAAAAAAAAAAAAAAAATTAATTTAAAAAGAGCAATTGTTTTAAAATATATATTTTTTTAAAAAACGAAAATTTTTAATTTCTTAAACGGAAACGGTTAATTTTTTTAAAACGGAAATTTTTATTTAAAAAAGTTATAAAACAAAAATTTTCAATTTTTATAACCAAAAAAAAAAAAAAATTGAAATTTTTTAATTTTTTTTTCTTATACAAAGGATTTTTTATTTTAAATTTGGAATATGTTGGGTTTTTTTTTTTTTTTTTTTAATTTTAGGTTTTTTCTAGAAGTTTTAGTATTGTTTTGTTTTTATTTTACTAAGGGTAGTTTCGTCATTGGGGGGAACATTGACAATATTTAGTAGTTTGAGGAGAGATTATCACAATTAAAAGTTTGAAAAAACATTATCAATTGAATGATAGTTTAAGATGGGATATGTTGACTTTTCCCTAAATAAAAATTCAAAAACATGGGCATTGCCACATCCATTAAGTGAGATGAGAATATATATATAGTATTTAATATAATTCTGTCTAGAAACCTTATGATTAGATTGAGATGGCAATGTTTGACATTACTTGTAAACATCGAACACAATACAAAATTATAGAGTTAAGAGTTACTGAAATATGATTTTGGTCAAAACGGATTCATCCTGATATACAAGATTAATAAAAATCCAATTTGTGTCAACCCGCATAACCCGTATAATTAAAATAAAAATTAATTATTAATTATGACCATGAAAATCTGTTATCGAATTGATTTTGTCATGAATCTGGTTTTAAATGTGTATAATTAATATAAGATATGAAATTGTGTTGATAAAGCTAGATCATGAATTTGTGTTAACTTAACCCATTTATATTAAACAAGTTGTGTTCGTGACAACCTTGATCTTGTTTAATACTAGTATGGTTAATGGTTTCTGTTAGCTTGGTTAGATTTCTTCTTACTTTGCCCCTAAATCTTATCTTAAGAAAAAGAAAAAAATGTTTTATCTGTAAAAGCCCGGTGACATTCTGAGAAAAAGAAATTACAGATTACTCTAAAAAGATCAAAACTTCCTTTTCATGACAGAAAGATATGAACAACTCAAAATTTTAAATAATTAAAAAAAAAAAAAACAAATGTATAAGAAATCATGAAAATTTTCTACAAAACAAAGAATTACAAATTAAACAAATAATGTATAAGAAATCAATTAATCTAACTACCAATGCACAGGGGGGCTGTTTTAAGGCAAAACAATGGTGAGCCATGAATCCATTCCCGATGGGTCCTCTAATGAGATGAAGGTAAATGTACCAGAGTGGTGTTATATTCAGTCAGGCGTCTGTTTCAGTGAAACTTCTCCTTGCAAATTGCAGATGTCATGCGCCTGCACCTCTCCTCTGATCCTTTCTATGAAGTTTATATCAGCATCAGCCCTACATGCACCAATAATAGGATCAAGGGGACATATCTGTAGGATTGCCATAAGAGCCACCTGTATTAATCAAAGACAGAAAATCAGTTCTTAAGATTCCAATAGTTATTCGCCCAAAAAAAAAAAAGAACAGTGCCAACCCAACTTCCACTGCCTACATTTTGTTAAAAGTTTAGAATTTTGCATATTAATGCATGGAAAGGTACAAAAAATTGCTTGGCAAGGACACAAATGTGGTACCTCTTCTATCAAACAAAAAGATATCTATGGACCCTCATCATCTGAACTAGAACTATCTATCCGTCGATCTGTAATTGCTGGAAAAAGCCGCTGATAGAAATCAGGTGGGTGGCGGGTATCAGATGAAGCCGCCACTGTAGGAGCCTCTTTTATCTGTGTCTTTGCTGGCCTCTTTGGTGTGTCTCTCACCTGTTTACATGCCTTATCCAACATTATCAAGAAATCCCTTACTATGACAAACAAGCGTAAGCCCTCGTCCTTCCCCGCTTTCCCATGAAAGTAATCACCAGTGCTCTTCACCAAAGCCATGATTTTCTTTTCTTCCTCCAGGAGATACGTCACATCAATCTCAGCATTCTCCACAAAACTTGTCAGTGTTCGGTGGAATCCACTATCTTCCACTATACTCTTCATGTCTGAGTTCAGGAAGTCACGGGTTTGCTTCAGTTGATGGCCAAGTTTTGCAACAGTTCCTGTTAAGCTGTCAGCATCAATATTCGCTGCTTTCTTGATATTCTCAAGTTCATTGCTCAAACCGGAAACCACCTGAAGACCTAGGCTGCAGTAATGCTCTTCTGTGTCATGGGAAGTATCCTCGAGTAGATCATCTGATTTGATACTGGAGGAGCTCTGGCTTTCTTTAGCTGCACGGGCAGCTCTCACACCTTCAGAGCGGATTATCTCTTGAACAACAAAATTCAAGAGGGTGGTCTTGCCATCTTTTCCTTTTACATCTGACAACTTCAAAAGTGTGTCAAGTTTGAATGCTTGTGCACCACCACGGAATGTTCCATCGTTCATGCGATTTCCAGTTTTAAGAACGGCTTCTAGAAGTTTGAGGAACAGCCGGCTGTTTCTGAGTTCCTTGCAAGCAACCTGGTATATAAGAAGATCCACAATAATTAGAGATTATCAAGGGAAGAATTCAATCAACAAGAAAAAAAAAAAAAAGAACAAAAAAAGGGTACTTTCTGATGATGTCATGTGCAGAAGCAGCACTGACAGTCTGAACATCAAGAAGCTCTCTGCATTGCAACTGACAGTCATTCTACACGAATAAATGAATATATCCTTGCAATCATGCGCGCACCTACGCACATGTTAACTATTTGGATCACAGTAACCTCCGGCATTTCTGGCAGTGCCAATCCTTCCATCTAAACTATTCCTCTATTATCATATCACCATTTATCTGTCACGCTTCATTAGACCATAGAATATAGTTAAGGAATGCATGTACCAGGGGTGGGTGCAAACTTTGATGGGTGTGTATAGGAGCCCTTGCACAACTGAAAATGCTTATCCTTATGGTTTAAGCCACACAATCCATCATATTTCGAAAAAATAACCATATAAGATGTCAGAGGCAGCCTTTGAATGGTGTTGACATCACTTCCGAAATGAAATACAACAAACACATCAAAATCCTTTGCTTCAATATGTCCAGCAGTTTTATTTCTTACGTCCAAATTGAAGAACTGGCCCATTTTGGAAAGGTGTGTCCTCCATAATTTGGATTGTTGGAAGCATAATTGAACCATTTGCGAACATCTTGTCCTCTCTTAAACTATTTCAGCTAACAATAATATTAGTAGTTTCAGGTCATGCAAGTCTCATTTGACGGGCAAGCAGATTAATGAAAAAGCAGGGCTTTGGATTCCAAAGGGAATATTAATATTTGAAGCTCCACAATTTGTTACCATGTAGAAAAATTTCATTATGGGGTCCTGGTGCCAAATAACCCCAAGTCAAGCTTTGCTCTTCTCCTCCTCCAACTCAAGTCAAGCTCAGCAGTTTTCCATTTCATAATTCCATAGGCAAATTTAGGTAGTTAATTATTTCTGTTTCAAATTTTCCAACTTGTTTCATAAATGTTCCAGAGAAAGTAGTGGGACATGAAATACACCAAGCGATGCAATTCAAAAAGATTCAGTATCATACCTCTAAGGTTGCAAAGGACTCTTTCATGATGGTAGCATCCTCCGGAAGGGTACACATGAAAAGTAATGCTTCCAATCGTTTAAAAGCAAATGGGATATTGACCAATGCTTTTAGGAACCGCTCAGCAGGTCCAAGTTTAGCAAGTTCACCATTGAACAGCCTAAGCTTCAGTTCTTCTTCTGCAGTTGGTTCCATCTTCAACAAAGTTTGAAGAAGCTCTGGTGGAAGTTCATTTCCTGCTTCCACTAAAGCAGGTTAGAATATGCTTATGATGCATTGACACCCAAATAATATAGGCAGATTTGTTTTAAAAGATGTTCTTTTTTATTGACCTCACAGAAAATGTTTTCAGCAAAATTCATTCAACAGACATATCAAATAGTAACTTCCTACTTCGACTTTTTTTTTGGGGGGGGGGGCGGGGGGGATGGGCCTCTTCACCTAGGATTCATTTGTCTTGACAGAATATATCAAGAATTCGGTGTGGGAATGCTGTGTATCATATAATTTGAATTATAAAATGACAATGTGAATCAGAATACTATTACTCATATAGATATATAAGGCAAGGCATGTATACCCCCAGATAAATGTGCAATGTAGAAAAGCAAAGGGACTAACTCCTTCCTGAAAATTCACACAGCATACACACTACTGTGCAGACATATTCAATGAATAGAATCATCCACTTCCCTAAAATGTAGAAAGCAGCCTCAGATAATATGCTGCCCAAGCAACAAGTATTGCAAGTAAAAAGTAGAGTGGGAAATAATGAAGAAAAAAACTTTGTTAAGAACACTAAATCTGGCTAAAATTTACATAGTGATACTATCTCCACATAATATCATCTAAGAATGACTAGTCATGTCTTTCCTTCTAGAATAGTAATCTAAAAAAAACATTAGAACAAATGCATTTCTAGTCTCAATCAGTTACCTTCCTCCTGCATGTCAAGAAAAGTCTTGTCTGACATTTTACCACACATCATCGTGCATGTGTGTGTAAAAGATACTGTAAAGGGAAAATAAGTTACCTTCATTTATTGCATCACAAACTTCTTCTGTTGTCACGTTCAATGCCCGAAGAAGGATTGCTACATTTTGCGATTTTTTTGAATCAATGATCTGAATATACTGCAGTGAAGGATCTTGGGAAGAAGACTCCTTCTTGCGTTCATTTTTATTTTTATCAACAGCATTATAACCAAACAGCGTTTCTATCATCTCCTCATTGAACCTGTAAAGTAGAAATAATTTGTATTCAGCAGCTAATGATCAGTAGTTATTCATTGTAAATATGTGAAGAAGAAAGAAGTTTGCTGCTTACTGGAATGATCCTGATTTAATCTGATGCCAAACCATTGATTGATCAGGGCTGGCTAGAACTTTATCCCAGAAAAATGGCTTCAGCTTTGCTTTAGGAGCATCAGCTTCACCCTCCAAACCAGCTTCCTCACTAGATGTAGCATTTGATGAATGTTTCGATCCGAAAGGTGGCCGAGGCACCTTTGAGCCTAAGGCAGTAGGTGGAGGCGGCCGAGGGGGTGGAACACCACTCTTTGGAGGTGGTGGTGGGTGAGAACTGGTTTTGGTGCCTGGAGGTACAGGTGGTGGTGGTCCAGGAGGGCGAGGGCCTGCACCACTAGATGAAGGTTTCAGGGAGGGAGGTGGTACAGGTGGTGGTGGTGGAGGTCCAGGAGGGTGAGGGCCAGCACCACTAGATGAAGGTTTCAGGGAGGGAGGTGGTACAGGTGGTGGTGGTAGCGGTGGTCCAGGAGGGCGAGGGCCTGCACCACTAGATGACGGATTCAGGGAGGAAAGTGGCACAGGAGGTAGAGGAGGACCAGAGTTGCGGGGAGGAGGCCTAAAGGAAGAAGGTGGTTCAGGAGGAAGAGGATCTGCCCTACCAGGAGGAGGCTTCAGAGGAAGCAGTACAGAAGCAGTGGTCCCCACCCTTCCAGGTGGAGGCTTTAGAGGAAAAGGCAGCACATGTCCATTCACATTGCTTGATGGATCAACTGATTCAGGTGAAAATTTGGGAACACCACCAGCTGCTCCTGCTGATGATGTTTCATGCAATGATTTGTGTGGAATATCAGACTCAATTTGGAAATTTCCATCCAAAGATGAGCCCTTTTTGTGATGACTTGAGTTATTACCAAATGAGTAGTACCCAAGCTTCTCATCTTTTATTGAATTTCCAGAAGTAACAGGCTTTTGTGAAGAACCTGAAAGATCAAAGACAAAAATAATATCAAAATTGTGTTGAAGAATTATAGATTATGATAACAAGTCATGTAGGAATATATATATATTTTTTTATAAGTAATAAAGATTTTATTAAAAAGTGTAAGAAGCCCTCATGTAAGAATATATACCAACAGAGAATTCGCTGAAGCTCATGCCGAGAAGGGGCCTCTCATCATTTCGTCTAAGTCCAGAGCCCTTCCTACAAACCTTACTGAAGCATATAAAGAGCAGTGCTGCAACTATAAATGTCACAGATGCAGTTACAGCAACAGCAATAACAACAGATTTATGGCTATTGCTTTTCTTATTTTCCTGAACAATTGGATTAGAATCTGGACTTGCAGAAGAATCTTGATTAGCTGCAGGTTGAACTGGTGGAGACACAGCAGTGTGCTGAGGATTAGACTCTGGAGTACTGGATGGTACTGTGGCAGGAGATGGTGCTGGATCAGGAGATGGTGTTGGACTGGAAGGTAATGATCCAACTCCAGGGGCTGGGGATGGTGCTGCTGCAATGCTCTGAAGGGATTCAGAACCCAAACGCCTTCTAGGAGAACAAGGCCTGGGATATAGGGAGTCAAGATACTTGGCATACCATACATGAGACAGAATATTATTCTTTCTTAAACAATCTAAAAGAGTTCTTTTAAACTGGGGATGCAGGACACTAATTATTTTCTGAATGTTCTTCTTCGCTAATGACCGGAAATTTGAATTGACTTCATTGGCACTACTGGATGTTTCCACCAGAAAGCATAAGTCAAGATCCTCAACAGCTTCCTTCAAATGGATCAAATCTTGCCTGCAACTGATCCATAATAGCTCCGCCTGCAGGAGGAGAATGTCAATAAATTTACCTATTCTTTCTTAAGTACCATAGTGTAGTCAGGTGGTTGTCTTAAAATCCAAGAAATGGCAAATATTTGCGCACTTGAGACAGGTAAGCTTTGAGAAATGAAATGATACCTATAAAACGCTCCATTCCCCCCCGGCGTCCACCTATGAGAATACCTTTCTAGGGAAATCATTTTTTCCATTTACATGCCATTACTGTATTATGAGTTATCAAAACAATCCTCCATAACTTCTTCATCAATTCAAACTTACGAACTCCCTTCCCTCTTAAATATGTGTAAATGGTAAAAACAAATTCAGGATCAAATAATAAAAGGTGATATTAACATCAAGATGTGCACGTTTCCCAATAAAATTTAGATGTCTGCATGTATGCAACACAGATGATAGGAATGTTATGGTACCAGAAAAGAAATTTTATTTCCCAAGCCTTTAACTATTGATTAACATATCTGATACTCTCATCCACCCATTCCCAATTTTTAGTAGTGACCACTTAACTAACTCTAAATAATTGTTGCCAATTGGAATTCCAAGACAGCTGAAAGGGTGATCATATATATTGCAAGCCCTAACTACAAAAGCAACACTGTGAACCCCACCTCCCCATGGCAGGGTGGGGGGGAGCATGATGATTTTTGCTGCCAAAGAATATTTCCGTAGTTTTGAAGCATACCCATTATATCAATGCAGAATTGCCATAAGCTTGGAGCCTTTATCACAATCACACGTTAAGAAATGAAGCAGGTCTCCTATAATCTCAGTAATGTTCACATCATATCCGGAATTGGTAAACTGTCTAAACATGTATCATATTTCCACTTTCACTCACTCACAAACACACATCTTAATGCGAAAGCTATTGAGAGTTGAACTTATGAATAAAAACCAAGAAGTTCTAAACCACATTTTCATATAATTTTTTCATTTCGTGTTCTTTTCCTTTTTTCAAAAACAGCAGATTCAGAACATATAATCAAGAGATAAAATTTCAACACTACAGCGAACAAGTTACTTAAATACAGCGTGGAAATGATCACTTTTGACATCAAAATATGTTACTTCAAAACAAATCACTCCAGAAACTACTTAACAGTACGACAATCTAGAGTCAAGAATGCTTCAAATGAAAAACTTTTCCCTGTCCACCAGCACGTAGTCTACACCAACCATCGAGAAACTAAGATGTTACATTCTTGAACTGATTACTGGAATTACCATTGGCTACCATTGGCACTACCGTGTCAATTTGTTCCAAATGATATTTTCATCAGACATAATTTCCACCGTCATTATCATACAATAAGAGCATAAACCGTGTTATAGTTGTGCTGCAAATAAAAATGTAAAAAAGAAAAATCATCTAGCCATTCAGTATGAAATATTGCATACAAAATGTCATTTAGGATAATAATCCCCTAAGACAATTAATGCAAGGAAAAAAAAATACACAAACAAAAAAGTTATAGTCTCTCACCAGGTCTTCATCTATCTCCCCAGGCGCCGGCTCAACTAATTGCCTGAGAAACACTTCCTCATCATTGTTCCTCTCTTCTGAACTTACTGCTGCCAAGGTGCAAAGCAAAACTACCAAAACAATGAAAGAACTTGCCTTTATGAAACCCATACGTTGTTGAATTGTCATCCCAAACAAACGCGTACTATCCTTCTCATTTCATCAATGCCTAAACCTCTTACAAGCAAAACCCTAAAAGAGCTTCATATCCAAAACCATTCAAAAGCTTCAAATTTTCACCATATGCCACCGACCCAATTCGAATTTTCCAAGAAACCCGATCACCAAGATGTAAATCCAAATCCTCAGATACCCACCAAGAATTTCCGAGCAAAATCTGAAATTTGGAATCAAACTCAAAGAACAAAACAAAACTCACAGCTTGTTACTCCCCAAAACCGCCAAAATATAGCATCAAAATCGCACTTAATAGAGGCTCACCAAGAAATTAATCAAGAAAAGCTCAAAAGGAGCTTAAACAGTACCATTCAAATCCAAAGCTTCCTTCTTTATTCTCAACGGAAGAGGCCCCGAAAATTCCAAATGTTAATGCAAAACCAATAACGGCTCTCCTCTCTATGTGAAATCTTCAAAATGGGTCTTTAATTCAGACCAGATCCAATAAAAGGAACTCAAAATGCTGTGTGTAAAATCTATGTACAAGCATTAGCGTGTTGACTAGATGATGTCGTCAAAGGTTAATTTTTTTCTTTACTGCTCTTTCGTATGCAAGCTGCCAATGGAATGAAAGCGAGGACTATTGCCGATTTTATTTCTATTTTTGTTTTTATTCGAACTTTTTTGGATTTTCTTTATTTCAGAAACTTTTCACTTCTCAATGTTCTCATTCGTTGCATTGCGCAGTTACTTTTGGAAGGTACCTGAATTGGATTCCCGGGCGGAAATTGGGATTCCCTTTCCGCATGTGATACGCGGAAGATTTATGAAATATACTTCGAAAATCACTTTAAGTGCTACAACAATATATAATTGATCATCATTTTTTCTTTTTACTTTGTATAGAAATTAGATGGTTTCTAATAATATTATAAATCTTTTTTGCCTTTTTAGAAGATGCGAGAGTAATAAGAAAAATCGATGAAGTCTTATTTTCACATTTTAGAAATTAAGTTGACATTTATTTCGGGATGTTGCAAAAAGAAAAATAGGACTCTTAATTTAGGATGGAGAGTGTGTAATAAGTATCATCATTGAATAGTTACATATAGAGTAACATCAACAACTGCCATGTTTACTAATTACAGTTTTGTCCTCAAAAGATAATTCAATTGGCTAAGATCACGCCTAATGAAATGAAGGTCACTAGTTCGAATCTCACTCTCCTCTCTTATGCATACAAGTTTTTTTTTTTTTTAAAAAAAAAAAGTAATTGCAGTTTACTAAATAGTATTATTTTTCTCCTCATAAAATAGATTAATTGATCTGCTCCCTCTTCCTCTCCCCGTCCCTTTCTACTCTCTACACCTATCTCCTGCCCTTATGTTTTTTTTTATTGTTTTTTTTTCTTTATGTTTGTAGGTGTTCTACGATCAAATAAGTAACTTCAGCCTCTCTGCCATGCGTCCATCCCTCTTCTATTGTGTTGTGTCGTTCATCTCCTCCCCCACCACTATTGTTGCTTGTTGGTTGTTTGTTTATGTTTTGAATAGGTGGTTTTTTTTTTATGTTTTTTTTAAGATCTACCTTCATGAGCCAGGGGGAATAATTAGGTGTGAGATATTATTTTTTACGACCTGGATAATTTCAGTGTGAGGGCTTATCTCTTATGGCCAATTTAAATAAATTTTGTTAGGAAATTTGACTACCCATATCTTAGATCTAATCAACTCAGGGCAGATCTACTCTTTAACTGTATATGTACATGGGTTAGCGAAAAATTTAAGTCATAGATATTAGAGCATTTGATTGTAAAAATTTTTGTTGTATCTATGACTTTGTAACTTTATAGCATGTAGCTATGATTTTGCAAAGCTTTGTACCTTATGTTGTAAGAGTTTTATGCTCATGATCTTAATCAATGAAATCCTCATATTTCCATTCAAAAAAAAAAAAAAAATCCCGCCATGTTTGTTTGTGTATTTATTTTTGAGAAATGCTATATGTTCTCCTAGTATTTTCACAATTGTAATGTGGCTTTTAAAATCACCGTTAAATTTAACATTATCATTATTGACTTTTAATCTATTTATAATTTTAAAAGCCACATCACAGTTGAAAATACATCAGGAAAACATTAAAAGAACACCTAACATTTCCCTTTATTTTATTTTTTTTAAGATAAATATATTAATATGGAGAAACTTTACAAAAATCCACTAAACTTTTATTTGTTTTGACATTAATCTATCGAACTTTCAATTTCTTTCAATTATTCAATGCTGTTAGGATTTTCTCTTAAATTTTGTTAAAATTCTCAAAATACCCTTATTTTTTATATAAAAATAAAAATATTGCAAAAATATTTTTTTTATAAAAAATAAACGCATGAATTTTCATACTTTTTTATTTTATCTTTTGAATTCATTTTTTTATAGGCTTAAGCATTTTTAGGGGGTAATATAAGTAAATGCTAGAGGTCTTGAATTTAAATAGTAACTCTACAATTTATCTTTTATTTTAGTTAAACTATTTGATATATTAGGTTCCACTAGAGTTAGTTTAAATTCGAGCATAAAATGTTAAAATTATTAATTAAATACATTATTTTTTATAAACTTTCAAAACAACTATAATTAATATATATATATCACAATCCAAATGAGGCACTCCCAAAGCACAAAAGAAGCAACAAGTGAGCCATTTTGCTACTGGCCTTCAAAATGGGCCTAGCTGCAACTTCTATCATGTACTAGAACATTATTTACAGGCTGATGGGCCTACCTTCAAAACGAGGCTCAAAATTAATGGTCAGACACAATTTGTATTTTTACCCATATATATATATATATATATATTAGCCCTATTGATGCCCTGATGGGGCAAGCGTTAAGTTTTAACTTGATCAATCTTAAGAGAGTACTTGCGGTTCTCACCGTCTATACTCCTCCTGAGCGACNTATATCACAATCCAAATGAGGCACTCCCAAAGCACAAAAGAAGCAACAAGTGAGCCATTTTGCTACTGGCCTTCAAAATGGGCCTAGCTGCAACTTCTATCATGTACTAGAACATTATTTACAGGCTGATGGGCCTACCTTCAAAACGAGGCTCAAAATTAATGGTCAGACACAATTTGTATTTTTACCCATATATATATATATATATATATTAGCCCTATTGATGCCCTGATGGGGCAAGCGTTAAGTTTTGACTTGATCAATCTTAAGAGAGTACTTACGGTTCTCACCGTCTATACTCCTCCTGAGCTACACCCTGCGGGTTAATGCTAGTATGGTCACGCCCTGGTAGGATAACTACAATTAGCCTTAGTTTTGAGTGATTGTTAATGTTTTTAGTTTAAAGGGAAAAAATATATATATATATTTTTTTTCCTCAAATGAAGTCAATGAATTAGAATTGGTCGGTTGTCCTTTAAAATTAAAGCTAGTGTTAGAGGGTAGCTATATTAAAATTAACAAATGGAGCAACAACTTTATTACCGGCTGGCGGCTGCTGCATGGATCAAAATGTCTGCATAATCCACACAGGGGGCTTAGTAATGCTGAGATTTATTCATCAAAGGGGAAAAAAAAAATGCAGAGATTTGGAGCAAATAATCAGTCCTTATCTTATAATTGCATCAATTTTCAACTGGGAACACAACACACCCTTATGGGGGTATACCCCACTAGCCAAAGTGCCCTGCAGAATACCCATGCCTCTAAATTCAAACCTCCATTAAGCATATACTAATCCTGCTTTTGGGAAAAGTAGTCCTGCAGATGCCAATCCCATTTGCATAAAGCTTCAATGGGGAGGGGTCAAAGAAATTATTGCCACTAAAAAATACTTGAATGAAAAGCATGCATGAAAGGTGGGAGAAAGTGCGAAGTGACATCAGGCACCCAGAAAGAACATTTAAAAGCTTCATTTCACACGGCTTTGCAAGATAGAGTTGCTATATCTATATATCCTTTTCATTTCCTTTAGCTTTTACGTTTGCATTGGAAAGGGAAAGACAAATCAAAGGGTGATGCTGATGTTCCTGAAAAAGCAACTTCAGATCAGCAACTATTAGATCCGTAGACTCCATTTAAACATGGGTTTGAAGTTGATAGGGTGGAATCATATTCTGTAGCTTACCGAGGCCATAGAAAATCTTAAATTTGGCAGGAATTGGCTTACCCTTTCAAAGTTTAAAGCCCAGAAATCAAGTGAGATCCTTAGTTAGGCTGCTCAACATGATCCGACAGTTTTTTAATGTGTATAAACATTCCAAACCAAACCACCATGTACTCCTAAACATTCTTTTAGTTTATTATGGGCCAGGACTTTTATGCCTAACAATGCAATGATCTGCCATGTTAGAATGGGATCGGGATCTCCTAAAACTACGTTGTTTGAGAGGAGGGTTGCACGGTCTACCTGTCCCGGTCTACCTATCCCGAGCAGTTAAGGGTGCAAGGAAGTGGAGCTTTAGGTGGAAGCTTTATAGAATGTGCGAGATGACATTCAAGATCAACTCGTTACATATGATCATGATCAGAGTGTTCTGATGATGATGATCCCATTAGAATAGAAGTGAGTATTGGTTATGTTGGTGTCGATAGGGGTATTTTTGCCTACTGATTCTTGAGAGTCAGTGAAGTTGGTTAACCAACTTCATATCGACCATGAATAGTTTTGAGTTTTTCGATTAATCGGTTAGTCGGTTAATTGGTCGTCAGTTAAGTCAGTTACAAGCTTTTATAAATTAAGATTTATCAACTTCCTAATAATTACAGAATCAATAAATCATATGTTTTATAAAAGAAAAGAAAAAGTAAATTCATGGAATACTAACTAAAATGACAACTACAAATTAGCTGGACAAACACAATAAAGAAAACTACCAAATAAAATTCAAAATACTTGAAAAATCAGTTAAGTCAATTAACGAACCCAAAAAAAAAAAAAAATCTACCACCAACCGAACCAAACAAAGTCGAAATAATAGTTTTATTCCAATACCAACCGCTAGAAGTCAGTTGTTGGTCGGTGACAGCAGTAAGCAGTCGGCATGCTGTAAACGGTTAATCTATCCAAGAAGATTAAGAGTCAAGATTGTGATTAGTGGAAAAATGAAGTAGATTAGGCCACCTCAGAGATATGACACAGAGGACTTTGGAGGTCATGAGCCATCCACTCATTCAAAAGGAGCCCACCTGATTGGATTAAAAAATTACTACTTTAACAGCCTAACCCAGATGCTGAGAATTGTAGAGATTCTGCATGAACGATTACCTGAGTCTCATGGTAGAATGGGGTTGCCTAGTGCCATGTTCCATTTTGCCACATGGCATCTTTGCATGCTTAATCAACCCACCACAATTTCTTCTCACTAGATCAAAAGAAATATTCCTAATAGCTTTACAGCCCTCTAAATATTCCTGTCATGGAATTTGTCCACTCCCTTTTTCCCAAAAGCCTTCCTTCATACTATAAGAGGAGAACAGCCTTTAACTCTCTCCACCAAGTTCTCAATCTTTTTTAGCCTCCAAGTAATCTTCAATGGCTGGTCGAAAGCAGCTAGAAATCCATGCAGGAGATCATGCTCCACAGAAATGGTGCATCTCATTGGGAGAAGAGGTCTTCAAGAGATTCCTCTCCCAGGGAAGTCCAGCTCTGCACAAGGTTTTCAATGAAGGGTCACTTTTCAGCCCACTCTTGTTCGGAAAATTCTTTGATCCTTCTGATGCTTTCCCTTTATGGGAGTTTGAGTCAGATGTCTTGTTGTCTAATCTCCGGAGCTCCGGCCAAAGCACAGTTGATTGGGTTCAGACAGATCAGGAGTATGTACTGAAGGCAGAGCTACCAGGTAATAAACCCAAATTCTGTTCATTATCATCTCTGCTTCCGTTAATTAATTTCGAAGTTAATTAACTAATTAAATTCGATTCTAATTTCTATGAACCAAGGATAAAGCAACTATCAAGTACTTGTCAGACTGCAAGATATAAACCTAAGGAGTAAAGGCAGTAGTAGACCTTAACTCGAAGGTAAATCTTCTGGAACAAGGGGACCCTAGTATGTAAAGCTTTTAAACAATTATGGGTTCCAGTTTAAAGAATGAGAAGATAATATGTTTACGGGTAATGTTATTTAGTAGACCATTAAACTACCATTATGTGATTGAGATGACGTGAAGTGAAAATCAACCCTTAATTTTTTTTTTTCTTGGGAAACTTCACTTACATCCTTCAAAGTACAAGCAATTTTGCTGTCATATCCTTGAAGTTTAAAAATTTACAATGTTAGTATTTTATGTTTTAGTTCCTTTCAATTTCACTCATTTTTTGTTTGTTAAAATGCTCATTGCAAAATTGCTTATACTAGGGCAATTGAAGTTTTTTTTTTTTTTTTGAAAAAGAAGTGCTTAGAAGTCTTGATATAAGAGCTGATTTTCACTGTTACAGTGTCTGTGACAATAGTATAACAGTCTACTAAATAGCATTATTCTTATATTTACTCATGATCTATTTACATGAGTTGGGGATACGGCCAAAACTCCATAGGTTTAATTCTGGAAAAATAAACTAGTTTAACAAGGGTGGTGAAATGACGTGCAGTGACACTAGTTACATGTGTGTGAATTACAGGAGTTGGGAATAATGTTCAAGTGTTTGTTGAAAAAGGGAAGGTTGTTGAAGTTAGTGGGCAATGGAAGCAGCAGCAAAGAGAGTCCAAGACAAAGGACTGGAGAAGTGGGCAGTGGTGGGAATATGGGTATGTTCGGAGGCTTGAGCTGCCAGAAGATGCAGATTGGAGGAGAATGGAGGCATATGTGAATAATGACTTACTCTTAGAAATTAGAATTCCCAAAAACCTTTTGGATGGTGATACTTCTCAAGGAAATGATGTGGCTAGTAAAGATTCTGAAGTTGGTGTAAATTAGGATGAGTAAAGCAAACTGCTAAAACTGTTTAACAATCTTTTATGCAATCAAGAGACATGACCTAAACTGTGATACTGTATATAAGTGGATATACTAAAACCTACCTTTTATGTCAGAGTTGGAATAGGCCCAATGAAGGGATTTAAAATGCATTAAACGCTCGAAAAATGGATCAAGATTTTGTTTTTGATGAGAACGCACACTATGTACACGGCTATCATACAATTGAAGTGACTTGACACACAACTAATCTCTTTGTTAGAGATGACTTTCCAACACTCTCAAAGCGTGGAGGAGGAGAAATTTCCTCTGTTTTGGTGGGAGTTTTTGTTTTTGTCAATGGAGAACGGAGGAAATCTTTTCAATATTTTTCTTCCGATAGATACCTTCTCCTTAAGTTTTCTATGTTCTCACTATACTTCAAACCACCCACAATGATGGTTTTGATGGTTAAAGGATTTTCCTCTGGTTTGGCTATCAATTGCTGAAGATTATTAAAAGTCATTATTGAAACTAAACTCAAAACTTGTTTGTTGATGGTCATGTTTATCTTTTGTAGAACAATCTCAGACTGCGTTCTATTTTTTTTATTTTTTTTGTCTGATTCCATAGCATTGTTCTGATACCAATGAATGAACTATGAAGAAAATTGAATGCAAGTGTTTGGAGGGATAAATCCATTGAGGGTAGAAATTAAGGAGAAAAACAAATAGAATAAATGTCACATAATGAAATAAATCCGTCCCCCAACTCTACTAAATAGACAATCATGCAACTCTTCATCTCTTCATGAAGAGTTGCCATTGTTTTTCTTCCTACTTTCATAAAAGTTATCACTTATCATAAAGATGATTAAATGTGGGAATGATCTCACTTGGTATGGTGTAATTATCCTTTAAAACACATCATTACAAATTATTAAAGTTTGACCCGATTGATTACATGGGCTATATATCTAGATTTTTTTTTTTTTGGTGTGATTTTTTTCCAGCAAACTATACAAGTCGTTATTGGCCACATGGCCTGGCCCGTCTAATTAAAATAGAATATTACAAGTTGAGTAATGCTACATACAATACAAGCATCCCACAAATATCTAACAAGTTTACGTCACAAGGTCTGACAACCATCAGATCATCTATTGTTAATATATATCCCTTGTTAAAATTAATAACCACTGGATCATCCCTTAATTTATTTTAATAAGGGATAATCCAATGGTTACTAAATCTACATTAACTTTATAAAATATTTGTATGGTATATGACATTATTCTCTTTGTTTTAATAATTGTTAATCACTAGCTACCTTGTACTTCTATTTACAATAAATAAATATATGTATATAAGTTACAAATTTTTTTGGATAAAGTCCACATTTTCCCCTCAAACTACCACCCAATTGACAATGTTTCCCCCAACTTTCAATTGTGACAATGTCCTCCCAAACTACCAAAACATTGTTAATGTCCCCCCTAAGACTAGCAAAAAAATAAAAATGCTCCTATATATTTCTCAATAAGACAAAAATACCCCTAGAAAAAAAAAATGAAAAAATTATAATTTAAAAATAATGATTTTTTTTTAGAAAACAAAAATTTTTATTCTCTTACACGAAAATTGTTAATTTTTTTAAAACAGAAATTTTTATTTAAAAAAGTTATAAAACCAAAAAAAAAAAAAANTTTTATTTTTTATTTTTAGTTTTATGTTTTTTTTTATTTTTTTTTCTAGAAGTTTTAGTGTTATATATATATATATATATTTATTTTACTAAGGGTTGTTTCATCATTGGTGGGAACATTGACAATTTTTGATAGTTTAGGGGAGACATTATCACAATTAAAAGTTTGAAGAGATATTGTTAATTTGGTGATAGTTTGAGGGAGATATGTGAACTTTCCACTTTTTTTTTTTTTTCAACCGTTGATTGAATAAGGCCCATAAGGAGTTCAAGGGCCTAGGATAATGAAGCTTCTATAGGTCTAAATGATAACGACTAGTTTGAAATCTTAAGAGTCCTGCTCCTCACCAAGTCAATTAATTGGACTTGTCTTTTTGAATGTCAATTAATTGGACTTAATCGACTGCCTAATTAAGTGGATTTTTTTTTTTTTGTTCAGCCCAACAGTTAGCATTCTAAGATTGATCATTTAATACTCTTATTCCTATAAGAGTAACGCTAATTTACACGATACTTCAATTTCACTGAATTGACGTGACAGTGTCCATCAGACCTTTTTTTATTTTTTTATTTATAAGAAAAAAAAAAATCGAAGGCTTACATCATTCCAGTAAAATAAAAGTAAAACGTGGGTGTAGTAAGTAACATTACTCTTCCCATAATTATTCTATATAATTTTCCTTTTGGCTTTATCTTTTGAACCCCTTTTCTCATCATTCAATTGCAAATATGGAGAGCCATAAAATGATTGATATTTCCAATATAATCCGTCCTCATGTAATGAAGGGTATTTGAACATCCTCCTAATCCTATGGATGGATATTTACATTGTTCACTTGCCTATAATGGGCATTTTTATAAGTACTTACAAAGCCGACCAAATCCAGAAGTCATGATTAGAAGTAAGCAGCAACCATAGCTGCCCCCAATATGTTTTACATGATGGCTCTTTTCCCCAATGAATGCAGTAAAATGACCAATTTGAATAAGCCATACTAGTGCCCTGGAAACCATTTTTTTTCCCCATATCCTGCAGCCTGCAGGCCATGCCGGTTGCTCTCATCACCTAATTCTGAAAACTTGGTCAACCAGTTGGCCCAATCCGGCTCGCAAAAGCAATAGATTCCACCGCTGAAATTGTGCCAAGTGCCTAGCTAGCCATGGTTTTTGGGATCCCATTAAGCTAAGATTCATCCCTGCAAATTGGGTTCCTTTAGTTTGATTCATTGAGTTGAAAGTGACAATTAAGAAGAGAAATAGATGCCGAAAATGACTACGACTCACTCACTCATGCCTTAATGCCGAAATTTGCTCTTATTCTTGGAGGAAAGATCTTGAAAGAAGCTCATTCAAATTTAAACATTTCAAACTTGTGGGGCGTGGTTTTTGTCTTTCTAGGCAAATTCAAAGGAATTCAAAGGGGAAGGAGAAGATTGTGTTTTGGGTTTAAAAGAGTCTTCCAATATATCATATAGCTGAAAAAGTCTTTCGATCTTGAAAAGTGTTACGTGTTTTGAGTTATTTGTTAATATTTTTATTTGAGATCAGAAAATAATGTCATTAGGACTTACGAGTACCGACTCGTAGTCATGTAGTGGCGGGGGTGAACAAGAAGCAAAACACTGTTGGGGTTGGGATTTCTCATTCCCGTCGACTACAACAATTATTATTTTTTTGTTCTTTTTTATTTTAAGTAATATGATGATGTGGCAAGAATGAACACATGACAGTGTTTTATTGGTTTTATGTGTGCAGCCTATCCACGTGGCAAAGAATTTATTAGTTGTTTTAACGGAGTATAGACAGAAGAAATAAAACGATAAACAGTAAAAATAGAATAATCGGTTTTAGTTACCTTTGAAAGCTCTGGAAGTAAAAATGTAAAACAATGACCAAAAAAGTATTTAGCCCTATTAAATTATCATGACTAATATATGATGTGAGACAACCAAAAAACTGCACTAGCTAGTCTACTTTAGTTGATTAGGTCCACCTACATTAGCTGATGATCTTCATGACATTAACCGACAACTCTTTTGCTAAGAAACCAACAGCAAACGTAAGGACCTATAATTTTGATTTTTGTTTTTTTTTTAATAATGTTCTGACGATATTAGTACGTAGTTGCAGGGTGACATTGCTTTTAGCCACTAGTTGACTGGATCAATATTTACATTCAGATCAAAGCTAATAATTTACGTTATTACGTACTCAACATACCAAACTATATGTATATTAATTTGTTCTTATCAATATTATTATTACATTTTATTCGCGGACAAAAATTTTCTTTAAGTCTTCGTTGAGCACATGAGAAGCATATGCGAAGAGACACATGACAGTTTTATAGAAACGTGGAGAATTTCCTCCGACCCAGTTTAAAAAAAATTTCCTCCATCAGATGTCAAAGAAAGGGCACATCCGGCTAGTGGTACATGGAAACTTTCATCATCTTTATGTACGATAAATCATAAAACAAGCACTCACTATACATTGCTTGTGAATGCAGTAAGGCAAATGCCACCATCTCTTGTCTTATATAGCTACATATAGGCAAAAAATTGAACGATGTTTTGTCATTTGTACCGAAATTCTAGCTATCAAAAAGGTAGGCTAAGAACATAAAGATTCACAGAAAGAATTATGGACTTTATTCTATCTCTTTGGTAAAGAAGGCTCTAGTGTTGCTTAATGAAGCTGGAAAGTGATATAACACATAAATATCACCATGAGAATAGCTTTTTAGTGGGAATTGTATTAGCTCCACAAGTTTAGCATAAACTCGATATTTGAGAGAGAGAGAGAGAGGGGAAGTCAATTTGGGCATGGGTAAAGAAGAAGCTTAGAAAAAGGATTAGATGGGGAAAAAGACTGCTAGATTGCAGCTGATGAGCACCTAGAATGGAATAGAAATACCAACAACTCTACCCATGAGAAATGGATATTTGCATTCTTTCAGAGTTTGTTACCTCACCAAGAGTTGTAGAAAAAGCTTGTTTTATGGGAAAAATATAAAAGGTGAAAATTCTTGGCTCCCATCTAAAGCAAGAGGGTACAATATTGTTTAATATTAAGCTGGTGGGAAATCTTTGGTTTGGTGCTGCCAAAAGCTCCACGACAAAAAGCTTAGATAAATTTGTCATATTTTTATTTATTTTATTTGTTATTTGGGATAAGCTTTGTTAGTGTTTTTTATGAGGGCATTTGGTGTCATTAATGCTAGCCATTGAATTAGGTTATATATCACTCTTTTCTTGCATTAATATAGTCAAAGACTATTATTACTATAACAAATTTTCTCAGGCTTGTTTGGGACATATCGATCTCTATGGTCAAATTATTCAATTTGTGAAGCAAGAATTAGAGGGTTGCAATTAAAAGTGTTAGACGAATGATGATGAACCAACTCCTCTCCTTCCTTCCCACCAAACAATAATTATACTAATGGTGAAGACGATGGCTTCTGGATACCTCAACTTTCAGCATATTTGTCTTATTCGTACGACAAGTCTATAATAGTTGTTTAATTAGCTAGGCTTTGATGTAATCAAACAATTATTTTCTTATCTTATCATTGGTTGCCATATTTTATCATTTTTTTATTCCCATAGAGTAATGCTACTCGATCTTCGTACCCATTTCACACCCATTAACTTGTCGTGTTTTAAGTGAAATACTATATACTACACTCTTCATTTCACCCACATCTCGCAATCTTAGAATTTTTTATTTGTTCTTTTTAACAAGGGACATTAATTTCCTACCAATCAGTCTAATAAAGTGACGTGTATTCCCAAAGCATGTGATACTTTTTTATTAAAAAAAAAATGATAAGGACACTTGGTAATATATTAGACTAATTTGTAGATCCAAAAGCTTATGGGTACTATCACATCAGCTCAACAACATGGATTGAGATCTCCTAAAATTCTCCTTAAATTTGAGATTCTCAAAATTTATAAATCCAAGTCGTACATCTTATCTAAGCGTTTAAAATAAACTATGTTTCAAAGTTTAATGAGGAAACTATTAAGTAATAGAAAATGTGTATCATTTAAAACACACTTTTTTTTAAGGGGTTGATATGAGAAGTCATTTAAAACACACTACATCAGTCAATGTAAAATGTGTATGATATATGAACGGAAAGAGTAGCATTACTCATTTCAATATTAAATATTCATTGCATAATCATTTGTGTCTTATATAATTCCTTCCACATGAAATAATTGATAATGCTGTTTGGTTAGAGGTTGTTAAAGTTTGGGTTGTGGTTGATACATTTTATTTTAATTAACTCTATGTATAATAATAAAATAAAGGAAAATATTATTTTTGCAGTGCCACATACGAAACATATTCAAAGATACTTTGCAGTACAGTTTTAGGCTTTGATATGTGAAGTTGAAGTTAAGTAAGTAATTAAAGAAAAAAGAAAAAGAGAAATGATAATTATAAAATATTATATATGAAGGGTTTTCATTGTAATTTTTTTCTAAAATTAAAAAAAAAAAATTGCCAGAACCAAAAGAACCCAAAAGAAAAATGAGTACGTAGTATAAAGGGTGGTTTAGGAATTACAATATTTTAACGAATCTATCACGTGGTACCGCTCGATCCGAGTTCAAAAAAATTCAAATCCCAATGTCATTTGAGATGAAATCTAACGATTACCAGTCACCCAATCTAACCTCTTCTTGATAGAAAGAACCCTTTGCTTTATCTTTCAATTTTTTATTGGAAGCTCCTTCTTTCTTGATCATCCATCTTCCTGCTCGTTCAAGCAACGGCTATGATACACTGTTAGCTTTCATTGCAATTCATGGCCCCACTCTGAACCTCTCTCTCTCTCTCTCTGTCTCTCTCATTGTGCTTTGTGCTTCAAAATGGCCACCAAGAACCAAAACAAGCCTCCATTTCCCAACCGCAACCTCACAACCACAGGCGCTTCAAGTGTGAGCTCTCATATACTCTTTTACGCCTTAATTTTTCTTCAGATTCCAAAACCTGGGTTTCAAGCTTCGTCTATTTGTGATCAATGGGTTGCTTTTGTTTTTTTCTTTTTAGTTAGATTTTGCATTATTAATTTTTTTTTTTTTGGTGAATTTTTTTTGTGGGGTTTTAGAGGAAGTGTATTGGTGATGAGAAAATGGTTGGGACGGCAAACAATGGGCGGAGCAGGCAAGCGTTTTCGGTGGTAAATGGCGGGCAAGATCTCTGCCCTAATAGCGCTCCGGCGAGCAATGCGGGCTCGGAGTGTGGAGGGATTGAGTTTACTCGAGAGGATGTTGAAGCGTTGTTGAATGAGAAACCAAAAAGGAAGGACAGGTTCAATCTTAAGGTTAGTGGGTTTTCGAATATTTTGAGGTTATTGAGTTTAAAGAATGTTTCTTTTTTCCTTTTTTTTTTTTAATTTTTTTTTAATAGTATTATTTGGTTTAATTGAATAGGAATTGGATTTTGAACCTTGTTGTATCTAAATTTTGGTTTTTAAATTGTTGGATTCTAGGAAAGATGTGATAATATGGTGGAGTACATCAAGAAGCTTAAGTTGTGCGTCAAATGGTTCCAAGAGCTTGAGGGAAGCTACTTATTTGAGCAAGAGAAGTTGCTGAACATGTTGGATTCGGCCGAGCAGAAATGCAATGAGACTGGTATGATTGACTGCTTTTGTTCACTGGGTTCTGAATAAACTTGATTAGTTTTGTAAATAGATTTTCTTGATTTTAGAGGTACAAATGAAAAACAAGGAAGAAGAACTGAATTCAATTATCATGGAGCTAAGAAAGAATTATGCTTCTTTACAAGAGAAGTTTACAAAGGAAGAGTCGGATAAGCTGGTAAGGAGAGTCAAAATCTAGTTTTGCCATGGAGCTATTGTTTGAATGATTGCTGGCTATGAATTACACAATGTTTTGATCTCAATCAGGCTGCGGTGGATTCTCTTGCAAGAGAGAAAGAGACTAGACTTAATATTGAGAGGTCTCAAACTTCTCTGTCCGAAGAGCTTGCCAAAGCTCAACGAGAACTTTTAAGTTCTAATCAGAAGGTAAGGCTAAAAATCTAATTCAAACTCACTGACCTTGTCCAATGTCGCTCTTCTTCTCCCTTTTTAGTTATTTGTATAGAAGTACTCTTATAACTGTTTGTGTGTGGGTTTCCTGAATTCTGCAGATATCGTCACTTAATGATATGTACAAGCGACTACAGGATTACAACACAAGCTTGCAGCAGTACAATGGTAAACTTCATACGGACCTTTCTACAGTCGAAGACGAGCTTAAGCATGTAGAGAAAGAGAAAGCTACTATAGTTGAAAACCTCAGCATGTTAAGGGGTCAACTTGCTTTGACAAGGGTGAGTTTCTTTTTTCCTGTGGACCATTTCCCATTGCATAAGATATTTACCTTATTATGTATTAATGAATTATATTTTAACTTTTGCACTTGAAGTCCTCCATTCTAACCATGTTCGACCGCCACTGCGACCAAGTCTCTTAGGAGCTTAGTTCTTTAGATGCATTGAAACCTCATTTGAACTCCTTTCAACTGTGATTCGAACAACAGCTTATGATCTTCAATTTTTACCAAGTTTTGAACTTCCAACTTAAGAACTCAACTTAGACTTACAACCAAATTAGTTTTAACACTGAATTTGCAAACATAAATCCCAACAAACACTAACATGGTCTCACGCAAGCTTGCTTTAGGAAAATTTATGAAAACATTTGGATGTTATGTTTGTTGTGTTCCAATTGAGGTTGTTTATAAATACAAAAAATGTATAGAGGTACTTTTTCCAATAAAATTTGGTAGATTGTTTTGGACTATGGGGTTGTAAAATAAATGTAGCAGTTTCTCTTAATAATTTTAGGTTGAAGAGTGGAACATCTCATTTCTTTTTATTATTGATTTCTTAATTTTGTCTCTTATGAATTGAATTTGATGTTGTTAGGCTTCTCAAGATGAGGCTATAAAGCAAAAGGATGCTTTGGTGAATGAAGCTGCTTTTCTTCGGGCAGAGCTACATCAAGTGAGAGATGATCGTGACCGTTTGCAGTCACAAGTGCAGACTTTAACAACTGATTTGGTGAAATATAAAGAGTCTTCTGAAAAATATGGTGCTGAGTTGGACATCCTGACAATAAAAGCAAATGAACTAGAGGTTGATTTCCCTGTTCTAATAACATTTTTGGTTCTATTGTTTTTTTACATGTTATGGCTTTACTATTAAAATGAAAAGCTTGTGAGATGTTGCGTTTCTTTTACAGGCAACCTGTTCTTCGCAAAATAACCAGATAAAGATACTGCAGAACCAGCTAGCAACTGCAGAGGAGAAATTGCAGGTAATGATATGAAGTCAAGCAAAATATAGTATTGCACGGGGCTTTTTATTATATTAGGTATATGTGCCATTTGTTTCTTGGATTTTAGGCATGAATCATTAGGTCATGTTAACAGATTTATAATTAATCAAATATGCTCTTTTTTGTAGCTTTATGATTCATCTGCACTGGAGACACGAAGTGAATTTGAAGGGCAAAAGAAACTTATATATGAGTTACAAAGTCGTCTGGCAGATGCAGAATTCAAACTTGTGGAAGGAGAGATGCTGCGCAAAAAATTACATAATACCATCTTGGTAGTTCTCATCCCACAACCTTCTATTAGCAGCAAATATGTATACCTGCTAAACTATCTTATGATATAGGAACTAAAAGGGAACATTCGAGTATTCTGTAGAGTGCGACCTCTTTTGCCTGAGGATGGTATTAGCACGGAAGGAAAGGTTATCTCTTATCCGACATCACTAGAATCTCTTGGACGGGGAATTGATGTAGCGCAAAACGGTACATTTCTTGGAGGATGAATATTGGACAATCCGTTTCTTTTATGCTTGATATCGATTATTAGAAATATTTGAAGTGGGTCTTGAAATTGACAAAGAACTCACATAAGTTTATATTGTAATCAGGGCAGAAGCATGCTTTTACATTTGATCAAGTTTTCATGCCTGATGCACCACAAGATGATGTTTTTGTAGAAATCTCACAGCTTGTACAAAGTGCTCTGGATGGTTATAAGGTGATTCATTAAGCTCCAAATCTTATTTTCTGCTAAAGTAAATTTTGTATTTGATCCAAAATAGTAGATTTAGTTTTATTCTATCAACTGATTTTCTTTTAAAGATTGTGTTTGGTAATCATCTGTGGATAAGCATCAAGGTTCTCAATAGTATTTTACATATAGTTGATATGCCTATAGTTAATCATCTTTCAACCTCATAATAGTTCTATATGCTTACAGAATTTTACTTATTGATAAGTGGGTCTTGTAATTGAAACTTTATTAGTTGGTATGCTTATCAAAAACAAACTTTATTAGTTGATAGGATTGATCCTTGATAGAATTTTTCCAAACATGCATATTGCTTTGCATTTCAATGTACCTTGCTAGTATTATATACCCTATACATAACTTGCATCATATTTGTCTTAAGAAATGACGGTGCTTTCCTTTTTCAGGTTTGCATTTTCGCCTATGGTCAAACGGGTTCCGGTAAAACTTATACTATGATGGGTAGGCCTGGACATCCTGAGCAAAAAGGTTTAATACCCCGTTCACTAGAACAAATATTTCAAACTAAGCAGTCTCTTCAACCTCAAGGTTGGAGATATGAAATGCAGGTGAATAAGAATATGTTTCTTTTGTTAGTTTTCATTGTCTGACTACATGAATGTAGTTTTATACATGGTTATTGAAAATTTGACTTCTACAAACACCTGTAGGTATCTATGTTGGAAATATATAATGAAACAATTCGTGACTTGATATCAACAAATCGGTCATCTCCAACGGAAAACGGTGTTGCTGGAAAGCAATATTCAATTAAACACGATGCAAATGGAAACTCACATGTCTCTGATCTTACAATTGTGGACGTCCGCAGTGCTAAAGAGGTTTCGTTTCTTTTAGATCAGGCTGCACAGAGCAGGTAAAGATTTAGAACATGCATATTTTAAGCTTGATTTGAGTTATGAAATTCCTTTCTGTGTCTTATGGGATAGCTATTTAATTTTACTTGTAATGTTCTATGCTATTTAATTGTGTACGTTTGTATAGATCCATATATATTTTTGGCATTTAGATGTGATCCAATTTCACAAGGTAAAAGTTGTTTATATGATACATGTAAACCACCACCAACAATATTTTATTATTGGATCACAAGGTAAAAGTCGTTTATATGATACATGTAAACCACCACCAACAATATTTTATTATTATGTTTCAGTTTTCTTTCCCTTAATTTTTCCCCAAATTCACTATACTTTGATCAAAGGATTTATTATTATAAATGTTTTACTTTTATCCTTTTAGGTCTGTAGGCAAGACCCAGATGAATGAGCAATCATCAAGAAGTCATTTTGTTTTCACACTACGAATATTTGGTGTTAATGAGGTACAAACATTTACTTGCTTCTTGTAACCTCCAATAGTATATTTCAGATCCTCTCTTCTTTTTCTCAGATGTTGTTTATTGAAACTTATTTTTCTTAATTTCTATTATGTACTAGAGCACTGACCAACAAGTACAAGGAGTTTTGAATCTTATTGATCTTGCTGGGAGTGAGCGTCTTTCTAAGAGTGGATCAACTGGGGACCGATTGAAAGAAACTCAAGTATTTTAGCCAAACTAATCTGATCTCTATATCTTTTATGTTTTTCATTATGTAGTTTCAATAATCAAAACGTTTCTCTTTTGCAATTGTAACAGGCCATTAATAAAAGTTTATCATCCCTGAGTGATGTTATACTTGCATTAGCGAAGAAGGAAGACCACATACCCTTTAGGAACTCAAAGCTTACATATCTTCTTCAGGTAAGTTATTTAGAGATTTACGAAGATTATCTAGTTTCAATTTCCCAGCTTCTCTATGGATGACCTGGAGTGTCTCTCTTCATTTTATAGAAGAAATTCACCCATCATCCTTGAAAATGGTGAAGTAGAAAAATAAAAAAGCCTCTGCCATTTAGTGTTGCTTCTATTTACAAAATTGATTTCACTTCTTTCAAGATATGGAAACATTTCTGTCTTCATTATCACATTTAGAGTAATTGATTGGGAATCACTAGTTGGATTTTATGATTCAAGTCCAGATTGTAGGTTGAGAGGAAAGTTGCAATTTCCCTGTGCAAAGAGTGTCTTGGCTGCTTGTCTATGCTGCTTTTGTGTGGCATTTTCTTTAGGAAACTCTTTGTTTAAAAGATTTAGAAACCAAAATAATCTGGCTTGGAAAGATGAACTCCAACCTTTGTTTTAATGACACTCTTTTGGACCCAATATAGGTGGATAGATTTTGGTTGGGCAAATATGTTGAAAAAAAAAGCAGAGGAACAGATTATGGTTCTTCCGTACTCTTTTCTTGCTACTCTTCTAGTGGGATATGATCAATTGAGATGTTCTAATCTTTTAAAATCACTGGTGACAGCCTTGTTTAGGTGGGGACTCGAAGACATTGATGTTTGTTAACATCTCTCCTGACCCTTCCTCAGTGGGTGAGTCACTTTGCTCACTCCGTTTTGCAGCCCGGGTAAACACTTGTGAGATTGGGATTCCGCGGCGACAAGCCAACACACGGCCTTCAGATTCACGCTTAAGCTATGGCTGATCTTTTGATAGATTAATTCTTTTCCTTTTCGAGGCAACCATGTCTTCTGTATCTCTATTACTCAGTATCAAAATTTGAAATGAGTGATTCTAACGTAGGTTAATATGTTGTATAGCAAAAAAATAATATTGAGCTCGTATTAATCAAAAAATGTCTTTCCGATTATTAGCTTTTTAATTGGGCTGCGACTGTTATTTGATAATTATTGAATATATGAAATTCTTTCCTTTCTTCTCCTTTAGTCCTTTTCTCCAGGCAAGCATGTAGCTTCTTTACAAATTAATTAACTGGAACAATAGCTTCTTTAATTGCCTTAAAGTAACTGATGAGGAAGCTAATATGAGCGCTCAGAAACATGCTAACTTGAATGTCTTGTCATTTGTTTAAGAGAAACTTGACTGTTCAAATATACCAACTATATTTCAAAGTTAATTGGAGAGCAATGTGCAATCTAATTTGATTTATAATGCTTCAAAATTGAGTACAATGGTTTTGTTCAAACCAGACCAGCAGATTAAGCCATTCTTTCCATGACCTCTTGGAGTATAACTGTTGTGTCCCGATAACATGATTCTGTCTGAGGCAGATTTTTCTTCGTTGCTGCATCTTCAAGCTGTGTCAACACATGGTTTTACAATTCTTAAGTAGCTCTAGTTTGCAGAGATTGAAGTTAAAATTGATTATCATAAACTCTTTTATGTGACAATTGTGATTTACCTTTTCGAAACTGTCGAACAATCTGTTAGCCAGATCAGTGAGGGGTTGCTTTTCATTTTCAGCTGCAGCTGAGATCACCTTGTCGAAATCATAGTACATGAAGGTGGACTTAAGCCTTAGATACCTCCTGACATAGTTTAATGTATCTTGTGCTACCAAATCTGTCATTGCTGATAGATCAAATGCATACTTCCTCAGCCTGTATGCACTGCCTTTGATTCCAATATTTGCCATATAGATTCCTTTCTTCAAAAAAGAACGAGTACCTGTCTTCTCATTCGCAATATCTGCAAGAAAAGAACAATTAGGAAGCAGGAAGAGAAGCCTGGCTGCACTTAGAAACATTCTGAGCACTTTCTGGTGAAGCAACACTACTGCATAATTTGTCATGAGAAAGCTTACTGTTATAGACAGGAGGAACAGGTAAAGGGCCATCGATCCAGAACCCATTATCCTGTGCTAGAGATATCCCGTTGGTAGAATTTCCTGTGAGAGCTATGGAGGCAAGCCCTACTGCTAATCTTCTTGTGATTTGTAGTGGGTGTTCTTGAAGATCCTCTTTTTTCTTGCCCAGAAACCCAACTATTTTCAGTCTCTTTGGGACCCTTTGAAGGTTGAGAAGTTTTGGAAGGGCTGGTAGAGTTTTGGAGACTCCATTTATGTCTGCCAAACGAGCCATTGTAGAGGAATTGAGTGAGAATGGCAGTGTTGAGTGAGTAGCTGATACAACGAGACTTTCATTTTCGGTTATATCCGTTTGGAAACTGCTGGCTACTACTGACCACCGGAAGAGGATATCCTTTATCGAGGACAGTTTGGTCATTTTGGCAATAGAGTTTGGTCTTAAGAGACCAAAAAGGCCTTGGCCTACAGGATGGCTAATTTGTGCAACAGTGCTAGCATTTGGGCACATGGGCGGAACTAGAGTTTTAAGTTGAGGGGTGTAAAATAAAAAATAAAAAATAACATGAGGGTAAAAAGTTAATTTTTGGTGATCTATCTCATAATACTAGAAATTATATTTTTATTCTACAACTATCCTACAATATTAATGTTGCAATTTCAATAAACCGTTGATTAGTCAATAGTCATTGTTTAAAAAAAACTAAAATTTTAAAAGTTAATTGGGACTGTTACGTTAACATTGTGGAATAGTAGTGAGATATAGATGTTGTATATAACGTTACTCAACAATTATAAGCCATGATCCATGATCTAATAAATAATTTGATTAGTTAGTATGGATCATAGTCCTTCATTATAGATGAATGTTTTAGTTAACCTCATTGGCTAAATTTTACCTATACAAGTTTAAAATTGTAATTTGATAAAATTTTAGCGATGGAGATTTTCTTTTATGGTGCTTTAGCATATTTCTTTTAGGCGAAACTATACTCATCTCTCTCTAATTACCTTTCTATTTGTAATATTTTTCCAATATTTTAATTTTGTTAAGCATTTCTCTTACAAAAATAGCATTTCTCTTTTTAATGTCCTCCCTAAATTACCGTTAGGGTTCCAATGTACTCCATTAGGATTTTTTTGTTAAAAATAAAAATTATATCATGCATAAATTGAAACCTTATGTATACTCTTCTCTCTCTCTTTTGTTGGTATTTTTGTTTTGCTTTTTTTGTTTTTGTTTTTGTCGTGCAAAGGGATGACCATTGTAAAAACTAAAATTTGGATAGAAATTTCCTACAAACCGCTTGGTAGCTTCTTAAGCCAGGTTATAAAATTTTCTTATAATTGGTTTGTAAAAAATTTCTGTCCGCCGTAAAAATGGATAGAGTTTTCTTCTAAACTGGCTTGAAGGAAATTTTTTCAACTCAGTTTATAAAAATGACATATACCATTTAAACATATGAGATGCATATAATTTTTTAATAGCAGATATAAAGTTAAAATAAATAATATTAAAAATTTATGTATATCTCAAATATTGAGTTGAAGAAAATTCCTCACATCAAATTTAAAGAAAAACAGTCCCGAAGCTATGTGGTCAGTGTCTTATGCTGTCTCAGGACAAAAATGGGGCAGAGGCCCAGTGTATGGCTAACAGGGCTTGAAGCCCAAACCCAAGAAGATATTCGATGAACGATGACGAGTCCCAACACCACCAGCCACCAAAAAGCCTCCACCCATTTCCCAAGCACCTTGACCTCACTAAGATTCCCTTTTCCCGAGAAAACAACATAACCTTTTTCTTTCTCTCATTTTCTCTCTCCCCAAACGCCCTCAACAGCTCCCTCCTCTTCCTTCCCTGTTTGTTTCCCGGGATTAACCGAATCCCCGCCGGAAAGCTTCAATTTTCCGGCGAACCCAACCATCACCATGGTCTCACCCGAAAACACCAATTGGCTCTACGATTACGGCGTGATCGATGATATCCCTGTTCCGGAAGGGAATTTCTCTGCTCCCAACGCGGTGGGATTCAGCTGGTCCGTGCAGGGCGTGAATGGGTCCTCGAATGTTAGGTACTAGCATCTAGCAATTAGGGTTTTTGACTTTTGTTTAATTGAACAGTGCACCCGCCTGAGCAATTTAGGGCTTTTTTAAAGTACTTTTCTCCTTCGTTTGAGTTTTCTTCTATGCTTCATATTGTGTTTAATTTGCTATTTTTGTTCGGTTCTTGTGTTGGAATTTGTGTTCAAAGTTGATGGGTGATAACACGATTAGTAATCTCTATGGGTTTGTGATGTATTTTATTTAATTTTGGTTTGTGTGCGTGACATGATTGCGAGTTTGGTAATTATGAGGAAAAATTAGTTTTTTTTTTTTTTTTTTTTTTGTCGGGTAATTTTGGGCTCATAATGTGTAGTACAGCTTGAACTTTTTTGGCTTTGGATATTCGGAAGGTTGAAATGATTGTTTTAACTGTATATATGCTTGGGCGTTTCTTGTTGATGTATTATTGATTTGAGGCAGCTGATAACCACTTTCTAAAAGCTTAAACGGATAGGAAAACTAAATTATTTAGTTAATATTCAAACACTCTCCCTCACTTGTGTGACCAGACAACAAGTGGAATATATTAATTGAAACGGGTGAACCCTAGAGTCGGATTGAATTCAAGACCTCTTAGGATATCATGTCAAATCACAACTTATTATAAAAGCTTAATTTGATAGAAAATGATAAATTTAATCATTTAAGTAATATTTTGTCGGTTGTAGGACAATGAGTAAGTCATTTTACTATTTTCTGGAAATATTTTGGCATATGTTTAGATAAACTTTACTTTATTGAACTTTATTTTCATTCTATACCATAAATTATAAATATACCTATGGTGTAATTGAATGGGTTCCAACCAATAGTAGAATGTGGGACTAAATTTTTTGTGTTTTTGTCCCCGAAATGACCAAAGCATTCTACCCATATAAACCACTTCAGCCCTTTCTCTGTGCGAATGCAACATGGAATGCTCACATGTGATCTGAACTTGGAACCTAGGATCAAACCCACACATGATTGTTTGTAGAATATATAGGGACTTGATTTAACTTTCAACTTATCGCAAGAGCGTTTATTATGTTAGTAGAAAATGTTTTGCTACAAAGTATCATGGCTGGTCTGGGGAAAAAAATAGCAAAGTTTTGTAGGCTATGGATAACCCTTTTGTTGATATGATATTGTTTTAAATTTAATTTATTGGAAGCGACAATAACTTGTTCAACACAAAAAAGGGTGAAATGTTTTCATGATAAATCTTTGTTATTTTTTCTTATTATTGTTAAGATTGATATGAAGGAAGCCCTAGGGGTTACTCAATTGGATGGGTGGTCGTTAGTTTGAATCTTCCCTTCCCTCTCATGCGACTCCGCTGTTTTTTTATGTCAAATGAAAAGTCATGTTAAAGCATTTGATTAATAAGTAAGAATCAATTTGTTTATACTTGTAACGAGAGGCTCCCTTGGGGTCACTCTATTGGCTGGGTGGTCATTAGTTTGAATTTTCCCTTCCCTCTCATGCGACTCCGCTGTTTTTTTATGTCAAATGAAAGGTCATGTTAAAGCATTTGATTAATAAGTAAGAATCAATTTGTTTATACTTGTAACGAGAGGCTGTATTGTTTTAAGAACTGTTTCGGTTTGCATCTGTGTGATTTCTGACTTCCTTTTGTTCTTATGTGATGATATGATATATTTCCTAGTGTGGAAATTGATGGCTCATTGGGGGATTCAGATGGTGCCAAGGAATGTGGCTCAAAGAAGAGGTAAACAAACAATTTCTTTCTCTCTCCTCTTTTTGGTTTAAAAAAGGAACAAGGTTCTTTACTACTCAAAAAACTGCGTTCACCAGTTCTTGATAAGGGGCTTTGTAACTTTGTTTCCCTTATATTTGTGTACTATCAGAAGATTATAAGCAACTATTTTCATGGAGTCGATTCTTTTGGTAAGTAATTTTCATGGAATAGATGAATAATTAGTTTTGCAAAAACAGAACTTGAGTTATTAAATGAAAAGTCATCTTGAGGTTGTCAATTAATCACAAGTATGCTTGCTCACATGGTCACAAGTTGCTAATATCATACAGTTTAGTGTTGCAAGTGAGGTCGTAATGTGATTGATATATGTTTTAGGCATCATTCCAAGTGTTTCAATGAAGATGATTTATCAATTTGTAGCCCTGATTAATTATAATTTAGATCAAGCAATGTCCTTGAAATTGAGCACAATATCTCAAAAAAAAGAAAAAGAAAAAGCTTTGTGCATCCAATATACTCAACTAAATGATCTAGTAAAATAAAATAGTCCAAACATGGGCTGAATTTACATTTATGCGTTAATGTTTTAATTTTCAAAAAGTGGAATACAGCCAATGAGTATGTTATAGAATCTTATGTTATTTCTCTCGTGTATCTCCATTTGCAGGGGTAGACCTGAATCGTGCTGTGCATCAAGTTCCAAAGCTTCTCGAGAGAAGTTGCGAAGGGATAGACTTAACGACAAGTATTGTCTTGTTTTCTATTCTCCTCTCCTGTCTCTCTCTGGCATGCATGTTTATCTCTCACTTGCTCTGAATCAATCTGGCATGCATGTTTTTATGTTTTATCATGATTAGATTTGTGGAATTGGGCTCTATTCTGGAGCCTGGAAGACCTCCAAAAACGGACAAGGCTGCTGTTTTACTTGATGCTGTTCGAATGGTGACTCAGTTACGGGGCGAATCACAGAAGTTGAAGGATTCAAATTCAAGTCTCCAGGAGAAGATTAAGGAGTTGAAGGTGAATTTTATTTTTATTTCTTTTAAATGCAAACTTTGAGGACTAAATGCTTGTCGGAATGTTTGTATACTGTATGATTTATTCCGTGAACATTTCATCATTGCCACCTATGAAATGTGGGTATGTCGAAGAGGTGGTGAAGGAAACCTGTAGACATGTTAAGGCCAGTTACAATAAACATTTTTTTTATACCTTGTGTAGGCTGAGAAGAATGAGCTTCGTGATGAGAAGCAGAGGTTAAAGGCGGAGAAAGAGAAGTTGGAGCAGCAACTGAAAGCCATGAATGCACAACCTGGCTTTTTGCCTACTCCTCCTGCAATCCCTGCTGCATTTGCTGCTCAGGGCCAGGTCCCCGGCAACAAATTGGTGCCTTTCATTGGCTACCCAGGGGTTGCAATGTGGCAGTTTATGCCACCTGCTGCAGTGGATACCTCACAGGATCATGTCCTCCGCCCGCCTGTGGCTTAACTTGGCAGCCTACAATGATTAGGGTATGGAGCCCCAAAGAAGCGTATTCATTTTGTCATTGTCATTGTCATTGTCTGTATTAGTTTTTGCTGAAGTCCTCTAAGTTGTAACTGGATTTGGTGGGTAACTTCCCTCGTTTGCTATCCAAAGCACTTTTATGAATTGATGCTGGTGTTCGCATGTAAATGTTAAATAAGTTTGTCTGGCAATCCCTGTGTTTTATCTGTTTTGATGGAGCCTTCATGATAGTGTGTGCCTTCGAGTTTTCCTTTAGATATCACTGCAAGAGCGAAGACCGCATTTGCGCAGTCCAAAAGGGACTGTATTTGTCAATCTTACGTTTTCACCTGTTGAAACTCACAGCGAGTCAAAGTATCTGTATAAAGAGAACATATTGACTTAAATGAAAGAGTAACTATATATTTATATTCATATTTTATAACTGTCTCACAATGTTACTGCAGTAGTTTTAACCAACTTTTAAATCAGTTATTGTTAAAAAAAAATAAAATTGAAGTATTGTGACATAATTGTAAAATAAAAATGTGATCTCTAATACTACTCTTTCGAGTCTCAATGAAATTATTGAATTACTTTTATTTTTATTTTTATTTCTTATGAAATGAGTCATTCTGATGTAAATCAAACTGAAAACTCTTGCTCAACAAATACAATATTTTGAATGCACATACAGCTATTTTTCATCTAAACCTAATTTAAAGATTGGCCAAGGACGAGTTTCGCAAGCCGATGGGCCATTTCGTTTGCCTCCCTCCCCACATGCCCAACTATCCAATGTCGTATGCTATTTAGAATAAGTCTGCTATCTTCAATCAGTTGTCCATACGGACTACAACATAATTCTACTTTATGCAAGATGTTCAAGTTAGCCATAAGTTTAACATAAATGTAAATTAGTTATGCAAACCTTTTTGCCGGCTCGTAAAGATAGAGCCATGTATATATAAATATATTTTATATAATAATAATGTTAACAATTACATTTTTATTAGCTTTTTTTTTTTTTTTTCCCTAATGAGAATTGATTCAATAATTAGTTGATAATGAGATAAAGTCGAAGTTTCTAACATTACTTTTGTGATAATAGTATTACTAGTCATACAAGATGGATCTTGGCCATACAGTGACTAGAAATCTTATCTGCATTGAAATTTTCGAGCGCTCCTTTCTTCTCCAGCCACCAGGCTTTTCTACTCAAATCAGAGCTCAAAATGGCTTCCAATCTTCTCAAAATCCATCTACAAACCCTTGAAACTGCAACCGCAAAGCCATCAATTCCATTTCCACTCCCCAAAACCCACTTCCCATATCTCCCATTCCATTCAAACCAACGCCTCCTCCACCTACACCTCTCCCATTCCCATGCCTCATTCTATCCTCCATTTCCGCCCCACAAACCCATATCCATCCGGTCCTCCCTATCCTCTTCCACCCCACCCACCTCCAAAGAAGAAGCCATTCTCCAGGCCAAATCCTGCCTTTCATCCACCTTAGAAAAGCCCCTCAACAACCCCAAACTCGTCGGTAAACTCAAGAAGCTAAAGCAGCCCAGGTTCCGAGTTGAAATTCCGGTCATCGACGACTCGCCGGCATCGCTGTCCCAACTTGCGTCCGATGTTTTCCAAGACTTACCCATTAAGAGAAAAGGCTCTCCTGTCAAGGTGCTATTCCTATGGCCTAACCTTACCTTAAAAGAAGCTGCTATGGAAGCCTGGTCGTCTAGCCAAATTGAGCATGTGAACATTTCCTCGGTTACCGATAGTGACATCAGAGTTTTGAACTCCGCTGAGGTGGCTGTCTTTTTGGCGCCAGAGACTTCTCAGTTGGCAGTTATAAAAGCCGTTACTGACAGTTTGTATCCAAAGCCTGTGGTGATTTTCAACCCCAGTTGGACGTTTGAGGAGGAGAGCGATTTTGATGAGCTGCGTGGCTTCGTGGGATCGTTTGAAGTGATTTATTCGTTCATGGGGTTGGAGGTTAGAGGGGTTTTGAGTAGGAGGAAGGGAGTGGTTTTCAAGTGTGTAAGAGATGGGGTTGTGAGCGGTGAGAACTGGACTATTCTTGTTGAAGAAGAAGGAGGAGGATTGAAAGCGGTCTCCAGGTTCAAGACACGGCCATCGATCGCCGAAGTAGAGAATGTGCTGTATAATTTGATGGCAGTCAATTCGCCTATTACGAAGTCTGCCAAGTTCTTGAGGGATTTGGTGTCAAATGTGACCGGCAAAAAAGTAAGTTAAACAACTGAGATTTGATTGTGATTGATGAATGGAGAACCTTGAGAAGCTGTTTGCTGAATTGCCTGAGTGAATGCAGCTGTACTCTAGATATTTTAAATTTTTAAGTCTCTGCTATATAGAATCCTCTGGATTGGCTTTTTGAGTATAGAATTGTGGGATCATATTCTTTTGGTAATCAGTGCATTTAGCCTCTCTAGAGTGTCTTATATTAGAGATGGCAGCAAGGAATACGTCTTTGATTGAGTTATTTAGCGACCCATTTTCCTTTTATGCTCTGATTGCTCTTGAGGATGTCTTTTTATCAGTGGAAGTTAGAAAAAAGACCAAAAATGAAGGTGGTCTTGCATCTCGGATACAATGTATAAACACAAAATATTACACAAATGAAAAAATTAGGATAGAAAGAATAAGGGAGCTTTAACCAACAAATGAGAGTTAAGAAAAAGAGCAGGCTGATGCCGGTACATCTCTCATCCAGTTTTCAAGGCCTTGAATTTGCGAACTCTATTCACTCTCATTTTCATTTTTCATATACAAATGGGTATCTTTTATCAATATGATCAACATCTTCTCAAAACCCAACCTAAGATGCCCTAATATGACAGCTCTTGATGAATTTATCGGAAAAGTCCACATACTTAGCCCACAATGGCCTGAGCTTTGGGAATGCTATCTCTAGCCAAGGCTTGGCTCTGCCATTAAAATGGATGACACCAGCACTCTCAGCATCAACTAAGGTCGTATTGTCCTGGTAACCCAGCCCCAGCATGTGCCAGAAAGGTTCAATAACATGGACATGACCATGGAAAGCTATTAGTCCTGGAGGTAATGTCCCTAGCTGCCACAGACTCAGGTCCGATTTCAAGTTCTGCATTGAGGAAAACATAATAAAACAGGGATCACTTCAAATGTTATTGTTCATGGGCAGTGTATGATAGAGAATGGATAGAAACCTAATTAACACCATTTTTCTTGGGCAGTGTGTGATGGAGATATGTACCTGTTCAAGCCAGTAGTGGTATGCAAGGCTTATGTTGGTCTTCCTCCATGCCTCTAGATCAAAAATGTTCATGCCATAAGCCCATGCACATTCATTGGGATCGAAATTCTTTGATATCAAAGGATGGGAGAAGTTCAAATAGCTCTTCAGCCGCTTTGACATAACAAATTTATCTTCTCCCCTGCATGTTTCCACTGCTCCATTGACACTGCCATTCATATCAATGTCCCATAGAGGTGAAAGATCTGTTTGAACCACAATGTCGTCGTCCAGGAAGACCACCTTGTTTAGGCTGGGGAACAACTGCAAAAAGAAAGAAAATAACTCAGCTAAATCCACAAATTAATTTTCTTTTTGAGCAATTTCCTATTCTTTTCTTTTTTTCCCTCCTACCTCTGGTAGATGAATTCTAATGTGATTCATCATAGAATTATATTTAGGACTCAATGCTTGTAACTTTGCTGCAATGACTTGAGGATTCTCAGTATTATTTGCCACAATGGCCGACGACCCGCCTCTAAATTTCGACCGCACGAGTTGATCTTTCTCCATTGCCTCCAAAACTGGCACCTTCCCCTTCGCAAACCAATCAAAATGGTGCAAGGCCTTGACTTCAATTATAGCAGGCGACAATGGGTGCAACGAGAACCACGCCTGCATTGGAGAGTATGTCTTTCTATCGGTGATTATGTGAAGGACAACATTCTGGGGGCGCAACGAGTTGCGGACAAGCGATGATGCAACGACGGAGGCGGCGAGCACGTTGTCGGAGGCAAGGACGAAGTGGAAGTAGGAGTTGTCGACGAGGGCGGGGACGAGTTCAGCAGAAGGTAGCTGGAGACGGGCAGCTGCATTGGTGGAGTGCTCATTGGCTAGCTTTAGCGCAAGGCAGTGGAGCTGTTTCGGTATGCTGCTCGATGCTACATGGCGGTATAAATATTCTTGGATTTTGGCTGTTCGGGTTCTTTGTTCAAGAAGAGTAACCTGAAAAATTTTAGTCAATTTTTGTTATGACTACCACGTCAGTATGTAAAAAGTTATGATTAAAAAATATATATATATATATATATATATATATATATTGGCATCGATTAAAAAACCAGTGCAGATTAAAGGGATAAAATAGAAAAAATTTAAAAATTTAAAAAATAAAAAGGTGGTACCATCTCCCTAAGCTTGATGGCAAAGGTCTTAGCGTCTGATTTGCTTCTCTTAATCTCAGCCATGAAATCCTCTAAAGTCTGAGGAACATCAGATCTTCCTTTTAATTCATCTTTGCTAATGGGCTCTTCTAGTACCTGGTATATCACTTCTGGGACCTTCCAGACACCAAAAATTATTTTCAATTAATAAACAAAATTAGCATGATCAGTATATAAAACTTGAATTTGAAAGAAAAAAAAAAAAAAAAAAAGGAAACTAATTGAACAATTATAAACCAAAAGTTGGGGTTCAGAGATTACATTTGAGTCCAGTCTTCTTCCCAAAAGACTTGGTCCTAATCTTTTTCCCAGGCAACCTACCGTTACAACGTATAGTATTATATTAGTAACTAAAATTATTAAACAAATAGAAAAAAAAAAAAAAAAAACTAATATTATTAAACATGACATTCTTATAAAGCAAAGCATCCATTGAAAAAAAAAAAAAAAAAAAAATCCATGGAATTGGGATACGTGTATTATAAATTAATACTATTTAATAAATTATTATACGACTGTTATATAAATTTAATAATATGATAATATTAAAAATTAATATTTGAATCAAAACTTGTAAAAAAAATAAAATAAAATTGTGTATATCTAATCGTTACTTCTTTTTATTTTTATTTTTTTTTTTTTATTTTGAAAGGTTACTTCTTATTAATTATATGTCATGATCACAAGAATATTATGTTCTTTTCGTAATTAAGTGTGGACAAGACTAATTAACTAGAATAAACTAATATATGTCTACCTAAATAATTTTTTGAAAGGGGCATATTAGACAACTCAAAAGTTTAGTTAAGAGGTCGGGATCATTTCAAGTGAAAAAGAAATAAACTATTTATCGTCCAAATTAATATTTTAGTTAGAACAATATATGTATGTCGTACGTAACATACATATATATAACGGAAAATCTCATCAAACAACTGTACGGATATGAATTTCTCCCTCGAGTCATTTAAATTTTTCGAGTAAGAACGTTTATTAATTGATCATCAATTTCAAAATTTTTTTTTGATAATCATCCAATTTTATATCTTAATTTACGGATAACTATAGATATTTTTTAGATCCTCGGTGTTCGTTACGATGTTTTCTACGCAGAATAGACATCCTTCTGCATTAAACCTCGGAAGTTGGCCATCCTTTAGATAATGTTTTCAAAAAAATATAACAAATAGATAAACCATTAATATATATTTATATAAATCCATGATAATATATACTTAAAATTGCTACGTACGTACCAGAAATCGAATAATTGTTATTAATCAGATATTGTTCAGAATTAAACACAATGACTTAGAATAATGAATGTACCTATGGTAGAGCACTTCCTTTCTCCATCAATGGTGTCCACTGCAGTCAAGACGAAGGCGAACCGGAGAAGAAATGTGAAGAACAGAAGGGAGTAGAAGAGCATTCGATAGGAAACCCGTCTGGAGCCAACCTTCACCTTGATGAACTCTTTGAAACCTTTCCCCGGAAACACAGTAACGTGCCTCAAACTGGGCGATATGTAAAGCTGCATTTTGTCCACAAAACACACCAAAAAAAGGCAATGAAAAATACACAAAACCCACGTCAAACAAAACTTCTTATTTCATTTGGCAATCACCCCAAAGAAGGAAGTGAGTTGAATTGCGAGAAGCCCTCGTGATGATTATGCTGTAAAAGGAAGAATTTTGATGGGGGGGGTGTTCAAGGTTGCTTTCTGTTACCTAACCTTGCTTAGCAATGGGGCGAGAGATGTCAAGCTTTCGGGCTCTTATTTATGTTAAGAGGTGAGCAGGGGGTTGTTAAGGAGAAAGAGACATGAGACTGAGAAGAAGCTGTGTCTTTGTTTTGTGGGTTTGATGAGTTTGGCTTGATCTTGAAGGAGGGAAGTTGAGGGAGTAGAGAGAAGGGCAGAAAAAAATAAAATGAAATAATTTTTTTTAAAAAAACAAAGATATTATATGAGATGGGGGTTGTTTGGTGTTTGTTTGCTTGGCTTTGCCACCACCACCACAAGAAGCTTTTTCAACATACAAAGACTTTGAACTTTGACACAACGGGGCTTCTACATGGAAAATGACTGCATTTCTCTCTTTGGCGTGGGTTGGGGCTTTGGTTGTTGGAGTAAAAATACAGGAACCTCTACTTCCATTTCTCTCCAAATTAATTAATTAATTAGGGAAATTCAAGGCTTATATTTTCTACTTCTAAGGGTAGGTTTGTCACTTTTAAGCCCTATTTTTGAGAGTTTAAGTGTTAATTTATACCTCACTTCACAGCCTGAGAGTGTATTAGTTGGTGATCAAGCTACTATGTCCCGTCAACTCAATTAATCAACAATTTTTTTTTTTTACCACATAAAACAAAGAAATAACTCCTATAATTCTGATCCTAAGTCTCAAATTTTAATTTTATGAGGCAGGCCTTAATTACAAACTTAGCACGGATGGGATTGAGTTTTCTTCCCAATTGGGTCGGAAGAATTTCTTCCAATCCAGTCTTTAAAATAAGGAAAAAATGTAAAATTAGTCCTTGTAGTTTACCTGATTTATAATTAAGCTCAATGTGGTATCAAAACGAACTCAAAGGCCCCTCAAACATGCCAAAAAAATAATTTAGTCTTTACAGTAAAATTTTGTCCACTAATTTAACAGATTCTGTTAATATGACATTGACTTCAATAGAACAAGTATCACAATTTTATTGGCTCTAACGTTTCACACTATCATAATCTTTTAAGTCAGTGAACGGAATTTTACTATAGAGACTAAATTGTTTTTTTTTTTTTTTTTGGCATAACTCAAAAACATTTGAGTTCATTTTGATACAATATGGAATTAATTGCAAATTAGGTAAACTACATGGACTGATTTTGCATTTTTTTCCTCAAAATTATCATGTGTTTCTTAGCACGTGAGAATTGTACATTTTTTGTGATAAATAGCATGTGAGAAGAATGTTATGAAAAAATCATGTGCTTCTCGCATGCTCGATGAACACATGACAATTTTATAGATTGACCCAGTTTGAAGAAAGACACTGTACGTCTACATGAAAATGTGGTTGTTTTAGCAATTGTGAATTTTAGCATTTCTGAGGACTAAACTTTCACCCTATTGATAAAGGTAGATGGACCTGTAAGTGTCCTATAGTCTAATACTGACTGGTCCACATTGGCATATTGAAAAATTGGAATTCACTATTTATGTACAAGCTAGGTTAAGATTAGAACAAGAGTTTTGAAGTCACATGTCATGGAAAACAAAATGAGACAGCATATCTGCATTTGACTAGGGCTGATTTGGGAGAGTACTGTAGATGGTAAATCTGGTGGGTTTCTGATAGCTGCTTCCAACCTAAATTTTCTGCCTGTCTCAATCTGGCTTGGTTTTGAGTTTTTCCCCATGATTTCATTGTGACCATTGCAACCCCTCCTGAAGCAAGAGTATGGTGGTAGGGATCAACAGGTCAGCCCGATGACCCGAAATGGATTTGAATCCGACCTGATTAAGATATGCCAGCTTTTAGTGTTAGCAAAGTTGTATTAGTAGGTATAATCTTTCATTACTTGAAATTGGTGGTGTTAGGAGGATTGGGAAAGGCAATAAGAAAATGTCGCTGGGCCATAATTCCAAATTTGGAAATTATGGCATGATTATCCAGGTACAACATAATTTCTAAATGTTTAAATCTCTAGCTTTATTTGTGCATTCTTGTACTCTTTGAAAGTAGGGCGGGCAATTCTTTTACACGATTTGTAAATTTGATGTGAACTCAATATAAAATTAGTCGGTTAGACTTAGGAATAAGGAATTTGACCAATAATTTGTATTAGAACTAATTTATATAGTCTTATACTTATACATGAATATCATTTTAGTATATGCGGTTAGCAAGTTTTTCAAATGGATATCCAAAGTTTTTAAAAATGACAATTAAGCTACCTAGGTTTGGTGAAATTTTATTTTCACTACCTCCGTTAGTCTTCCACAAAAAACAAAATAATAATAATAACAACAAAATAAAATAAATTAATGGTTGTTTGGCCACCTTTACAAGTGTCCACATCACCACCTATAAAATTGTGCCATGTGTACATCTAGTTTATTAGAGTTGCCAAAGAGGTATGCTACAGTACAATAGAATGCTCGCATTTAACCCATATTTAGTGACTTGTCTGATGGGAAGAGAGAGAATTGAAATTCAAGTGATTGTTCATATGCCACATTGCCACATCATTAAAAATGGGCCAAATGTGAACATTATATTGCACTTAAGCAGTTCTCGTTGTCAAATCAGCTATAGTTGCCACATCACTCCATCTCAAACAAAACTGTTAGATCGGGTTTTTGACCATCTCATCTAAAAATCAATTGCTATTCACTGAAAAAAGTCAAATCATTTTATGACATTCTAACATTCGAAATCGCACCCCACAAGATGTTTTTAAAAAAAGTTGTACCTTAATAATCCCTTTTTCAAGGTGAAACGCTTCCGCGATTCGAACTTATGACCCTGACGATGAAACTATTTGTTGAATCGGTTATTTGACCATCTCATTTGAAAATTAATTGATGTTCAATAAAGGAAGTCAAAACCTTTTATAGCATTTGAAATTGCACCCGCAAGAGATTTTTTTTAAGAGCAATCCACGTGAATAAAACACTGTTACACCTCAACAAAAACAACACAAATTTGAGAAATGTGTGCCTCTCCCACCAATGATATCTTCCACACAGTTAGAAGAAAACTAGAATTTTAGATATGGAGGATGAAATTACCAAAAAAAAAAAAAAAAAAGGTTCAAATTTGATTTTAAAATAATTACAGAGATATTTAAAATAAAAATTAGGAAAATAATTTGAAGCTTGAGGGGACTAAAAGCCCCCAAATCTACCCCTGGACACCCTGCTTCAGCCGCATATCCTCAATTCACACCGTACTTCAGCTACTGGCGATATCTTCCACACCGTGTTGCATAGATATAAAATGTTGAGTAAAATGTAGTCAAATCCAAGAGAGACTTTAGCTATTACAATTGAATTTTGTTATGATTTATTTATTTTTTTAATTGTTTGATGAATTTAGAGTAATGGGTTTTGTTTTTATATTTTGGGTTTTTTAGAAAAAGAAGATGCTGTCCAAAGTTGAAGCTGGGAAGAAGATTAGCAAGGATTCAGGCAGGGACTGAACTACGTGGCCCCCGAAATTTTTAAAGAAAGTCTTAAAATTTTACTCATAAATTTTTTAATTTGACCCCTTTCCAAACTCCAAATGCTAGTTCCACTCCTAGATTCAAGTAATGCGAAGTTGTTGAATGAGATTCAAGTACAAAGCCTATTGCAGTCTCTTTGGCTATCTCTCTCAACATCACGGATTTCATTTTGGAAGGTAATTCTCTTATAATCATCATGGCGCTCCAACACCCCTCCCTGATTCAAGATTGGAAAATTGATAACATCATCGCAAACTCTATTACCATCATCCCCTCTTTCTCTTAAAAGGTAAGAAAAGGTCACAAAAGTATAAATTTCAGTACTCATCACGGGGCTTATTGGAAGCGTGGTTAGAGCTCACTTCGGCTGAATTTCCACTCATTTGCTCCATTTCCCTCTTTTCTCATTTTTCTCATTTGTAGCGGAAAAGATACATCTTTGTTAGTTTTGTTTCTTGTTGTTGTTTGTTTGTGTTCTTGGTAGCTCTTAAAAATAATAATAATAAAATAAAATACAAAGCCCATAACTCTATTAAATATAATCGCATGTAACAAAAGGCTTCAATTAATTAAAACCTTGGTATTGATTATTCTGACACATTAATTTCAGTTGTTAAGCCAACTACCTTTCGCATTCTTCTTTCTGTTGCTTTCGTCAACTTAATGTCAAAAATGCTTTCTTCAGTATTCTCGATGAGGAAGTTTACATGCAACAACCCTATGGCTTTGACAGTACGTATACGAATCATCTTATTTGATTACTTTACATTTAAAGATTTTTTATGAAAATTTGATGAGAATACATTACTTCTTTTCTTTTCTTTTTGGGAAAAGGTGATTACATTACTCTAAATAAAGTGATTTGATTGTATTCAAATCTAGTTTGATTTAATTACCGCTTACCATTTTATATTCTTTCCACCTCCTTATAAATATAAACTTTCGTATTGTAAATTTCATCAAGTGAATAAAAATGTTTTTTTTATGGCTTTATTAGGTAGATGTAAATCTTCAGCCAAACCACCTAAAATCTCTTGTCGATCTCCATTTTCATTTATTCCGTTATTTTATTTATTTATTTATTATTCCTTTATGAATTTCTTCAGACGTCTATAATGGCCCATTTTCTATTGATATTGGCCTAATAGTAACTAGTTCTCTTTCGGCAGTTTGCTGGCAGTTGCACTCATCTTTCAGTAGTCAATAACTTAATACTATGTCCATACATAACACCATGATATTTTAATCCAGCTTATAGGTCATCATCTCCGTGACTTGACCAAAACTGCAATTCATTGAATCTCATACTCAACGTGGTAACTCGCTCTAATACTACTTTGTAACATATTTATTGAAATAATTTGTTATTTTGTAAATTATGTATTATAGAATGTTTTTGGTGATCTGATCCAGTTGGAAATAGAAATGGAACTTTTTCTTCTTCTTCTTCTTTTTACAGAAAGAAAGACAAGCTTACTAAAACCCAAACCGGACATATTTCAAAAAACAGGAATGAGATCATAAAGGTAAAAGAAAGATGCGAATGCAGCCTGAGAAAACTCTTGCCGCGGCGCATACTAGTGATGGATACTACCATCGACATCGGGAGTACAAATACCCCTTTCAAATATTTAAACAGGCTTACGAAAAAGCCATGGAGGTTTATATGAGAAGTAACTATAGAAAAAATGTTTCCAAAAAGAAAAGAAAAAAAGATCAACTCCAAAGAGTTTCATCCGGTTCGAATTAACCAATAAGCAACACAAAAACAGATAGTTACAAAAAATAACAGCTTAAACTCAAAAAACAGCGGCTGCTCTGGAGTAAGTCGTTGGTGGTGAACTAAGTAAGATCCACATGCAGGAGCGTGTGGTCCACTCGCCGGCACATCGAAGACGGAATGGGCTGCATAACGTAGTGCCAGGCAGCTGGAGCGCCGAGGATGCCGGTGGAGGAGAGGGTTTCGGCTAGGGGCTGATGGGGAGGAGAAGATCGGGCTTTGAAAAAGTTGATCTTTAAGACTCCATAGATCTGGCCGGCGAAACGTTGAACGAGACAATCCACAACGGGGGAGAAGCGGCCAAAAAGGGGTGGAAGGAGCAGCAGTTGTTTAGTGAGGGTCAGGATAGATCTAGAGCAAGCTCTAGTGAGATAGAAGTTCTCTCCTGAAGAGAGAAACCCAGCAAAAAGAAGAGCAATAAACTGAAGAAAAAGCATAAGGAAAGAGGAGTAGGAGGGGAAACCTTCCCCTCCTCCTCTAGCACCGGCTACAGGTTTTTTCGTTCAAGGAGAGAGAACAGAGCCTTTTTATTTATTTTTTATTTTTTTTATTTTTTTTTTCAAGATGAGGGTGGGTGATTTAACAATTTCATTAGAAATGGAACATTGATTGCGAATGAAAATGTGTTATTTTTATTTATTTTTTATTTTTTTGTATTGAATTGTTGTGGCTTTCATAGTAGTCTTGAGTATTGTGTTAGGGAGATAGTTAGTTAGAGTTAGAGTGTGTTTGTAATTGCGATTTTGTAAGAATAATTTATGTTTTTAAGGTGTTTAGCATTAGATTTAAAAAGCATTTAATTTCAAACAGATCCATCAAAATTCAGAATATATTATTTTTTTTTAGATTTAATTGACTTGACTACCTGTTCATTTTTTTTTGGTTTTTTTTTGAAAGGGAAGTACTCCATTCTTATTCATTCATAAAAGTCACGAGCAAAAAGCTCTTATAAACAGAACAAAAGCTCTGAAGTAAATCATAACCTAAGCTAAACAAATCAGCTATAATATAATCATCCGCTAACCCATGACTAATCATCTGGTTTAATATCAGATCTGTACCAAACAGACATCATCCAATGCATATGTAGCGTTTATTCCTCGACCTTGAAAGCAAAGATCCCCTAAGCCGATACTCATCCTCCTCAACCCGAAAACTAGGATATCGTTTACATCTACAATCCAAAGGTCTTGGCCAAATGCAGAAATACTCACGGGGAGAAAACAATTTGAGACGATAGAGCCTTATTACAAGCAAAAACAAGAAAGAAAAACGTATAGGGAAATAAAAGGACAAAAATAGAAATACAACCAAATAAAAGGAACAAACAGAAAAAAAAACATATAGGGAAATAGCAATGGAAAAAATAAGCAAATACAGGCAAAATCAAAAAAACAACCAAAGGAAAAACAGGAAAGCAAACTATGAAGATGACGACAGTCGAGAGGAAGCCGATTGCGTGCTGGCTGGAAATTGATAAGGAAGGTGGCGTTGAAAGCACATCACGGAGGGATGCGAGAAAAGACCGGCAGTGGATGGTGGGAGGCAAAGCGGGCGCGGAGGAGATCGGCAGCACACTCAGAACCGGAGGGGAGAGTTTGAGTGAAACCCCAAGGGTGACATCCATACATAGTGCCAAAAAAAAAAAAAAAACCAAACAAATAGGAGAAAAAAACAACTAAACCCAAGCAAACAAACATGAACAACAAGAAGCTAAAGAACGCAAAAGAAAGAACCAAAGCAGGAAATAAAAGCAGAAAACACCCAAACCCCAAAACAGAGGCTTCGTCGGAAGGAAAACAGTTTCAGAGGAAAGCATGCCGGAACATGACAAACTCGTGGCAGGGTTGACAGACCCGGTCGAAGCTAGAGGGCCAAGAGGAGGGACTCTCGTCGATCCAAGAGCCCAGCCACATCCGGCGGAAAAACAGGGGAGAACAATGGGCAATGAGACCGGGGGGGGGGGGGGGGGTAGAAGCTAGGGAGGAGAGAGATAGAAGAAGCGGGACACAAGAGGGGAAAGAAGGTAGAAGAGAATGGGGGAAGCACCGCACAAAGGGTAAGGAGCATCAAGTAAATTGCCTAACACAAAGGGTTGAGGGCAAGGGGAAGATGGGAGGCAGCGAAGGCCACCCCTCCTCCCACCTGTACGGCGCTCACAGAGATAGGGGCTAGGGTTTTTTTAAAATTCAGAATATATTAAAGAAAATGATAAAGTCACAATTTAAACTCAACTTTTTTCTTAAGTAACCATTTTTTTTTCTTTTAAAAAAAAAAATGTGGGTGGAGGAGAGAGAGGGCCTTAAACGAGAAGAGAGAAAGAAATTGAGTGTAGAAGTTAGGTCTTAATTGAGTTTAAGTTGTGGTCGTACCTCACCTTGGTAGTTTAAGTTAAGAAAATCTAAGAATTGCGAAGAGGGAAGTTTATTGCATGACATTCACCGAGAACTACACTGTGATATATATACACAGAAGGTACACTGAAAATAAGGAATGAAAACATACATTGATTTATAATAATAAAGAAGATATCAATTACAGCTCAATTGCCTTAGAGCATCCACAGCAGCCTCTTCAAATTTTTCTCTTCAAAATAACCAAAAGTACACTTTTTGTTATTTTAACAGCCCACCTTTTTATAGCACACTTTTCAGCCTCTCTGCTTTAACAATTCTCTATCACTATTTTATTAAAATATTATTTTTCACTTTCCTTCTCTACTTTATTTTTCATTAAAATAAAGTAAAGAAGTTGAAAAGAGGAGAGAGAAGTTGAAAAGGAAAAATGAGGAGAGATAAAATATAATTGTTTAAAAAGTAGAGAGTGAATAGTAATTGTTAAGTTTGAAGAAACACTGTTCATATTGTTAAGTTTTTTGTTAAAATAAAGAGGCTGAAAAGGGGTTTTTTTGCTCTTTTTGTTAAATGGGCTCTTCAAACTAACAAAAAAGTGTGTTTGAAGAGTCTGCAGTAGATGCTCTTATGTGAGATATTTTCTGTTGATGCGTTTCCTTGTAGAAGTTGTAGCCGTTGAGAATTCTTTGTTGTCTTTCCTTGCTGATATGTTTCCTTGTAAAGCTTGAGAATGCCTTACTGTCCGCACATTAGAGCATTTCCAACAAAAGCTATAAGATTGATTTTTAGTTAAATATTAAAATTTTGTCCCTCCAGTAGACACCGTAAAGTAGCACTTTTTCTTGTAGCTGCTACAATAAGTTTTCATATTTGAAAGTTTACTGGTGGAGCAGCTGTTAAAGGATTATTCTATCATATTTTCTATTTCTTCTCACTTTTTAAGAGGTGTGATAAAGTTACAACTTAAACATAATTAAGACCTAACTTTTATACCCAATTTCTCTCTCTTCCAGCTTAAGGCTCTCTCTCTCTCTCTCTTCCAAGGCAATTTTTTTTTTTTTTAACCACTCAAGAAAAGTTGGTTCTTGCTTGGATACTTTTCTTTTTTTTTAATCTTTTCTCTCTTTCTTTCTCCCATTCTCCCCCAACGCTCCCTTCTTCTCCGAGCTCTCTTCATTCCAAACCCATCCAAGATCAAAATCAATCTCTTTCTCCCCTTCGTCTCAACCCCCATCCAAGATCAAGAATCAAAATCAACCCATCTTCGTTCCAACCCATCCAAGATCAAAAATCAAAATCAACCCATCTTCGTCTCAACCCATTCCAAACCCATTTCTGCTTTTATGGGTGGTCATCGGCCGGCGGAACCGGGTCATTGGCTGATGGGTTTTTCTTCTTCAGTGCCTTCCTCGTGTTCCTTGGCCTCCGTGTAGGGACTGGGTCAATGGGCATCTCAGCAACGGTCTCAGCCATGGTTGTAGAGAGAAAGAGAGGAAGAGAGACACTTGAGGAAGAGAGAGAGGAGCGGAAAAAAAATGAAAAAAAAAAAGAATGAAAAATAATATTTAAAAGGAAGTAAACTGTAAAATAGAAGTTGTTGGAGTGAATAACTATTGTATGTTCAATAATTGCTGGAGATGGTCTTAGTAGTTTCGATGCAAGGCAGAGATTGTTTTCTTGGTTGCAGTATGGGAGCTGATTTTGCTTGACGGCTTGCAAGGTTGACTCAACGGGTCTTCACAGCAAGATGTTGGTTGACAGCTTGCCTTTGCTGATGTGGAATTCGTACTGCTAACAGTTTAATGGCTGAGACCATACCTAGCAGCCACAACAACGGCGTTGACTGCTAAAATGCACATCAGTCACCGCCCATCTCCTGGAACCCCAACTACTAGCTCTGTCTCTCTTATGCGCCATGAAGCTTAAAGCTATCTAGCTCCTGCTTATCCTACGCACCCCCACCACACCTCAAAGACTAAAAATCCAACAAAAAAAAAAATCCACTACCCTGTGCCCACTCTCTCTAAAAATTCAATAACTAATCTCGCTGTCTTGCGCCGCTAGGTTGAGTGTCTCCAGGCAGAGGCTTGAGGTCCAGAAGCGCTTGAACAATTACAAGCCCGTCGTGAAAAGCATTAAGGTCCACCTTCTCTTTTTTACTTTACTTCCTCTTTCTCATAACTTCTCCCTTGATCTTTTGTTCCTTGTCCTCCGTTTGGCTGCCGAGAAAATGGCCAAACGGGGGTGCCTCGGCTACCCAAGTAACCTTATTTTTTCTGAGAATTTAGAGATTTTTTGTTTGAGTTTTTATTAGGAGTATTTTTGTTACTGGGAAAATTCATAATTTTTGGTAGTTCACATTAACATTAAGGCAATCTTAGTTTGAGGGGCATATAACTCATGTAAATTATCTCTTCGGCCAATTTTTATTTTTATTTTTTTAAGAGGGTTTTTTTTTTTTTTTTCTTCAGATTCATTGTTAACAGAGAGGCAACTCTCCTATTCTCGAAAATATAGATTTGAAGAAAATGGTAAGAACATAGAAAAATATATTCAATGATTTGAAAGAATATGGTTAGAGGCTAAAGTTCATCAAATGATTTGATCAAATTATTCGGAGAAATGCTATTTAGACTCTCATACTACCATCATACAAATATTGTGATGTGGTAATAAAAATTGGTCATTGATTTTTTTTTTTTTTTTTGTCACTAAAATAATTAATATTTAGATATAAAAAAAAGGCCCCACTTAAATTTATTGCTTAGGCCACAAAATCTATCAAGCCGGCCCTGATACAGCTTTCAGATCAGCTAACGATCAGCACAAACGTTTTGAAAATACTTTTCAAAGTTTAAAAACTATCGATTAAGGAGTTTTTTGTTGAAAATACTTCCTCTTTCGTTGTAATAATAGCCTAGGTGGCATTGCTAGCCAAGGCGTGTTGTGAGATAATTGGTCAACTACATTTTCTTTATATTTGTTCAATTATGTTTGTTGAAACAACTTGCTCTTTTCTTCGGTTTTTACTTATAAAAACTAAACAACTTTGTGGGCGGCTAAGTCAGGTGGAAAAGAAGACTAGAAGATTAAGGTTGCGGGACCCAGATACGTCCCTAGATCAAGTTAGACATTTTAATAGCCTGGAAGTTTCAAAGCATGTGAGAGTGGCCTTTGGGTAATCTTCTCAATTAGAACATGTTCTAATGCAATAATTGACCAAGCCAGAAATTCACAATAAACGACAAAATGAAAGTTCCCATAATGGTTTTCCAAGATTTTTGCTATAGATCATTTTGTTCTTCTACTGTTCTTTGGCTTTGAATTTTTTATAAATTTTCAGGCATCACAGATAGCAAACTGCCTGGCATGGAAATGTTGGTTTCGATTATTGGATCAGTGCTGGCAGAAACTGGCCGGCTTCTATGTGGCTCTATCTATTCGAAGATCAAGGATACTGTCAAATTCCAATCAAACCTGGATGTTTTGGAAAAGGAGATGAAACCCCTCCTGGCTCTAAGAGATGGAGTGAAAAATGAAACAGAATTAGCCAGGAAAGAAGGAAAAGTGCTGAAAACTCAAGTCACAGAATGGCTTAAGGAGGTTGAAGAGCTTCAGCCTGAAGTCAATCATATTCAAGCAGTTAAGCTTTCTCGACGGTCCTTAAATTGCAGTAAACGGTATAGAATAAGCAGAGAAGTGGCAAAAAGGCTCAAAAAGATAGAAGGGCTCTTAAAAGATGGGAGTTCACATTCTGGTGCTGTGGCTGTCACTCATTCATTGCCTAGAGTAGTGGAGCACGTTCCTGGACCAACAATTCTAGATCAAACAACATCATCAAAGACTTTAGCCAAAACTATGGCTTTATTATCTGATGATGGAGTCCGGAGGATCGGTATTTGGGGAATGGGAGGAGTAGGCAAGACTACTTTGGTAAGAAACTTGAACAATAAGCTCAAGAATATTTCTTCAATGCCACCTTTTGGCATCGTCATATGGGTGACTATTTCCAAGAATTTTGACATGAAAAAGGTCCAGACACAAATAGCTCAAAGATTGAATTTGGAGGCTAAAATGGAAGAAAGCCTAGAACGAATGGCTATTCGACTTTATCAAAGACTTGAGAAGGAAGAAAAATTTCTACTCATTCTGGATGATGTTTGGGAGAGAATTGATTTGGACACTTTGGGTGTCCCACAACCTGAAGTTCATCAGGGTTCTAAGATCATATTAACATCACGGTTTTTGGATGTTTGTAGGGACATGATGACGGATGATCAAGTTAAAGTGGATGTTTTAAATGATGAAGAAGCTTGGCAATTGTTTAGCAGAAATGCAGGGAATGTGGTTACTTTGGAATGTATCGAACCATTTGCAAGAGCAATTGCTAAAAGATGTTGTGGTTTGCCTTTGGCCATCATCACCATGGGAACTGCTATGAGAGGAAAGACAATAGTTGAGCTGTGGAAGCATGCCTTAAATGAGTTGCAAAGGTCAGTGCCTTGTACAGGAGGTGTGGAGGATAAGCTCTACAAGCCTTTGAAGTGGAGTTACGACTCATTAGAAGGTAAAAATATAAAACCTTGTTTCCTCTACTGTTCTTTGTTTCCTGAGGACTTCTCAATTGAAATAAGTGAACTAGTACAATACTGGCTCGCAGAAGGCTTGATAGATGAACAAGAAAACTATGAGGATTCAGTCAATAGAGGAATTGCTTTGATTGAAAATCTAAAAGACTCTTGTTTGTTGGAAGATGGTGTCCGCAAGGACACTGTAAAGATGCATGACGTTGTTCGTGATGTTGCTATATGGATTGCGTCGTCATCTGAGGATGAATGTAAATCCCTTGTTCGTTCAGGGATTGGCTTGAGCGAGATTTCGATTGTTGAGTTATCAAGTTTTCCAAAAAGAGTTTCATTCATGAATAACAAAATAACAAGGCTGCCAGATTGTGTGGTACAATGTTCAGAGGCCTCCACTTTACTCCTACAAGGTAATTTTCACCTCGACAGAGTTCCTGAGAAATTCTTGCAAGGATTTGAATCACTCAGGGTTCTGAATATGAGTAGAACCCGCATCCACTCATTGCCTCTTTCTCTACTTCAACTTGGTGAACTTCGTGCTCTTCTTTTAGGGGGTTGCTTCTATCTTGAAGAGTTACCGCCATTGGAAGGGCTTAGTAGACTTCAAGTGCTTGACCTCTCTGCCACTCGTATCAGAGAATTGCCAAGAGGGATGGAAAATTTGAGCAACTTAAAGCAACTGAACCTATCCCGCACTCACTACCTAAAAACCATTCAAGCTGGAATTATTTCTCGGTTGTCTTGTTTAGAGGTCCTGGATATGACACTAAGTGGTTACCATTTGAGTGTTAAGAGAGAGATAGAAGAGGAATGGACATCTTTTGAGGAGCTCGGATGCCTTGAACGACTACTTGTCTTATGTATTAGATTCGAGAGGATCCCATGTCTCAGCACTGAAGATCTTTCCTGGATAAATAGATTAAGAAAATTCCAATTTTTCATTGGCCCAACAGCAAACTCCTTACCAACTAGACATGACAAAAGGAGGGTGACTATCAGTGGTCTTAATCTTTCGGGAGAATGGATTGGGTGGCTGTTGAGTAATGCAAGTTCTCTCGTCTTAAATCATTGTTGGGGATTGAATGAGATGCTTGAAGACCTGGTAATTAACAGTGTTGACTGCTTTGCTGGGCTAAAATCACTTACTATTGCAAGCTCTAACAGCAGTTTACGGCCAGGAGGAGGATGTACAGCCCACTTTGACCTACTACCAAATTTAGAGGAACTTTATCTCCAAGACCTGACTTACCTAGAAAGCATTTCAGAACTAGTTGGCCATCTTGGGCTGAGATTTCTTAGACTAAAATTAATTGAAGTAACTCGGTGTTCCCAAATGAAACATCTTCTCTCCTGTGGTTACCACATTCACACTCTGCCAAAACTAGAAGTAGTCAAGGTAAGCTTCTGTGACAAGTTGGATGAGCTCTTTAGTTATCATTCCATGCAATTTATCGCTCCAGATCCTGTTGTTCCTAGCCTACGGATATTAGAATTGAAGTATCTTCCCAAATTAAGGACTCTTTGCAGGCACGAGACATGGCCGCATCTAGAGCAGGTTGCTGTCATCAAGTGCAATCGTCTTACAATGCTGTTTCGTACTAACAAAACTGCAGATACCATTGAGGAATTCAGAGAAGAATAATAATGGTGGAGGCATTGGGGTGGCATGCTGCCAGAACTAAATCAAGTCTGGAGCCTTCTATCTTCATCCTTCTGGGGCCAAGAGAAGTGCATCTCAAAGCCTCTGGAAGTGAACTAAGACAGAAGCTTGAGCAATATGTTGATGGAAGTGTTTTATGAGGTGCAAATTTGAAATCCTTCCAGACAGCTTGAGGAAACCGGCACCCTTCCCACACCCCCTTACTGGGACCGCATTTTCAAGTCCTTTTCCTGGTTCCTTCTTGTTTCATCATTTCTCAATGACGATTCATGCAACTCATTTATCCGGTTGTGCCAGTTAAATATCTGCTCAATTCTTTTATCACAAGCTAGGAAAGACAGGAAAGTAAATTTTGTATAATTTCGCTTTAGTTTCATTTTCCTCAGTTTTTCTGGTATTCTTGGTGCAAATGTTATGGACTAGAAGCATCATATTCATCTTCTTGTCCTTGTAAATTGGAAGCCTATGCTTTCCAGTTCCTTGTCTAAAGTATATTTTACACCTTTAAACTAAATAGAAGAGCTCCTAATGCATTAAACTAGGTGATATTCAGTAAATATATGCATATGCTTTCCAGTTTTTGTGTGAGTGAGGTGTTCAATATTAATGTTGTTGTTGCTGTTGTTTCTCTTTTTTACCTCAGTAAATATACACCTACACTTTACATGGAATGTTATCTTTTCAAATTCTATGGTGGTATCAGCTCCTTGTAAGAATATCATATCATATCATCCTCTTCTAGCATTTGTTGGCTTCTATTAAAGACGGGCAACTTCAGACAAAGAAAATGCTTCCCTATTCTTGATTTCAATAAATCCATGACTAAGTGGTATACAAGAACGTTTAGAACAAGTTGAAGTGGAAAGAACATGAATGGAAGAAAGGTTATTGAAACTTGGGCAAATCAGCAATATTGCAGGAAATTGTAGTTATTGCCAACTCACTCTTGCATATTGTTAAATCACCAATTTTCCTAAAAGTTTAAGCTGATAAGAAAAAGTAAATTTAATTATTTATTTAGTGATTTAACATGTGATACTAGGAAGTATACAGTGTTTCAGATACATGTGTTCAGCAACCAATTCTGGACAGAACATGATCTAGGTAGTTAAAATGACAAATATCATACCCAAGTCAGAAAGAGTTTATGCAAAAAGCCAAATATACAGAGGAATAATCAAGTGCAGTTGGGGCAATGAAGTTATCAATCTGAACAAATAAACAGGAAACATATTCTAAGAGAGACAACCATAATTTTTCTGTTCTTCGAAACCACAACCAAATAGTAGCCCTTTTGTATAATTTAAGATTCAAGCACTTCACCAACACATGAGGACAAACACAATGAGCACTTTTTAAGGATTATAAATGCAGGAACAACTTCTCACCTCCAAAGCCTTTTCCTCATCATATATGAAATTTGCCAACTTCCTCATCAGATCTTTTCTGTCAGCTCCAGCTAAAGCAAAATATATCAGTTGGCCATAACTGGACATAACAGCAGAATTCATAGATGCTCCACTGAAAACAAAACAAAAATGTAAAACAAGACATTTAGCTTCAAATAAACTCACTACTTAGCTTTACCCAGCAAGAATTATTTTCTTGCTATTTAAATACATTGATATCACAATACACGAGTATTGCTTTTAAAAAAGCTCGAATTATAAAGTTTTCTCTAGGATAACTTCACTTACTCATCTTATGTTTCATCACTTTATAATCATACTTCTGAATTTTAAAAAGTTACAAAAGTCGGGTTGACATGTTAAATCAAATGGTTAATAGGTGAAATACCCAAAATGCCCCTATTTTTTTTTAAAAAAATGGAAATGTGGAATGGTTTGTTGACACACCATCCTCCATTGGAATTTAACAAAATATCCTAACAAAAGGGTGAGATTGCAAAATTTTAAAACATGGTGACCCGATATTGCAACTTTATAAAATTATATTATATAAATTAAGGTTAAATACATATAAGCCTTTTGAACTATTAGTCATTTTCAAAAAAGTCTCATAAATTGATAAATGTGATACTTGGATAGTTGGATATGTCAAAATATCATTTTATGGCAAAAAAGCCATTCCGCTAGTGTTGACCATTAGAATCGATGAAAAAACCAAATTTGACAAAAATCTTCCTAAAATACCCTAATTTTGACCATTGAAAAACCAAATTTACTTTTTATAATTAGTAATCAGCAAAAAACGAAAACTAACCTTAAAAAAATAAAAACAAAAGTCTATTAATAATAATAATAATAAAATCTAAAGTCGTCGAACAGTGGCAAGTGGCAACTCTCTGGCGGCTTTCTTTGTACGTGCACGAATGAAGAATGGCAAAGGCCGTGGCATTTTCGTTATATTTGCTCAATCATGCATGTTTGGTGAAATTATTGAGCTTGGGGGACCAGATATATATGGCGCCAAACCAATGTATGGTGAAATTATTGGGCTTGGGGGACCAGATATATATGGCGCCAAACCAATGTATGTAAATAGATAATTAATGTGCTCTCATTTAATTTCTTAAGGGTTTCTCAATTTTCTCCTCTGCCTCCATCTCTCTCGCTGTCGATCCACAGTCTCCCCTAATATCAAGAGGTACTTGATCAGCACCTTGATATATATATATATACACACACACATATTTTTTGTTTGATTTTCTGCAGAATTTTTGTTCATAATTTTCTGGTTTTCCTTAATTTGGGTTTTGTTGATATTGTATTTGTTTGATTCTATAGTTTTTAGTTTGATGACAGCTAAGATCATGTATAAGCAAAGCCACCAAAAAAAAAAAAAAAATCATCATTTTAATAATATAATAGTTCATAGTGTTTATAGTGTTAGTTTAAGACGCTTTGAAAGTTAGTTTATAGTGCAGCTGCTGATATTAGTTAATAGTGTTTAGTTTAAAACTTCAACGCAATCAACCGCCAACATCACCGATTAGACATAGGTGATGGACTAATGTTAGGAGGATGATAAGAATCCTCCTTTTAATTTTCATGTTGATATAGATTAACGAGCGTTATTAAATTGGACGAAAACACAAGGAAGAAGTTAATTCTAACTCCTGAAAAACTTAAAAAGCACATTACTCGGGAGTAAATACAATATTTCCCAAAAATTATTTCTTTTTATATCTAACACTTTGTGTTCTTCTGCACTTCTTTGGGCGTGATATATATATATATATATATATTTTTTTTTAAGCTTGTGGCATCTCACATAGCAAAACGGAGCCATGGAAGTGGTGGGTGCGGTTGTTGGTGAAGTGGTGGTAGCTACTGGCCGGGTTCTGTGTTGCGCTATCTATTCCAAGATGAAGAACACTGTCAAATTCCAATCAAACCTCGATGTTTTGAAAAAGGAGATGGAATGCCTCCTCGCTTTAAGAGATGGACTCAAAAATGAAACAGAATTAGCCGAGCAAGAAGAAAAAGTAGTGAGAAGTCAAGTCATAGAGTGGCTTAAGAAGGTTGAAGAGCTTCAGCTTAAAGTCAATCAGATTCAAACAGTCAAGCTCTCTCAACTGTCCTTAAATTGCAGTAAACGGTATAGAATAAGCAGGGAAGCGACAGAAAAGCTCAAAGATATACAAGGGCTCCTAGAAGCTGGGAGGTCACATTCCGGTGCTGTGACTGTCAACCATGGAATGCCTAGAGTAGTAGAGCGCATTCCTGGACCAACAATTCAAGATCAAACAACACCATCAAAGACTTTAGCTGAAATTATGGCTTTATTGTCTGATGACGAAGTCCAAAGTATCGGTATTTGGGGAATGGGAGGGGTAGGCAAGACTACTTTGGTAAGAAACTTGAACAATAAGCTCAAGAGTACTTCAGTGCAGCCTTTTGGCATTGTCATATGGGTTACTATATCCCGTAATTTGGACATAAAAAAAGTCCAGAAACAAATAGCTGAGAGATTGAATTTGCCATTAATGATGGAAGAAAGTATGGAGAGATTGACTAATCGACTTTATGAAAAACTTGAGAAGGTGAAATTTTTTTTGCTCATTCTAGATGATGTATGGGTGAAAATTGATTTGGACAATTTGGGTGTCCCACGGCCTGAAGATAACAAGGGTTCTAAGATCATACTGACAACTCGATTTTTTGATGTTTGTAGGCACATGATGACCGATAGACAAGTTAAAGTGTTTGTTTTAAATGATGACGAATCTTGGCAATTGTTTAGTAGAAATGCAGGTAATGTGGCTAGTTTGGAACACATTTCACCATTTGCAAAAGCAATTGCTAGAGAATGTTGCGGATTGCCTTTGGCCTTCGTCACCATGGGAGCTGCTATGAGAGAAAAGACAAAGGTTGAACTGTGGAAGCATGCATTAAATGAATTGCAAAGATCAGTTTCTTGTCCACCACACATTGAGGATAAGATCTATAAGCCATTGAAGTGGAGTTATGACTCATTAGAGGGTGAAAAAATGAAATATTGTTTTTTGTATTGCTCTTTGTTTCCCGAAGACTTTTCAATTGAAATAAGTGAACTCGCACAGTGCTGGCTGGCAGAAGGATTGCTAGATGAGAAAGAAAATTATGAGGATTCATTCAATAGAGTCATTAATTTGATTGAAATTTTGAAGGATTCTTGTTTGTTGGAAAATGGTGCCCGTATGGACACTGTAAAGATGCATGACGTTATTCGCGATGTTGCTATATGGATTGCATCATTGTTAGAGGATGGATGTAAATCCCTTGTTTGTTCAGGGTCTGGCTTGAGCGAAATGTCAATTGTCGAGTTATCAAATTCTCTTAAAAGAGTTTCGTTCATGAATAACAAGATAATAAGGCTGCCTGATTGTGTGGTACAGTGTTCAGAGGCCTCCACGTTGCTACTACAAGGTAATGTTCCCCTTGATAGGGTTCCTGAGAGATTCTTACAAGGATTTGAAGCACTTAGGGTCTTGAATATGAGTGGAACTGACATTCATTCATTGCCGCTTTCTATACTTCAACTTGGTGAACTCCGTACTCTTCTTTTACGGGATTGCCGCAATCTTAAAGAATTACCACCATTGGAAGGGCTTAGCGGACTTCAAGTGCTTGACCTCTCAGCCACTGGTATTAGAGAATTGCCAAGAGGGATGGAAAACTTGAGCAACTTGAAGCAACTAAACCTGTCCCGAAATATCCATCTAACAACCATTCAAGCTGGAATAATATATCGGTTGTCTTGTTTAGAGGTTCTGATGATGACACCGAGTGCTTATCAATTCAGTGTGAAGAGAAGTGTACAAGAGGCAATGGCATGTCTTGAAGAGCTAAAATGCCTTGAGCGATTACTTGTCCTCTACATCAGATTGGAGAGAATCCCATATTTCAGCTATGAAGATCTTTTATGGATGGATAGATTGAGACAATTCTACTTTTCCATCGGCCCAACAGAGACATACTTGCCAACTAGACATGAAAAAAAACAAAAGGTGGGGGATTTCCGTCGAAATAGACGCGAAAAAAGGATGGGAAATTTCTTTCCAACTAGACATGAAGAAAAGGTGGTGTATATCAGGCGTCTGGATCTTCGTTCAGAAGAACTGATTGGACCATTGTTGAGTACTGCAAATTATCTCATCTTAGGTCATTGTTTGGGGCTGAGTGATATGCTAGAAAACTTGGTCCTTAATAGTGTTGTCTGCTTTGCTGGTTTAAAATCTCTTACCATCCAGGGTTGTAGCGGCAGTGTATGGCAAGGAGGATGTGCTGCTGACAGTGATCTACTACCAAATCTAGAGGAACTTTATCTCGAACAACTGAATTACGGAAAAAGCATTTCAGAACTGTTTGGCCATCTTCGGTTGAGATTTCTTAGACTAAAATTAATACAAGTGTTGTCGTGTTCTCAAATGGAATATCTTTTTTCTTGTGGTTGCCTGCCAAAATTAGAAGTAATTGAGGTACGGAGATGTTATAGGCTAGATGAGCTCTTTAGTTATGATTCCATGCAATATATGGCTCCAGATCCTGTTGTTCCAAGCCTAAAGATATTGGAATTGATTTGCCTTCCTGAATTGAGGACTCTTTGCCGAGACGAAGAGATATGGTGGCATCTAGAGCAGGTTCATGTGTTCAAGTGCAATCTTGTTAAGAAGCTGCCTCTTACAGACCAAAATGCAGAAAAGATAAAAGAAATAAAAGGAGACTCACAATGGTGGAACACTTTGGAGTGGCGTGCTGACACGACCAAATCGAATCTGCTGCCTTATTTTCATCCAATTACAAGAGTGAATGAATGGGAGTTCCGAGATTGAGGTGTTCTGCCTTATTTCCATCCAATTGTTTTTTGCCTTTTGAGCGTGTCCATATATAATAATAATATATATATATTTTTTGTTAAGAATTGTTGTGTATGTAAGCATTAATTTGGTTTGTTTGTGAGAATTGGTGTGAATCTAAGCATTAATTTGGTTTGCTTGTGAGAATTGTTGTGTATCTAAGCATTTCTAGTTGAACTAATTTGTGTACAAGTGCTTATTATATATTCTGCTTCAGCAACAGGTTGATGAAAAGCCTTTGCAGAATGATCAACACCTTGCAAATATGATCCTCATCGTACTTTGTACTTTTTTCGTAAATTAAATTGTTTAATCCAAATATGACCAAATAAAAATACAAAAAGAATTCAGAATGAACCTCAATAAAAGAACTAATTAAACCAGAAAAGAAACATACCTCCAATCAAACTCACCACCTTCATCTTCAAAATGATTCTCCATTTTCAGGCCTGCAATGTTACCATTTACAAACTTGAGTTGAGCCTCCATTTTTAAGCTCTCTCTATTATTTACATAGCAAAATGGGAGCCATGGAAGTGGTGGGTGCGGTTGTTGGTGAAGTGGTGGTAGCAACTGGCCGGGTTCTCTGTTGCTCTATCTATTCCAAGATGAAGAAAACTATCAAATTCCAATCAAACCTCAATGTTTTGAAAAAGGAGATGAAGCACCTCCTTGCTCTAAGAGATGGACTCAAAAATGAAACGGAATTAGCCGAGCAAGAAGAAAAAATAGTGAGACTCGAGTCATTGAGTGGCTTAAGAAGGTTGAAGATCTTCAGCTTAAAGTCAACTGTATTCAAGCAGTAAAGCTCTCCCAACTGTCCTTAAATTGTAGTAAACGGTATAGAATAAGCAGGGAAGCAACACAAAAACTCTAAGATATACAAGGGCTCCTAAAAGCTGTGAGGTCACATTCTGGTGTTCTGGCTGTCAATCATCCAATGCCCAGAGCGGTGGGGTGCATTCCAGGACCAACAATTCAAGATTAAACAGCACCATCAAAGACTTTAGATGAAATTATGGCTTTTATTGTCTGATGATGGAGTCCAAAGGATCAATATTTGGGGAATGGGAGGGGTAGGCAAGACTACTTTGGTGAGAAGCTTGAACAATAAGCTCAAGAGTATTTCTTCAGTGCAGCCTTTTGGCATCGCCATATGGGTTACTATTCCTAGAATTTTGACATACAAAAAGTCCAGAAACAAAGAGCTGAGAGATTGAATTTGGCATCAATATTAATGGGAGAAAGTATGGAGAGATTGACTAATCGACTTTATGATTTCTGCTCATTCTAGATGATATATGGGAGAAAATTGATTTGGATAATTTGGGTGTCCCACAGCCTGAAGATCAAAAAGGTTCTAAGATCATATAGACAACCCGATTTTTGGACTTTTGTAGGCACATGATGACTGATATACAAGTTAAAATGGCTGTTTTAAATGATGATGAATCTTGGCAATTGTTTAGTGGAAATGCAGGTAATGTGGCCAGTTTGGAACACATTTCACCATTTGCAAAAGCAATTGCTAGAGAATGTTGCGGATTGCCTTTGGCCCTAGTCACCATGGGAGCTGGTATGAGAGAAAAGACAAAGGTCGAACTGTGGAAGCATGCCCTAAATGAATTGCAAAGACCAGTGTCTTGTCCACTACACATCGCAAATAAGATCTATAAGCCATTGAAGTGGAGTTACAACTCATTAGAAGGTAAACAAATGAAATATTCTTTCCTCTATTGCTCTTTGTTTCCCGAGGATTTCTCAATTGCAATAAGTGAACTCGCAAAGTGTTGGCTAGCAGAAGGTTTGCAAGATGAGCAAGAAAACTTTGAAGATTCATTCAATAGAGTAATTAATTTGATTGAAATTTTGAAGGATTCTTGTTTGTTGGAAGATGGTGCTCACGAGGACACTGTAAAGATGCATGATGTTGTTCGTGATGTTTGCTATATGGATTGCATCATCCTCTGAGGATGGATGTAAATCCCTAGTTCATTCGGGGATTGGCTTGAGCGAGATGTCAGTTGTTGAGTTATCTGATAATTCTCTCAAAAGAATTTCATTCATGAATAACAAGATAGTAAGGTTGCTAGATTGTGTGGTACAATGTTCAGATGCCTCCACTTTGCTACTACAAGGTAATCTTCATCTTGACATAGTTCCTAAGAAGGTCCTAAATATGGGTGGAACCCGCATTCACTCAATACTTCTTTCTCCACTTCAACTTGGTGAACTCCATGCCCTGCCACGATCTTGAAGAATTACCCCCACTCGAACGGCTTAGTAGACTTCAAGTGCTAGACCTTTCTGCCACTAGTATTAGAGAATTGCCAAGAGGGATGGAAAACTTGAAAAACTTGAAGCAATTGGACCTATCCCACACTTACTACCTAGAACCCATTCAAGCTAAAATTATATCTCGGTTGTCTTGTTTAGAGGTTCTGGACATGGCAAACAGTGCTTATTGTTTTAGTATGAAGAGAGATGTACCAGAGTACATGGCATGTTTTGAAGACCTAAACTACCTTGAGATATATAATGGTGTCGATATGACACAAGGGCTTATTTTGATTTTTAATTTACGCAAGTGAATGTATGTTGTGCTCTGGTGATTTTATGCCTTTGTGGTGAACATATAATAATAATAATAATAATAATAATAATATTGTAATTTCTCCCAATTGCTTTATCTTTAGACCTTGGGGCGTTATAGAAGTTAGGGTATTTTTGAAAGATTTTGGTCAAATTTGATTTGTCAATCTATTCTAACAATCAACCCTAACGTAGTGGCATTTTGGACACAAAATGATAATTTAATGTATCCAAGTGTCACATCTATCCATTTGTATGGCTTTTTCAAGAATGACTAATAGTTTAAAAGGCTTTAGCATATTTAACACATATTTAAAAGGCTTTTTAAAAATTTATTTTAAAAGTATACTTACTTTTAGCTGCAAAATTGCAGGGCAAACAGGCTCCCATTGTTATATTTGTTCAATCATGCATGTTTGCTCAAATAACTTTCGAAGAGTCTTAGCCAAATGGGAAAGGAGACTAGTAGAAAGATTGGCCTATTGACTCAGGTTTGGGGACCCAGATATACAAGTTAAGACGTGTAAATTAATGTGCTCCTTCAATATATAACCACAAATTGAAGGAGCACATTAATGTTGGCCTTTCAAGTAGGTGAGCCTCCCATAGAAGATGGTTATCTCTTCATAACTTAAGGGTTAAGGGTTTCTCAATTTATCCTTGGCCTCCATCTCTCTCGCTGATGACCGACTCTACCACAGTTCTCCTCTGATATCGATCAAGAGGTACTACTTGATCGGCACCTTCACACACACACACACATATATATATATATATATTGTTTGACTTTCTGCCGAGTTTTTGTTCATAGTTTTCTGGTTTTCTTTTATTTGGGTTTTGTTCATATTTTGTTCGGATCTGATATTGTATTTGGCTGCTTAGAAAAGTGAGGAATATAAACAAATATTTTGGATGTTATGTTTTATTTTTTAGTTTTTAGTTTGATGAAAGCTAAGATCACCGATTAGTTTGGATCTTAGTTTAGGGAAATGCTTGAAATCCCGAGATTTTTCCCGAAATTTGGTTCCCGACTGACATGGCTGTAGTTAAGTAAACTACAGTTTAGTTTTTTTTATTTTTTCACGCGTACTTTCCTATCCCGCTATCTCCTTCACCTTGTTCTCCTTCTTCTCTCCCACATCACACTTTTCTCTCTCCTCCACTTCTCAACTCCACTACCCCTGACCAGCCGGGCGGATCAGGCAGCCACCAACGCCCAGGCCGATTCCTCCGTCCAGCTGGCCCACCTACGCTGTCCAGCCTGAAATCTGCAGTGGAATTTCTGGTTTTAGTCCTCTATTTTGAGTTATGTTTGCTGTTGTTGCAGCTGGTTTTGTTTTCTGCAGATTTTGCTGCAGTAGGTTTTATTGCTAAGTTTGGTGTTCTGCAGCTCGTTTGGGGTTGCTTGTTTTAGGCCTCTGTAAGGTTTGTTTTAGCCTCTTGATAGGCTTGTAATGTGAGTTTTTGTACTCTTTTGAGTTTATAAAGCTTCTTAAAAAAAAAAAAAAAACTCAATTGGAGATGCCCATCATGCCAATTACAATTTCTTTCGAATTACATCACATTTTTGCACAACAAATTGATGTAAAAGCAACAAAATAAACCAAAGAAAGAATTGGGCAAATCTGAGAATACAAAAAACGAATAGGGCAAATCTGAGAGTACAAATCAATCCACTGCCACTATACAAATTTCATCACATTTTTGCACCCCAAATTGTTGTAAAAGCAACAAATTAGCAGAGAAAAAAAATTATTAAAAAAAAAAACAAAGAGAAAAAAAAAATATATGAGAATTTCAGGCTGGGCAGTGGGCTGGGCAGCGTGGGTGGGCAGCCTGTTGGGCGATGAACAGCCGACTGGACGGTGGAATCGGCCTAGGCGTGGGTGGCTGCCTGATCTGGCCGGCTGGGCGGGGGCGGTGATGCGGCCTGCTCCGGCCATGCGGTGGGCTGGGCGGCGTTGGATTTTCGAAGCCGGTTGAGCGGATGATCGGGCTAGGCATGGGTGGTGGGTCGCACTGGTGGGTGGGCGTCGCCGGAGTTGAGAAGTGGGGGAGAGAGAAAAGTGTGCTGTGGGAGAGAAGAAGGAGAAGAAGGTGAAGGGGATAGGAAATAGGATAGTATGCGGGGTGGGTGGATGGGTAAAAAAAAAAAAAAAAAACTAAACCGTAGTTTGCTTAACTACAGCCACATCAGTCGGGAACCAAATTTCGGGAAAACTCTCGGGATTCCTAGCACTCCTCGTTTAGGGAAATGCTTGAGTTTAAGCTAGACGCTTTGACTGTTAATTAGTTTAAACTTTATAATGCAGCTGCTGATATTAGTTTATAGTGTTTAGTTTAAAGCTTTGACCCAATCAACAGCCAACATCAACGACTAAGTAGAGGTGGTGGAGTACGTACTGTCAGAAAGAGGACCAGAGGCGGAACTACGTTTGTAGGTGGGAGAACTTTTCAAAATTTTGCTACGGTATGTAATTTTTATATATATATTTCAAAATCTAAAAATTTGGCCCTCAAACCAACTGAAAAAGTCCCCCCAAATTATTTTTTTTATTATTTTATCTTCAGCCTTCTCACGTAGTCCCACCAGATATTCTCCAGCAAGGGCCCCACTATTTTTTTTATTCATTTAATTTTTATCTTCCAGGAGAAGCTTCTAGTGTTGTCCCATTTTTTCAGCATTGTCCCATTTTTTCTTCATTTCTTGCACAGCCGTGACAACCCATTTGATCAGAAGATTCAGAACTTGTTCAATGACAAATTCTAGCTCCTGAAGAGCGCGCCCAGGCTTGCCCAACGGCATCCAGGTCCTTTATCTCTCTGTCCCACATCTTTTTTCTTTTTTCATTTTTTTTTTTCGATTAATAGTTAATGGATGGGTAGAGTCTGTAGATATTTGAGGAAGAGTTAGGCTTTGAGAAGGCGTGGGGGTTTGATAATTTGTTTAGATCATGACACTCTAGATTTTGGCCTTCAGATAACGGAAACTTGTATTGTATGAACAATTTTCAGAGATGGGGGAACTAGAAAATCTTATTTGCAACAAAAAATTGCAAAAACAACGAAACTATAACTTAACTAAGATGGCCAATCGTGTCAGAAACCAAAATTTACCAGAGAAAAAGAAAATCCTAACACGACAACCTTGGAATTCGCTTTAATTTGTTTAGGGTTGTGTAACTTATGGTGCAATTTTAATTTGTTTTTTACACGCAGAATGTTTATAAGAAAAATGTTAATTAATGACCGGTTTACAATGGGCTTTGTTTCGAATTATTGCAGGCTGCAGCGGCTTATCTCATACTCTCAAGCTCAGCAATTCAGGGTCAGGACATTTTGTTAGGAGAAACGATTCACCTTCAAAGGTACCATTTTTATTGAACCATATAGATTATACTTGGTTTATATTGCTAATAATTGATGCTATTGTGTGTTTGTAATGCCATAAGGTTAAGATTTTGAATAAGTATTTACTAGAAAAATTATACAAGTTTTGTTTTTTTAGCTTTCATTGTTCTGAATTAACTTAACTATTTGATGGGTTTGGATTCATTAATTTATTTGGCATTATTTCACTTGTTATTGGTAGTAAGAATTATAATAAAATTCTAACAAAAATGACTTGTGATTTACTATGAAATATGATAATTATATATCACTATATGTATCTATTTATTTATATAAGATCGGTAGGTGTTACTATGGTCACCCTCAGATAAAATAGCTACAATTGGTCTCTTCTCTCCGGCCTGCCCTTTAATTAGAAAAAAAAAAAAAAAAAAAAAAGAGTCCCCCCAAACTAAAAATCCTGGTTCCGCCCCTGAAGAGGACTCTTATATATCCTCGTTGATATTCCTTGTTTTATAATTTTCCACACCGTGTTGCATAGATATATAAAATTGTTGAGTAAAATGTAGTCAAATCCGAGAGAGACTTTTGGAATTACGTTTGAAGTTTCTTATGATTATCAACTTTTTTAATTGTTTGATGAGTTTAGAGTCATGGGTGATACTGTCGAAAGTTGAAGCTGGGAAGAAGATCAGTGAGATTCAGGTAATGCGAAGTAGTTGATCAATGAGATTATTAAAGTAGAAATTAAGCCCATAACTCTATTAAATATTATAATCCCATGTAACAAAAGGCTTCAATTAAAAACTTGGTATTGATTTTCCTATACATTTATTCCAGTTGTTAAGCCAACTAACATTCGCATTATTCTTTTTGTTGCCATTGCAAATCATTGTCTTATTCGTCAACAAGATGTCAAAAATGTTTTCTTTGCAGCGTTCTCAATGAAAAAGTTTACATGCAACAACCATTCTTTGACGATATGTGAATTTATATATATATATGGTCTCAAACTAATGTCTGTAAATATATAGTTGATGTACACTCATTTTCTTAAGGGCTTCTCAATTTTTGTAAATATTAGGTGCTAGTTTGAGGGGTACATGGACTTTCCCCAATAAAATAAAAAAGCAAAGCCAAAAAATAAAATAAAATAAAATTATTTTAATAAAATATTTTTTTTTTTCCAAAAATAAAGTAATAATTTTTTATTTTAAGACTTTAATATCCGAAAAAAAAACTTTTTAAAATGTTAATGTAGATTAACGAGCATTATTAAATTGGACGAAAACACAAGGAAGAAGTTATTTAATTTATTTTTGGTAAGAAGGAAGAATTTAATTGAAACTCCTGAAAACCTTAAATATTTCATTTTAGATTTAGAAACCAGGGACTAAATTGATATGGCGCATTTCTCAATAGAATATTTCCCAACGATTAATTTTTTTTATCTTACACTTTCTGTTCTTCTACAGTTATTTGTCTGTGATTTTTAGCAAAACGGTAGCCATGGAAGTGGTGGGTACAGTTGTTGGTGCAGTGGTGGTACCAATTGGCCGGGTTTTCTGTTGCTGTATCTATTCCAAGATGAAGAACACTGTCAAATTCCAATCAAACCTCGATGTTTTGAAAAAGGAGATGGAAGGCCTCCTTACTCTAAGAGATGGACTCAAAAATGAAACAGAATTAGCCGAGCAAGAAGAAAAAGTAGTGAGAAGTCAAGTCAATGAGTGGCTTAAGAAGGTTGAACAGCTTCAGCTTCAAGTCAATCAGATTCAAGCAATAAAGCTCTCCCAACTATCCTTAAATTGCATTAAACGGTATAGAATAAGTAGGGAAGCGACAGAAAAGCTCAAAGATATACAAGGGCTCCTAGAAGCTGGTAGGTCACATTCCGATGCTGTGGCCATCAATCATGGAATGCCCAGAGCAGTGGAGCGCATTCCTGGACCAACAATTCAAGATAAAACAACAACATCAAAGACTTTAGACAAAATTATGGCTTTATTGTCTGATGATGAAGTCCAAAGGATCGGTATTTGGGGAATGGGAGGGGTAGGCAAGACTACCTTGGTGAGAAGCTTGAACAATAAGCTCAAGAGTATTTCTTCTATGCAGCCTTTTGGCATTGTCATATGGGTTACTATTTCCCAGAATTTTGACATACAAAAAGTCCAGAAACAAATAGCTGAGAGATTGAATTTGGCATCAATAATGGGAGAAAGTATGGAGAGATTGAGTAATCGACTTTACGAAAAACTTGAGAAGGTGGAAAATTTTTTACTCATTCTAGATGATGTATGGGAGAAAATTGATTTGGACTATTTGGGTGTCCCACGGCCTGAAGATCACAAGGGTTCTAAGATCATATTGACAACTCGATTTTTGGACGTTTGTAGGCATATGATGACCGATAGACAAGTTAAAGTGGCTGTTTTAAATGATGATGAATCGTGGCAATTGTTTAGCAGAAATGCAGGGAATGTGGCCTGCTTGGAACACATTTCACCATTCGCAAAAGAAATTGTTAGAGAATGTTGTGGATTGCCTTTGGCCCTCGTCACCATGGGAGCTGCCATGAGAGAAAAGACAAAGGTCAAATTGTGGAAGCATGCCCTAAATGAATTGCAAAGAGTAGTGTCTTGTCCACCACACATCGTAGATAAGGTCTATAAGCCATTGAAGTGGAGTTACGACTCATTAGAAGGTAAACAAATGAAACATTGTTTCTTGTATTGCTCTTTGTTTCCCGAGGACTTCTCAATTGCAATAAGTGAACTTGCACAGTGCTGGTTGGCAGAAGGTTTGCTAGATGAACAAGAAAACTATGAAGATTCATTCAATAGAGTAATTGATTTGATTGAAAATCTAAAAGACTTCTGTTTGTTGGAAGATGGTGACCACAAGGATACTGTAAAGATGCATGACGTTGTTCGTGATGTTGCTATATGGATTGCATCATCCTCTAAGGATGGTTGTAAATCCCTAGTTCGTTCAGGGATTGGCTTGAGCTATATGTCAGTTGTTGAGTTATCTGATAATTCTCTTAAAAGAGTTTCATTCATGAATAACAAGATAGTAAAGTTGCCAGATTGTGTGGTACAATGTTCAAATGCCTCTACTTTGTTACTACAAGGTAATCCTGATCTTCACAAAGTTCCTGAGAAATTCCTGCAAGGATTTGAAGCATTGAAGATCCTAAATATGGGTGGAACCCGCAATATTCACTCATTGCCTCTTTCTCTACTTCAGCTTGGTGAACTTCGTGCTCTTCTCTTAGGGGGTTGCCACAATCTTAAAGAATTACCCCCACTCGAAGAGCTTAGTAGACTTCAAGTGCTAGACCTCTCTGACACTGGTATTAGAAAATTGCCAAGAGGGATGGAAAACTTGAACAACTTGAGGCAACTGAACCTATCCCGCACTTGGAACCTAGAGTCCATTCAAGCTGGAATAATATCTCGGTTATCTTGTTTAGAGGTTTTGGACGTGTCATTGAGTTCTTACAGTTTCAGTATGAAGAGAAATGTACAAAATGAAATGGCATGTTTTGAAGAGCTAAAAGGCCTTGGCCAATTACTTGTCGTCAACATCGAATTCAAGAGAATCCCAAATTTCAGCGATGAAGATCATTCCTTTATAAATAGATTAAGACAATTCCACTTTTTCATCAGCGAAGTCTCTCGATCTCCTGTCTTTGGACTACGCAACAGTTTTATGGAACAATTTTTGTCACCTAGACGTGGAGAAAGGGCGGTGACTATCAAGTCATTTAATCTTCATTCGTCGTTTAATCTTCATTCAGAGGAAATACTGTGTGGGCCATTGTTGAGTACAGCAAATGATCTCATGTTAGTTGAGTGTAGGGGACTGAGTGATATGCTAGAAGACTTGGTCATTAAGAATGTTACTTGCTTTGCTGGTTTAAAATCTCTAACTATTAAGGGCTGTAGCGGCAGTGTATGGAAAGGAGGATGTGTTGCCCAGGATGATCTACTACCAAACCTAGAAGAACTTCATATCGTATGGCTGGATTACGAAAAAAGCATTTCAGAACTGCTTGGCCATCTTGGGTCGAGATTTCTTAGACTAAAAATATTAATAGTGGAGCGTTGTTCTAAAATGGAAAGTCTTCTTTCTTGTGGTCACATCATTCACGCCCTGCCAAAACTAGAAGTACTCAAGGTACGGTCCTGTCGCAGGTTAAGTGAGCTCTTTACTTATGATTCCATTCAATATATCGCTCCAGATCCTATTGTTCCAAGCCTACGGATATTGGAATTGGAGTGGCTTCCTAAATTAAGGACTCTTTGTCAAGACGAAGAGATATGGCCGCATGTAGAGCAGGTTCATGTGTTCAGGTGCAATCTTGTTAGGAAGCTGCCTCTTACCGACAAAAATGCAGAAAACATAAAAGAAATAAAAGGAGAATCATATTGGTGGAATGCATTGGAGTGGCATGATGACACAACTGAATCAAGTCTGCGGCCTTATTTTCATCCAATTCCATGAGGCATTTCAGAACCCGAGCAAGGAGTGTATAGGATAGTGGGAGAAGTATCGTATGGTGCTTTGAAAGTTGTGAGTGGGCCGGGTGAGGTGTTCCATCTTGTTTTTTATCCTTTATTGCATTTGAGTTTGTATTATGTTTGTGTATAATAATTCATTGTTTCGTTTGTTTGTGAGAATTGTCGTATATTTATGCTTTTCTATTTAAACTAACTAGCAAATAAACCCATCTATGCACGGGTTTTTTTATTATTATAATTTACTCAAAAAAGCCTTTAAAAGATTATCGTTAATCAATTTCATTCTCGTCACTCAATTAACTAATTGGTATAAAAAAATAAAAATAAAAAATAGTTTATAAGACCATTTTGAACTATAATAATTTTGGTAGTTCTATTAAAAAAATGACATAAATTTCCTATAAATTAGGTTGTAAGAAATTTAAGTCTTAAAAATTTTTGTGCATAACTGCATTTCATTCCCCTCACTGGTGGTTGTATGCAGTTCAATAGTGCTATTATATCACGTCAGCTAGCTTCGATATATAATTCAGGCTATGCTCCTATCGAAAATGCCAGAGGAGAGGTAAAGTTTTACATAGCAAGTAAAGCAAGTTTTGCAATTTTGACATTGATATCCATATCTTCTTGTTTCTGTCCAACCTGCCAAAACCAAATACTTGTTTTGCATATGAAAATGCATAATGGAGAACCACAACAGATGAAACAGAAATGGAGATGAAAAGAAAAATGAACAGAAAGGCATAATCTGCAAATTCCAATTACCACGACAAAATGGACAGGCAATCTCCACATCCTCTATTGTGTTCTCTGGGTACCATTAGAACCATTGGATGAGAACCATGATATATAAGCAAAATATATTGGCAAAACAAATATATTTATTGGTATGTCAAACCAATGTAATGCTAAAATTTCTCAACAACAATGGATTGATTAAACAATTAGAGTAGTATATAGCAAATACAACATTCTTTTCTAGAAACAATACAAGCCAAGAAAAGGGTGGTGGAAAGAGACATATGTCAAAGAATTGGATAAACTAATCCAAATATGACCAAAGCATCTTATAACAATGGGAGCTTCGTTTGACAGAAACTAATACTAAATCATGATACAACAAGCTAACATGAGAAGTTCCTCTCATACGCCTTAATTACACAGGCCTTGAGTAACACGGGAAAAAGATATCACTGTTTGGAAATTCTGGGAAAGGCAATCTCTGTTTTTACATAAGATTGAAAAACCTAACAGACTCCAATAAACGCTTATTCAGAGTAAATAGAAGTTTTACAAACAGTAAGCTTAATAGATCTGACTAACAAACAATAATCAACCAAAACAGATATGTAACAAACATTCAAGGACACAGAAATTTGGTTACGAAGAGGAAACCATTTAGAGAACTATCTAAATGTAAAACCTCTCCAGGGCAGCCAAACCCAGAAAATCACTTCACTATAAAAGAATAAGAATTATAAGAAGTTTACACTTACAAAACCTTTGTGATTGACACTTCCTTGCATAAGCCAAGTGACCCGCTTGACTTCTACCACAGTAGCCCTTTCCAGAACATCTGGCACAATTCTTCTTAGTAATTTTCTTTCACCGGAACTCCGGTTGACTTCAATTTGTTAATCAATAACTTTTACTCTAAGAGAGATTCATACGCTCAATTCTGTATATCTATATCTCTCTCTTAGCTCACCGTATTCATACTCTTAATACATACCTTAATAAAAACCAATAACCTAGTATAAATAGAAAAAGCATTACATTTAAAGCGGCGGTGTCCGGACATGGATAAAGATGTGTCCGGACGCAACTAGGGTTAAAAACCAGGCGTAAGCCTTTGGTGTCCGGACATTCAAAATCTGTGTCCAGACAGGCCATGAAGTTGGCACTCTTTGGAAATGCTATTCGAACCTTGATTTTGGATGTCTGGACAGATCACGAAATAGGTGCTCCCTGGAAATGATGTCCGGACCCTGATTCTGGATGTTCGAACATGTCACGAAATAGGTGCTCCTTGGAAATGATGTCCGGACCTTGATTCTGGATGTTCGGACATGTCATAAAAGAGGCATTCCCTAGAAATGCTGTCCGGACCCTGATTCTAGATATCCGGACAAGTCTTCTATGAGCCAGCATCGTGCACTCTCTAGAAAAACTATCCGGACATGGCTTCTGGCTGTCCGGACAGGATGCTTCAATTTCATCTGATACAATGCTCACAGAATGAGCCAAAAACCATAAACTAACAAACTCCCCCTTTTGGCCATTTGGGGACAAAACATACTTGAAATTGAGACAATCAAACTCCCCATTTTTGTCACAGAAGAACAAAAGTCAGCACTAAAGAAAAAAATCACTGAAAACCCAAAGTTCAATCAAAACAAAAAATAAACCCTAAAAAAATGTAGATGTAACAGAGAGAAGCACACAAATCACAGGTCCAAATCCCGTTGATCTGCAAGAAGAATGTGGCAAAGTGCAGCCTTGACTTGTGGACATCCTTCTCTAAGACCCCAAGCCGGGTGTTGAAAGCTTCAATACCAAGTCCTTGAGATCGAAGTAACCCAATAATTTCATTCAACTGAGTTGACACATCAGAAACTGAGGATCCCGAAGAAGATGCAACTTGTGGATCGGGAATGATTGGAGGAGCATGGTCGCCTTGAGCTTGAAACCTCTGAAGCTGAGCATTTGATTTCATCACCATGCCTTTACCAAACGGCCCTTCAGGAATGTCAAGACGTTCATTTGTAGGAATGCTAGGCAATTTTGCTTTCAAAATCTTAGTGATGAGACCTTCATAGGGTAAGACAATTGAATGCTCCTCGTAAAGCTCAAGCATTGTTAGCAAAAAATGAGAACATAAACAAAACAAAACACGCCGAATGATGCCACAAATGAAAATGGCTCGGTCAAAAGGCACATGAATATTTCTAGAAATAGGCCATATATTCTGCATCACAATCCAAGTCAAAAGCCTCTCTGGAGCACGCACATGACCAATAGGAATGTTGGACTTGTTGTCATCCCATTCAAGCCCCCCACCAGGATTTAGAACCGCCATAATATCAGCTTTAGGTGGTTGCGGCTCGGTGTGTAGATAAGGAGTAACCTTTTCATTTGTTAAAGGGATGCCAGTAACTTCACTTATCAACGTAGCGTTGACAGTAAGAGTATTCCCTAACACCTTGGTCTTGAATGACAATTCATGGGTCTTTTTAATACTCTCAATATTGTAATAAAATTCCTGAACTAACCGAGGATAGGCATCCACAGGCGTGAACAAAGATGTCCATTGATTGTTGCGGAAGATGTCATGTATGAACCTGAAAGGTTTAACTAGAAGATCAGACTGCACCACTCCACGCTCAATCACAATGTTGCCAGTCAGAATTTTGTTTTGCAAAATAGCCTTTTCTTCTCGAGCGCACTTCCGCCTAACTGTGGAGCCTGAAACTGAAACCTCCATTATTTGCACTCATCAAGAAACATACCACAGATCCACTCACGGATGGTCATAAAAGAAACATGGAAAGCAAATTCATGGAAACTGAAACTTATGCCTAAATACATCTCACATATTTGCAAAACCATAATCCCAACAACATAATTAATCGTTTGAACAATCAAGTTCAATAAAGAAATTCAAAAAAAATAAAACACAAGCCCAACTTTGAAAGACGAAGACAAGAAAGAAGAATATGGCTTGAAAAAAAAAAAACAAAGAAATTTTTTTTTAAAAAAAATACCTTGAAGAGAGAGACACTTGCTAATAACAAGAAGTGCTCAAGAATAACAGTATGAAGACCACCAAATCGAAAAGAAGAGGAGTTGTTGATGGGAGAACAAGAGAAAAGAAGAAAGAAAAAAAAACAAAAACAAAAACAAATTTGGAATTTTAAAAGCCTGTGAACAAAAAAAACTGAAATCCACATGTCCGGACATATAAGTAGTGTGCCCGGACATGCCACATGCACCTCCTTGAACTGAATTTTTTTTTTTAAAAAAAAAAACAAAAACAACAAAGAAGATAGACTCGCATAGATATCCAACATCTCATGTACGTCCTTATGAACACCTTAGCAACTTCAGAGTGATCAACAAGTTTACACAAACACTAGAGATTCAACACATGTAAGAAGCACCATGTTCCACGAATGTAGCAAAGAAAGCAAGACCTCAGAAGACTCAAGCGAAAGGTGTAGTGTGTGGAACTCCCATTAAAAACGATTTTATCAATTGAAAGAAAAACATAGACAAACACCTTGTATCGGAGAGACCAACAATCTGAATCAATCACCAGTCAAACCTTATAATGTTAGGGCCTAGACTCCCTCATCCAATACACTCCCCATGAGACAAATCATTCACTTTTCGCCATGTCCTTTAGTGACCGTTTGTTTCCGCAATGATTTGGTCACTGATTCTTTCTGTAGGGACATATTGAAGCAAACAAAAAAAATCATTGATCACCTGATATGCTTTTAGCATATGGAATCCCTTTTTATTTTTTTATTTTTTTTTATTTAGCAATTAGTAGAAAATGGTAGAATGTTTAAGAGCTAGGTTCAACTAACGAGTTGGTCAAGTTGATTGACCTGACATTGCCTATCTCCCTTAACAAAAGATGACCTATCAGAATTTCCAAAACATAACAAAAATACAAAATTAATGGGGGCTTAGTGTGCATAAATTCGATCATGAGAAGCATGATTCTTACTCCCTAAACTGCATTCAGATGACCAACATAAATCATACACCCATGAATCATTTAATGCACAAGACACAAATGTTGACCCCACACACACATGCAAGATAGACATTTGTGGACAGAACATAAGACATTGAACACTACAAAAAAAAAATCCACACAAGACAAAAAAAAAAAAAAACAATAAACAATAAACTAACGCCCTAGAATGCCAAAGAGGAAAGAAATAGACGTGAATTCTGGGCATGTTATTCAACCTGATCAAGATAGATCACATACACCAATAGCATTCCTTAGATACTCAAACCTAGATCCATCTAGGGGTTTGGTAAACAGGTTCGCTAATTGATGTTCAGTAGGCATAAATTCAAGAGATAACACTTAGGTCTCCACCAAGTCACGAATGAAGTGATGACGAATGTCAATATGCTTCGTGTGTGAATGTTAAACAAGATTCTTCGAGATATTGATAGCACTAGTATCGTCACATTAGACAATCATCTTCCCTTGAGCAAATCCATAATCAGCAAGAAGTTGCTTCATCCAGATTAGCTGTGTGCAACAGCTCCCGGCAGCAAAATATTCTGCTTCAGCAGTGGAAAGGGAGATGGAGTTTTGTTTTTTACTCATCCATGCAACCAAGTTTGTACCCACATAAAAACACACGCCAAATGTACTCTTTCGATCATCTGCATTTTCGGCCCAGTTAGCATCAAAATACCCTTCAAGTTCAAGATTTGTGTTTCTAAAAAAACAAATACCAAAATTTACAGTACCATTGACATACCTGAGGATCCGTTTGACTATTTTCAGATGAGATTCCTTGGGATTAGCTTGAAAACGAGCACATACACCTACACTAAAAGATATATCAGGCCGGCTAGCTGTAAGGTAGAGAAGACAACCTATCATGCTTCGGTACAAAGATTGGTCAACAGGTTTCCTAGCCACATCCGCATGCAGCTTAACACTTGTACTCATAGGTGTACGAGCATGACTTTTTCCATCCAAACCGAACATTTTCACAAGATCTTTGGCATACTTTGATTGAGATACAAACATTCCTTGGATGGATTGTTGGACTTAAAAGCCTAAAAAATATGTCAGTTCACCAATCATACTCATTTCGAACTCTTGTTTCATCTCTTTAGAGAATTCATGAGCATGAGAGTCGACCGTAGAGCCAAAAATAATATCATCAACATATATTTGGGCAATGAGTTTGTGACTGCCCTTCCCACGGATGAACAAAGTACGGTCAGCTTGCCCTCGGATGAACCCATGTGCCAGAAGATATGCCGTTAGACGCTCATACCATGCCCTTGGAGCTTGTTTCAATCCATAAAGGGCCTTCTTCAGCTTGTAAACATGTTCCGGATATTGAGGATCCTGAAATCCCTTAGGTTGTGCGACATACACTTCTTCTAGAAGAAAGCCATTGAGGAAAGCACTCTTGACATCCATCTGATACAATTTTAGTTGGAGATGACATGATATGCTCAACAAAATTCGGATCGATTCTAGTCTAGCTACTGGTGCAAATGTCTCATCAAAGTCCACTCCTTCAACTTGAGTGTATCCTTGAGCTACCAATCGAGCCTTGTTACGTACCACAGTACCATGCTCATCGGACTTATTCTTAAATATCCATTTAGTCCCGATAATATTATGATATTTTGGTCTTGGAACCAAAGTCCACAAATCATTCTGAACAAATTGATTTAATTCATCTTGCATAGCAGCTAGGGGTGTCAAAAATTACCGAGAAACCGGGATCAAAACCGGAAAACCAGGAAACCGAAAAAAAAGGGAAACCAGTTCCTATTTGAAAATTCAAAAACCGGGTACCCCGGTTCCGGTACCTTGTTTTTATCGGGAAACTAGGAACCGGGGTACCCATACTATTTAATAATATTTAGGGAAAAATACGTTTTAGCCCCCTCAACTAACACCCATTTACGTTTTAGCCCCCTAAAATATCAAAAGTTGTTAAATGGCCCCCCCAACTACCAAACAGTTACGTTTTAGCCCCCTCTGTTAGTTTTTGCCGTCAAGTTTGGATGGAAGCATCCAAACTACGTTGTTTTGGATGCTTCGTAACTTGACGGCAAGCATCCAAACTACGTCGTTTTGGATGCTTCCATCCACTTTGACGGAAAAAACTAACTGAGGGGGCTAAAACGTAACTGTTTGGTAGTTGGGGGGGCCATTTAACAACTGTTGATAGTTTAGGGGGCTAAAACGTAAATGGGTGTTAGTTGATGGGGCTAAAACGTATTTTCCCCTAATATTTATATTTTATTAAAATTATATATTATTATTTTAGGCACTTAGGTTTATGTTTTTTTTTTTTACTTTAGTTCTCCTAAACCCAGCTCTCACTCATGCACGCCACATCCTCCTTCCTTCTCCATTTTGAAATTTTTTATTTTCTCATCTCTTCCTCAGTTCTTCATTTCACTTCTCTGGACAATTTGATGATTTTTTAAGCTTGCGTAGTTGCGTAATATTGTGTTTGTAATATGTTTATGAACTATTTTTATTGTAAGGGGTATTTATTTTGATTGGTAGATTATTTAAATACTTGTTTTTTTTTTGTAGTAAGGGACTAAGGGGTATTTCTTATGCATGTTAGTTTCATGGACTGCTTAAATACTTTTTTTTTATTGCTGTTTTAATGTTTTCTAAGGCCAATATAGGCAAAAACAATATTTTTTAGGATTTTTGGGCTTTTTTAGGTAGTTTTTTAAAATTAGGGAAAATTACATTTTACCCCCCTGAAGTATCCACCGATTTGCACTTTTGCCTCCAAAATTTTAAATGTGACACTTTACCCCTCCAAACTTTCAAATTGTGGCAATTCAACCACTTTGACCTTTTTTTCCCCAAAATTCCCCTATCACATATATTATTTTATTTTTAAAAAAATCCAAAAAAAAAAAAAAATCCAAAAAAAAGAAAAAGAAAAAGAAATAAAATATGTGATGGGGGCATTTTGGGAAAAAAAAGGTCAAAGTGGTCGAATTGTCACAATTTAAAAGTTTAGGGGGGTAAAGTGTCACATTTGAAACTTTGGAGGCAAAAGTGCAAATCAGTGGATACTTCTGGGGGGTAAAGTGTAATTTCCCCTTAAAATTATTTGGAATAATTACAACAAAACCTAGTTAATTTAAACTAAAAGGCTAATATATATTTTTTTAAAAATGGGACAGCTCTATGCCAAAAATAGGCTTATTTTAGGCCCAGTACCTAAAATAAGCCAAAAAAGTAATTTTCTTAAAAAATTGGTTACTGGACCGAGTACAACCAGAACCGGCCGGTAACCGGGACCTCGGTTTTACCGGGGTCTCGGTTCCGGTTTTCCAAAACAAGGAACCGGGGTACCCCGGTTCTGGTTCCTGGTTTTGGCCAAAAATCGGGAAATCGGACCGGGTTGACACCCCTGATAGTAGCAACCCAACTCACATCCTCTAATGTCTCATTAACTTTCTTTGGCTCAAGTTGAGAAAGATAATAGGAATGAGAGACTTGATTAACCACCTTGTTTCACAGTCGTAGACCTTCATGAACATTTCCCAGCATATCTTCTCTAAGATGATTCAGTTTAACTCTGGATGATGGCACGAGGGATACCTTGTTAGGAACATGAGACATAGGCATGAGTTCATCTTGTGCAACTGGTGAACTAGGCATGGTTTCATCATCTGTATCTGGAGATAATGTTGAACTAACTGTAGACACATTCGGACTAGGAGGTACATGAATCATATCAGAAAGGCCAGTTGGCTCCCCTTCAACATGAGGTACCTCATCCTCAAGATATTCAGTAGGAGTTTCATCATCAACAACAATGTTGATTGATTCCATCATTGTCTTGGTCCTTGAGTTATACACCCGACTAGCTCTACTTGTAATGGAATAGCCAAAAAAAATACCAACATCTCTCTTTGCATCAAACTTCCCTAAGTTCTCCCTGTCAGGAAGAATGTAGCATGTGCTTCCGAACACCCGAAAATACTTAACTGTGTGGGCTTCTTGCCTCGCCATAGTTCATATGGTGTCTTGGTTGTTTCTGGTATGAGAAAAACTCGATTGATAATATGACATGCTGTATGGACTGCTTCCCCCTAAAAATGTTGAGCCATATTCTTAGCATGGATCATGACTCTAGCCATTTCTTGAATAACTCGATTTTTCCACTCAACCACTCCATTTTGTTGAGGAGTTATAGGAGATGAGAATTCTCGTTGTATACCATGTTGAGCACAAAAATCTTCAAAACTGGAATTCTCAAATTCTCTGCCATGGTCACTGCAGATTCGTTTGATGAGACAGTCTTGTTCATTTTGGATTTTCTTAAAAGAGATCTGAGCTTGATCAAATGCCTTTGATTTCTCTCTCAGCAATATAACCCAAGTATATTGGGAAAAATCATCCTCTTGCCTCCCAAGCTAGTTGTCCTTGTAGGCCCCATGAGATCCATGTGAAGAAGCTCTAAGTTTCTAGGGGTGTAAATTCCGGTAGTCTTCTTGTGTGAAGTTCTAGTTTGCTTTCCAAATTGACATGGTCCACACTTTCCTTTATCAACCTGATGAATCTTAGGTAAACCAACTATAGCTTCCATCTTTGAGACTTTTACTAAATCATGAAAATTCAGATGTCCCAAACGTTGATGCCACAGTTCTCCATTGTGCAAGGTTGCCTTGTTGCAATTTATTTGAGGGTTTGTGGAAAGACAATAGCAGTTGTCAACAGTACGATCTCCTCCCCTCAACCATTTTCCTTGAGAGTCGAATATGTTACATTCTTTCGTCGAAAACTGAACCACCAGATCAAGATCACAGAATTGGCTAGTAGTCAAAAGATTTGCCTTGAGGCCTTCAACATACAACACTTCTTGAGGAGTAGGAGCACTGGGAATTTCTACTATTCCTTGACCAATCACTTTAGATTTACTGTCGTCTCCATACGTGATGTTGCCACCTCCTCTGCCTTCATTAAGTTCTTTGAAAAGAGACTTGTCACCTGTCATTTGCTCGAAACAACCACTATCCAGATACCACAAACACGAATTAAGCACACTTAAGGCAGTATGAGCAACTAAGCACAAATGATCTTTCTTTTTCACCCAAACCTGTTCTTTTTGAGAAGTTGTTTTCACATGATTATTAGTCAAATTAGACACATCTGTAATATCAGCAAAATTAGACAACTCAGCTAGCTTCTCACTAATGAGTTTCACTTAAGCAGTTAAAACCTTTAGTTGATTTCCAATTCCAGGTTCATCTTTTCTAGGAAAATTCTGCTGAGACCATGGGTATTTAGCTCTAATTTGAAAACAGTTTGGGCAAGTATGACCCTTGATACCACAATGATAACAAGTAGGAATGAACTTAGAATTTAAGTTTGTCCTTACCGGAACCTTGAATTTTGACTTACTTTTCTTGGTCACCTCTTCAGAGATGTCTTTTGGTAAACACGAGTTTTCAATCATCACATCTTCCATTTTAGGTTTCACAAATATAATCTTAGAAGTGGAAGCAGGATGTGAAGACGATGAAGCAACAAACTTGTTAAAACCCAATCCAGTCCTATCATACGAATGTTTCTGATTTCCCAGCATTTGATTCAATTTGTCACTAGAAAATTTCTTTAAATGATTATTGGAATCATTCAAATCCTTTTCTAGAGATCTAACTTTAGCAATGAGCATGCGATTTTCAGAAATCAAGGTATTTCGGATAGCAAGACATTCATTCAAGGAGTTCATTAACTTTTCTTTCTCAAGTTCATATTCTTTAAGACTTTTTAAGTTTTTTCTGTTCTGCTTATTCAACTTATCACACTCCACAAACAAGTCATTATAAGCAATTTGTAAGTCCACCTCATCATCAAATTCTTTTTCTGGATTGTTTAGCATATGAGGTGAGTCAATTTTCTCATAATCATTATCATAAGAAGCAGTAAAAGCAAGATAGTTCACCTTTCCTTCAACTTCCTCTTCAGAATTTTCATCATCAGACTCATCACTTTGAGTGACATTAAAGGCTTTACCTTTACCATTGGTTTTTCACAAATTTGCACATTCAATCCGGATGTGACCCCGACCACCACATTCATGACACTTACGTTCATTGGACAACTTATCCCTCTGATCAGTCTCGAAGTTTTCTCTTGAGTTACCTTTAGATTTCACAGGAACTTTTGAGTCTCTATTTCTAAAGTTTCCATTCACGGGCCTGAAGAACTTTCTAAATTTTTTGGCCAACATGGCAATTTCTTCATCATCCCCATTATCCTCATCAGATGAACCACACGAGTTGACCTTAATATTTTTTGCTTTAAGGGCAATATTTTTGGTTCTCTGGTGTTTAGGTAGAATTTGTTCAAAAGTTTGAAGAAAGCCTACAAGTTCTTCTACTCTCATTGTATCGAAATCATTGCTCCGTTGAACAGCAGCAACTTGAGGTATAAACCTATCAGGTAAAGACCTCAAAATTTTCTTCACAACTTTAGCATCATCCATTTTCTTTCCTAAGTTGATAGTAGAGTTTCTAATGACACTAAGCTTTGAGTAGAATTCATCAAAAGTTTCATCTTCTAGTATTCTAATCACTTCAAATTGAGAAACAAGCATTTGAAGTTTTGAAGCTCTAACAACCTTAGTTCCTTCATAAGTGATTTCTAAAGTTTCCCAAGCTTGTTTAACTATCTCACATCTAGACACTCTTGAAAATTCCTCATTTGAGATAGGTATGAAAATAACATTTAAAGCTTTGTCATTAGTAGTAGCAGCACTATTTTCTTCCATTGTCCATTTCGCTATCTCTGTGTTTGGAGGAGTCCATCTAGTTTCAATAATGTGCCAAACATTAATGGATTTCAAATATGCTCTCATACGGATTTTCCAAAAAGATTAATTCGTTCTGTCAAGGATAGGAAGAGAATTAGGAGCTACAATATGAGACATTTGATATGGAGTCTAGGATTACACTCAGGAAATAAATCCTTATAGAGTGAACCCGCTTTGATAACAATTGAAAAACCTAACAGACTCCAATAAACGCCTGTTCAGAGCAAATAGGAGTTTTACAAACAGTAAGCGAAATAGATCTAACTAACAAACAAAAAACAACCAAAACAGATATGTAAAAAACATTCAAGGACACAGAAATTTGGTTACGAAGAGGAAACCATTTAGAGAACTCTCTAAATGTAAAACCTCTCCGGGGCAGCCAAACCCAGAAAATCGCTTCACTATAAAAGAATAAAAATTACAATAAGTTCACACTTATAAAACCTTTGTGATTGACACTTCCTTGCATAAGCCAAGTGACCCACTTGACTTCTACTGCAGTAGCTCTTTCCAGAACATCTGGCACAATTCTTCTAAGTGATTTTCCTTCACCGGAACTCTGGTTGACTTCAATTTGTTAATCAGTAACTTTTACTCTAAGAGAGATTCATACACTCAATTCTGTATATCTATATCTCTCTTAGCTCACCGTATTCATACTCTTAATACATGCCTCAATAAAAAGCAATAACCTAGTATAAATAGAAAAAGCACTACATTTAAAGTGGCGGTGTCCGGATAGGGATAAAGATGTGTCCAGACACAACTAGGGTTAAAAACCAGGCGTAAGCCTTTGGTGTCCGGACATTCAAAATCTGTGTCCGGACAGGCCATGAAGTTGGCACTCTCTGGAAATGTTGTCCGGACCTTGATTTTGGATGTCCGGATAGATCACAAAATAAGTGCTCCCTGGAAATGATGTTTGGACCCTGATTCAAGATGTCTGGACAAGTCACAAAATAGGTGCTCCCTGGAAATAATGTCCGGGCCCTAATTCTGGATGTCCGGACATGTCATGAAATAGGCATTCCCTAGAAATGTTGTCCGGACCTTGATTCTAGATGTCCAGACAGGTCTTCTATGAACCAGCATCCTGCACTCTCTAGAAAAATTGTCCGTACACGACTTCTGGCTGTCCGAACAGGATGCTTCAATTTCATCTGATACAATGCTCACAGAATGAGCCAAAACCATAAACTAACAGAGATGAAAGTCTAAAGTCAGGTGTTAAAAATAGGTGTAAACCAAAGTGAGGAATAGCATTCTTGTGCTAACATACCGAATAGGCCCAGTACCATACAAGTACATATGTATATATATGTGTGCCAAACAACTATAGTATCACTTTATAAAGTGCTTACTAATAGCGTAAACACATAACCATTTCGTTCAATGTGACATATTTACCAGATCCCAAGCCAATCAATACTAATAAGCTCATTGACTTCATTATTTACCTCCAATAAACTATTTAAACCAGAAAAGAAACATACCTCTAATTAAACTCACCACCTTTATCTTCAAAATGATTCTCCATTTTCAGGCCTACTTTGTTACTAAGTACAAACTTGAGTTGAGCCTCCGTTTTCTTCAATGCCATTGTGAAATTCTATCACATGAAAGCCTGCTGTTAGCAGACGGCCTAGACCCTTGATGCTGAAGTTGCCTGTTCATATTGCAATCTAGAGCAGGGTTCCTGAATGACAATGGAAATTGTACTTCACAATAAGGCCTTCTCTGTTGTGCAAAAAATAGACAATATATACAAAGGGACATTAAGCAAAAGATATAATTAAATTTGATTGATAAGCTACAAACCCATCCAATACATCTTAAACCCACAAACTCAATTATAACTCCATCAATTCTGACCAGAGGAAGTTGTACTATTCAAGATTCAGCCCATATATGTATATATATATATATATTTTCCTGTTTGATTTTCTGTTGAGTTTTTGTTCATAGTTTTCTAGTTTTCCTTAATTTGGGTTTTGTTGATATTGTATTTGGTTGATTGTATAGTTTTTCCATCTTTAGGAAAAAATATTAAAAAAAAGCCCCCTAAACTACCAGTCATTTACGATTTAGCCCCATAAAGTTCCAAAAGTGATAAAATAGCCCCTCAAACTACCAAAAAGTTGCATTTTGGCCCCCCTCAGTTTGTATTACTGTCAAAATAGATGAAAAAATTAAAACTACGTCGTTTTGGCAATGTTAAGTTACTAAAATGTCCTCCTAGAGAAAAAAAAAAATACTAGAACAAAGATCAAAACGACGCCGTTTTGGCTAAAATTAGGGTTTCTCATCCTTACCAAAACGGTGCCGTTTTGGCTGGCTATAGGAATTAAAGAGGATTTATTTTAGGGTTCATCCAGTTCTCGAGAAACAATCACAAATCTTCCAAACTTTTCCCACCATTTCCAAATGGCTCGTACCTAGCAGACTGCTCGAAAATCGATAGGAGGGAAGGCGCCAAGGAAGAAGATTGCCACGAAGGCTGCCCGGAAGTCGACTCTAGCGACCAGAGGAGTAAAGAAGCTGCACAGGTTCAGGCCTGGAATTGTTGTGTTGAGAAAGATCCGAAAGTATCAGAAGAGCACGGAGTTACTGATCCGGAAGTTGCCATTCCAGAGGCTAGTGAGAGAGATCGCTTAGGACTTCAAGATGGATCTCTGCTTCCAGAGCAGCGTCGTCTCCTCTCTCCTGGAAACCACTGAGGCGTACCTTGTGGGGCTCTTCGAGGACACGAATCTCTGTGCCATTCACGCCAAGAGAGTCACCATTATGCCCAAGGATATCCAGCTCGCTCGTCGGATTAGGGGCAAGAGGGCTTAGAGAAGTTCGTGTAACTTATTGCTTCAAATTATTGTTGAATATCTGGATAGAATGTTGCTTTCTTTAATTAGATCTGAACTTTTACTACCTCTCTTACTACTTTTGTAAAATTATGGAGATCTAATGGCAGATTAGATTGCTTTATGGTTAGAAATTCCTAGTTGTTCTCTTACTTCAATTGAGCCGAAACGAAATCCAAAGAAATCCTTTAATTCCTACGGCAAGCCAAAACGGTGCCATTTTGGTAAGGGTGGGAAACCCTAATTTTAGCCAAAACGGCACCGTTTTGATCTTTCTATAATATATATATATATTTTTTTTCTCTAGGAGGGCATTTTAGTAACTTACCATTGCCTAAACGACGTAGTTTTAATTTTTCCATCTATTTTGACGCTAATACTAATGGAAGGGGCCAAAATGCAACTTTTTGGTAGTTTGGGGGGCTATTTTATCACTTTTGAAACTTCATGGGGCTAAATCGTAAATGGATAGTAGTTTGGGGGGCTTTTTTATATTTTTCCCTAATTAATTCAAACAATTGTGCAGTCAAACTTTTACATCGGTTAAGTTTTATATTTAAATTATTCTTTTAAATTAGTTTTTTTAATGTATAATTTTTACATATTTTTATTTTATGTATGAGATATAATTGTAGTTATGAAGAACAATGATTTTATTAAGTTTTAATCAAATTCTAAATGAAATCGCGTTGAAGTAGATTTAACAAATATGCAAGTAGATCTTTACTTACGATTTTTTTTTTTTATTACCATTGAAGTTCTGATCTAAGGACAATTAACCTCATACATACAATTAAAATTTAGAGATAGAATCAGTTTACACAAAAAAGATTTGCTCAATTTTAGTTTTTTTATTCATTAAAAAGTGGAAAATTTTCACAAAACCCCTTGAACTTTTACTTGTTTTGACATTACTCAATGTTCAAAAACCCATAGTATTGAGCTTTTAATTTTTTGCAATGTCTTCAATTATTTCGTTAGGATTTTCCGTTAAATTTTATCAAAAATTTCAAAATGTCTTTTTTAAAAAAATAAAAATTTTAAAGATTCACGCGCTGGTCAGGATTTAACAGAATTTGCAAAAATACATACATGCACCATAATATTTTATGGGCATTTTGAAAATTTTGACAATATTTAACGGAATATTTTAATGGATGGAAACATTGTAAAAAATTAAAAATTCAATACCTTGAATTAAAAGTTTTTGAACATTAGGGGAATAATTTCAAAAAGCATAGAAATTGATAAGAGTTGTGTAAATTTTTTCTTTAAAAAATAATGTGACCCCCCTAAACCAAAATCCTGGCTCTGACACCGCATGTATCCACCATTTTCACTGTTGTTTATCCTTCATGAGGGTGACGTGTCGTGCTACCAAGTATTAGTGCGATGTGCACGAATTTATAGCCTTTGTAATATATTAGTCGCTTTATGTGAAAGGATCAGGATTTTCAACAAATTTTTTAAAATTATAGATTTTAAAATTATGTATTTTATATTTATTTTTTTTTAACTATCAAAACGCTTAAAAATGTTACTTACTAAAAATTTGGCATATTATCAAAATAATCAAAAAGAATTTCTCCCCAAAAGACTTGTTCTTCAATTTTGTAAAGACCTTTTTTCATAAAATCAAAAAATAATTTCGAGCTCAAAGTCTTTTTTTACAACATAAAGAATAAAAATATGACAAAAATATATTAAATTCTCAACTATACCTCAGCCCACACGGCCACTGCCACGCACATTGACATGGGTTATTACTTGAAACTTCAAATGTTGTCGTTTTCTGGAGAGATTCACAGCTGCGTCAAAGAAAGGAATGGATAGAAGTTAAGAGGGTAACTTTCAATATATATATATATGTATATATGTATGTATATATTAACCAACGATCACCAACTCAAGCGACTTTCTTTGTATGTGCAAGAATAAAGAATAGCAAAGGCTGCGTATAAAAAAAAAAAAAAAAAAAAAGGAATAGCAAAGGCCGTGGCATTTTCGTTATATTTGTTCAATCATGCATGTTTGGTCAAATAAGGCGTCTTAGCCAAATGAAAAAGGAGACTCTCATTTTCTTAAGGATTTCTCACTTTATCTCTCTCGCTGAAGATCGGCTCTACCAGAGGCTCCCCCGATATCAAGAGGTACTCGATTGGCACCTTGATATATATATATTTTGTTTGATTCTGCTTGAGTTTCTGCTGAGCTTTAGTTCTCATAGTTTTAACTTTTATGGTATTCCTTTATTTGGGTTTTGTTCATATTTTGTTGGGATCTGATATTGTATTTGGTTGCTTAGAAAAATGAGGAAGAGAAATTAATATTTTGGATGTTATGTTTCATTTTATAGTTTTTAGTTTGATGAAAGCTAAGTTTGGGTCTTAGTTTAAGGGTCTGTTTTGGATTGCATTTGAGAGGATTAAAAGCATTTTTAACACTAAAAAAGCCTGTTTGTAGAAAAAAGTAATCGTTTGATAAAAAAATTAAAGCGTTTTTAAGTGTCCAAAAAGCTTAAAAATTGTTAAAAAGCACTTTTGGCAAAAGCTTAAAAATGAAACTTTTGCCCAAAAGTTCTTTTTGACTTAAAAGCTCTATTTCTCAAACGCAATCCAAAATAGGCTCTAAGACGCTTTGAAACTAACTTAGTTTATAATGCAGCGGCAGATATTAGTTCATAATGTATCAGACAACTCACTCGGTTGAGAGTTAGTTGGCTACTATACAAGTTGTAAACAGCAGCCAACTAACTCTCAACTGAGTGAGTTGTCTGATATAGTGTTTAGTTTAAAACTTTGACCCAATCAACACCCAACATCACCGATTAAGTAAAGCTGGTGGAGTAATCTTAGAAAGAGAACTCTTATACTCTTGATAAAAAAAATAAAAAAATAAAAAAAAAGGTAATGTCTCTCCATAAATTAATTACTACTAAATATAATGCATTCTCAAACTTTCAATTGTGATAATATCCTGCAAACTACTAAAATATTGTTAATGCTCTCACATTGACGAAACTATCCTTAGTAAAATAAAAATAAAAAATACTAATTTTTTTTAAAAAAAGAAATTCATTTTTATAAGAAAAAAGTAAAATATAAAGATTGAAAATTTTCTTTTTAAAAAAAAAAAATTTGTTTTAAACTTTTTTAAATAAAAATTTCCGTTTTTAAGAAAATAAACAATTTTCATTTAAAAAATAAACAAATTTCCTTTTTTAAAACAATTTTCGTTATTTTAAAAAAATATTTTGAAAAAATAAAAAATAAAAAACAAAAACTATTTCGTTTTTATTTTTTAATTAAAATTTCCTTTTTTTTTAAAAAAAAATCTTATTTTATTTTTTATTTTGTTTTTTTGACTTTATAGGGGTCTTTTTTCGTGCAGTCCCAAGGGCAAGGGTCCGACAGTGTCAGCCAGACCCACCTCTGGGGTGGCCTGCAAGGCCCCTTCAGCTAAGGAGGTTGTTCGGCACCCCTTCTTTCAGCCCTTCTATTTTTTTTTATTATCAGTGATATATATATATATATATATATATATATGATGTGATTTTATTGGTTCTAACATCATGTATGAACGAAATCCGTAAAGATTCCAGTGGTCTATTAGAATATTCTGACACCACATTGTTTATTATATATATGAGAGCCCTTGGGTCCGGTTCATATGCAAAAGGGGCATTTTGCAGCCTCCAATCCCATTTTGACATGTCACCATCCCAAAAAAATTGCAAAAACTTAAAATGAAAAAAAAAAAACCAAATCAATCAGAGGGAGAGACCCAAGCGAAAGTCATTTTGATCCTCGGTAGGTGCAAATCAAAGCACCGGAGCTCCGAGAAAGTCATTTTGATCCTCGGCGTTCCTTGCGACGCCGTCGTCGCGTTCTTTCGGTTCCACTACTCCTCTGGTATTTTTTAACAAACAAATCTGCAGGTTCGTTCGTCGTCGCGTTCGTTCGTCACCTGCCAGAGATCTAAACGCACCTACAGATTCGCGGACCAGCTTGTTGTTCGCCTTTTAGACTATCAGAGCCACTTCATGACCAGACCCGTAGAGCCGTTTTGGGTCTGGCGAGACCCACGCCTGGGTCTCTCCAGACCCACGATGCCGTGGGTCTCACCATGAACAGCCACAAAATCACCTTAAACCGTCATGACCCGCCTAAAAACCCGATTCGAATGCCTCAAAACCCATTTCTAATGCCTCAAAATCCGTTTCTAATGTCTCAAAAGTCGTTTTTTGATTTAAAACTAAAACCTAAAGGTGAAAAGTGAACCCTTTAGAGATTTTATCATCCTAAACGCCAGAAACAATGGCTCCGACACCAGAGAATCGCCGGAGAAGATGACTCCACGGCGGGTCTGGCCGTGACCCGCCCATGGGTCTGGACTGACCTGTCACTGATAGGGCTGGCAATTTTTACACGACCCGCGAAAACGACACGAACACGACACAAATAANGACCCGGTTATTGTAAACGGGTAAAACGGGTCGTGTCGGGTTACCCGTTTATTTTCGTGTCGTAATCGTGTCAAACCCGATTACCCGTTTAGCTAAACGGGTCGTGTCTGGGTATAGCCTAATCGTGTAACAGGTACCCGCGGGTCGTAATCGGGTCGTGTATGGGTACCCATTTTGCCACCCCTAGTCACTGAGCTCTTTTGAGCTCAAAATATTGTGTGTGAGTGTATGATATTTTTGTGAAATTGTTTTATGGTTGCTTATGTGTCAGCTTGTGAGTGGTGTCTGTAAAATGGGTGTTTTGTAGATGGACCTGATTCAAGGTTTTCTCTTATTATAAATCACGAAAACCTATTAAAAAAACTAAATCACGTAAACTAGACTAACTTTACATATTTCTCTGATGAAAGTAAAAATCACGTATAATGTTTCCCAAAAAATGAAATCCTTTTCTATTTAACACTTTGTGTTCTTTTGTAGTTCTTTCGTGCTTAATTTTGTAAGCTTGCGGCATCTCACATAGCAAACTAGTAGGCATGGAAGTGGTGGCTTCAATTGTTGGCGAAGCGGTGGTAGCAACCGGCCGGGTTCTCTGTGGCTCTATCTATTCTGTGTTCAAGAACACTGCAAAATTTCAATCAAACCTTGACATTTTGGAAAATAAGATGAAAGACCTCTTGGCTGTCAAAGAGAAAGTAAAAAATGAAACAGAATTAGCTGAGAAAGAAGGAAAAGTAGTGAGACCTCTTGTTACAAAGTGGCTTGAGGAGGTTGAAGAGCTTTTGCTTCAAATCGAACAGATTCAAGCAGTAAAGCTTTCTCGACGGTCCTTAAATTGCAGTAAACGGTATAGAGTAAGCAAGGAAGTGGCAGAAAGGCTCAAAGAGATAGAAGGCCTCCTAAAAGCTGGGAATTCACATTCTGGTGTTGTGGCTGTCAATCAATCAATGCCCAGAGTAGTGGAGCACATTCTTGGACCAATAATTGAAGATCAAACAACATCATCAGAGACGTTAGCCGAAACTTTGACTTTATTGTCTAATGATGAAGTACGCAGGATCGGTATTTGGGGAATGGGAGGGGTAGGTAAGACTACTTTGGTGAGAAACTTGAACAATAAGCTCAAGAGTATTTCTTCAATGAAGCCATTTGGCATCGTCATATGGGTTACTATTTCCCAAAATTTGGACATGAAGAAGGTCCAGACGCAAATAGCTGAGAGATTGAATTTGGAAATAAAAATGGGAGAAAGTATGGAGCGATTGGCTTATCGACTTTATGAAAGACTTAAGGAGGAGGAAACTTTTTTGCTCATTCTAGATGATGTCTGGGAGAAAATTGATTTGGACAAATTGGGTGTCCCACGATCTGAAGAACATAAGGGTTCTAAGATTGTATTGACAACTCGATTTTTGGATGTTTGTAGGCACATGATGACTGATGTTCAAATTAAAGTGGTTGTTTTAAATGATGAAGAATCTTGGCAATTGTTTAGTAGAAATGCAGGAAATGTGGCCAGTATGGAACACATCATAGAATGTGCAAAAGCAATTACCAAAGAATGTTGTGGATTGCCTTTGGCCCTCGTCACCATGGGAGCTGCTATGAGAGAAAAAACAAAGGTAGAACTGTGGAAGCATGCCCTAAATGAATTGCAAAGAGTAGTGTCTTGTCCACGACACATCGCAGATAAGATCTATAAGCCATTGAAGTGGAGTTACGACTCATTAGAAGATAAAAAAATAAAATATTGTTTTCTGTATTGCTCTTTGTTTCCAGAGGACTTCTCAATTGCAATAAGTGAACTCGCACAGTGTTGGCTAGCAGAAGGTTTCTTAGATGACCAAGAAAACTACGAAAATTCATTCAATAGAGTAATTCATTTGATTGAAAATTTGAAGGATTCTTGCTTGTTGGAAGATGGTGCCCGTAAGGACACTGTGAAGATGCATGATGTTGTTCGTGATGTTGCTATATGGATTGGATCGTCATCTGAGGATGGATGTAAATCCCTTGTTCGTTCAGGGATTGGCTTGAGCGAGGTATCTGATGTCGAGTTATCAAATTCGTACAAAAGAGTTTCGTTCATGAATAACAAGATAAGAAGGTTGCCAGATTGTGTGATACAATGTTCAGATGCCTCCACTTTGCTACTACAAGGTAATGATCCTCTTGATAGAGTTCCTGACAGATTCTTGCAAGGATTTAAAGCACTCAGGGTTCTGAATATGAGTGAAACTTGCAGCATCCGCTCAATGCCTCTTTCTCTAGTTCAACTTGGTGAACTTCGTGCTCTTCTTTTAGGGGGTTGCTTCAGTCTTGAAGAGTTGCCCCCACTGGAAGGGCTTTGTAGACTTCAAGTGCTTGACCTCTCTGACACTCGTATAAGAGAATTGCCAAGTGGGATAGAAAAATTGAGCAACTTGAAGCAATTGAACCTATCCCGCACTCATGACCTAAAAACCATTCAAGCTAGAATTATATCTCGATTATCTCGTTTAGAGGTTCTGGATATGACACATAGTGGTTACTGTTTTAGTGTGAAGAGAGATATCCAAAAGGAAATGGCATGTTTTGAAGAGCTAAAATGCCTTGAGAGATTACTTGTCCTCTACGTTAGATTTGACAGAATCCCATGTTTCAGCAATGAAGATCTTTATTGGATAAATAGATTACAATTCCACTTTTCTGTCGGCCCTTTGGAGAATTTCTTAGAAAGTGGACATGAAAAAAGGATGGTTGTATGGTCTCTCAGCAATCTTGATCTTCGTTCAGAAGAACGAATTGGGCCATTATTGAGTAATGCAAATTCTCTCGATATACATAAATGTTCGGGACTGAGTGATATGTTAGAAGACTTGGTCATTAACAGTGTTGGCTGCTTAGCCTGCTTTGCTAATTTAAAATCTCTTACTATTCAGAGTTGTAGCGGTAGTGTATGGCAAGGAGGATGTGCTGCCGACTATGATTTGCTACCAAACCTAGAGATACTTTATCTCCGACGCTTGAATTACGGAAAAAGCATTTCAGAGCTGCTTGGCCATCTTGGGATGAGATTTCTTAGACTAAAATTAATAGAAGTGGAGTCTTGTTCTCAAATGAAATATCTTGTGTCATTTGGTTACTTCACTCAAGCCCTGCCAAACCTAGAAGTAATCAAGGTACGATACTGTGATAAGTTAGTTGAGCTTTTTAGTTATGATTCCATGCAATATATCGCTCCAGATCCAGTTGTTCCAAGCCTACAAATATTGGAATTGACATGGCTTCCCCAGTTAAGGACTCTCTGCCGAGACGAAGAGACATGGCCCCTTCTAGAGCAGGTTCATGTGTCCTGGTGCAATCTTGTTAGGAAGCTGCCTCTTACAGACCAAAATGCCGAAAAAGTAAAAGAAATTAAAGGAGAATCACAATGGTGGGACACATTGAAGTGGCATACTGACACAACCGAATCAAGTCTGCGGCCTCATTTTCATCCAATTTGAGGCATTTTAGAGGGAGTGAATGGGAGGTATGTGTGATTGAGATGATCGATATTACTTTTTTTTCCTTTGCGTGTATGCATAACATTTATTGTTTGGTTTGTTTGTGAGGATTGTTGTATACGTAAGCTTTTTTATTTGCGCTCATTTGTGCTTATTATATAAAGCATATGCTTCAGACATCTTGATGAGTGGAATCCGAACTCCAAAGTGCCCTTGCCTTCACCAAATTCTGCAGCTCCCAAATTAGTATGCCCATTCTTCCAGGATTACCACTACTCTATAGCTACAGAAATGGATGCGTTTTCACCAAGTAGAGTCAAATAGAAGGTTGCTAAAAATTCCAGCAGTTAATCAAACAAGTCAGTGAATGAAGTGGATATTTAGACAATTGTTAATCAACTTTTGCCTAAAAACAAAAGAAAGGGTCGAGAGATACAGGACTATCCAAACTAGGCTAAAGGTGATCTCTGTTTTAATTTGAGAAGAAAGTCCAAAAGGTCAGGTGTGTGAAAAAACGGTGTACGCCAAAGTGTGCAAATAGCATTCTTGTGGTAACATATCCAATAGGTCCAGTACCATACAAATACATATATTTATGTGTCACTTTATAAAGCGCTTACTAATAGCGTAAACACATACCCATTTCATTTAGTGTGACATATTTGCCAGATCCCAAGCCAATCAACACTAATAAGCTCAGTGACTTCATTATTTACGTCCGACGGTAAAATCCGGAGGATTGGTATTTGGGGGATGGGAGGAGTGGGTAAGACTACACTGTTAAGAACGTTGAACAATAAACTCAAAGAGTGGTTCAATGCAGCCTTTTGGCATTGTCTTATGGATTACTATTTCCCAGAATTTGGGCATGAAAAAAGTCCAAACACAAATAGCCGAAAATTGAATTTGAAAAGAGAAATGGGAGAAAGTATGGAGAGATTGGCTAGTCAACTTTATATAAGACTGAAGGAGGAAAAATTTCTGCTCATTCTAGATGATGTTTAGGAGAAAATTCATTTAGACGAACTGGGTGTCCCACAGCCTGATGATCATAAGAGTTCCAAGATCATATTGACAACTCGATCTTTTGATGTTTGTAGGCACATGGGCATAGATGTTGAAGTTAAAGTGGCTGTTTTAAATAATGAAGAAGCTTGGCAGTTGTTTAGTAGAAATGCAGAGAATGATGTTAGTTTGGAGGACATTAGACCATTTGCAGAAGCAATTGCTAGAGAATGTTGTGGATTACCTTTGGCCCTCGTCACCATGGGAGTTGCTATGAGAAAAAAGACAAAGGTCGAACCGTGGATGCATGCCTTAAATGAATTGCAAAGACCAGTTCTTGTCCACCACACATCACAGATAAGATCTATAAGCCATTGAAGTGGATTTACGACTCAATAGAAGGTAAAAATTTAAAATATTGTTTTCTATATTGCTCTTTGTTTCCCGAGGACTTCTCAATTGCAATAAGTAAACTCGCACAGTACTGGCTGGCAGAAGGTTTGCTAGATGGGCAAGAAAACTATGAGGATTCATTTAATAGAGTAATTGATTTGATTGAAATACTAAAAGATTCTTGTTTGTTGGAAGATTGTGCATGTGAGGGCACTATGAAGATGCATTATGTTGTTCATGAATCATGATGTTGCTATATGGATTGCGTCGTCGTTTGAGGATGGATGTAAATCCCTAGTTCAATTCATTCAGGGATTGGCTTGAGCGAGATGCCTATTGTCGAGTTATCAAATTCTCCCAATAGAGTTTCTTTCATGAATAACAAGATAATAAGGCTGCCAAATTGTGTGATACAATGTTCGGAGGCCTCCACTTTGCTATACTACAAGGCAATCTTCCCCTTGATAGAGTTCCTGAGAGTTTTTTGCAAGGATTTGAAGCACTTAGGGTCCTGAATATGAGTGGAACCAACATCCGCTCAATGCCTCTTTCTCTACTTCAACTTGGTGAACTTCGTGCTCTTCTTTTAGGGGGTTGCTTCTATCTTGAAGAGTTACGTACTCCCACTAGAAGGGCTTAGAAGCCTTCAAATCTTTGACCTCTCTGCCACTCGTATTAGAGAATTGCCAGGAGGTATCAAAAGCTTGAGCAACTTGAGGCAATTGAACCTATCTTGCACTGACTGCTTAGAAACCATTCAGCTGAAATTATATCTTGGTTGTCTTGTTTAGAGTTTCTGGATATGACACGGAGTACTTTTTGTTTTATTGTGAAGATCGAGAAATGTACAAAATGAAATGGCATGTTTTGAAAAGCTACAAGGCCTTGAGCGATTAATTGTTGTCAACATCAAATTGAAGAGAATCCCATATTTTGGCTATGAAGATTTTTCCTGGCCGGATAGATAGTTTAAGACAATTCTACTTTTCGATCTGCCGAATTGATGAATTATTCACTCCCTCGCTAGATAGAATAAGACGACTCGGCTTTGCAGTCTGCCCAATGAAACCAAGTAGACACGAAAAAAGGACAGTGTCTATCTGGCTTCTTGATCTTCGTTCAGAAGAATGGATTGGGCCATTGCTGAGGAATGCAAGTTCTCTCGACTTATTAGAGTGTAAGGGACCGAGTGATATGCATGCTAAATGTATGACTTGGTCATTAATGGTGTTGACTCCTTTGCTGGTTTAAAATCTCTTATTATTCAGAATTGTAGCGGCAGCGTATTTGCAAGGAGGATGCATTGCCCAACATGCTCGATCTGCTACCAAACCGGCCTAGAGGAACTTCATCTGCGAGACCTTGATTACGGAAAAAGCGTTTCAGAACTGGTTGGCCATCTTGGGCCTAGATTTTTTAAACTAAAATTAATAGAAGTGCTGTATTGTTCTCAAATGAAATATCTTCTTTCTTGTGGTTAATAACTTCATTCACACCTTGCCAAACCTGGAAGTAATCACAGTACGGAAGTGTGACACGTTCGGTGAACTCTTTAGTTATCATTCCATGCAATACATTGCTTCAGGTCCTGTTGTTCCAAGTCTAAAGAAATTGAAATTGGAGTGGCTTCCCATATTAAGGACTCTTCGCCGAGACGAAGAGACATGGCCGCTTCTAGAGGAGATTCATGTGTGCGATTGCTCTCTTGTCAGGAAACTACCTCTTATTGGCCAAAATTATTGGAGACTAAAAATCCCAATTTTAGGTAATATTCTATGTTACGTTAAAGAAAAAAAAAAAAAAAAAAAAATCAGGTTAGAATTCTTTCCACCCAAATCAGTACAGCATAATAAGCAGGAAATGTCACAGAAAATGTCGTTATTGATTAAATTTCCCATTTCCCATGAACCAAACCGAGCCACAGACTATCCCTGCACTGAAAACTTAAAAAAGTGAAACAAAACATTTAACTTCAAATAAACTCATTACTGATTTCTAGATGCTCCATCATATATAGTTTTACCCGGCAATAATTTAAATTAGGGTAAAGTTCATATATTCCCTCAAATTATCATCCAATTGACAATGTCCTCCTTAAACCCCCAATTGTGACAATGTTCTTTTGATCGGCTATCAAAACATTGTCGATGTTTCCCCAAGACTAGCAATAAGACAAAAATACTCCTATAAATTCAAAAAAAAAAAAAAAATTGATTTTTTTAAGAAACGAAAACTTTTAATTTAAAAATATTATTTAAAAAAACCAAAATTTTTTTAAACGAAAATTTTAATTTTTTTTAAACGGAAATTTGTATTAAAATTTTTTTAAAAAAAATTTTCTTTCAAAAACAAGATTTTTTTTTTAAAAAAAAAAGAAATTTTATTTTTAAAAAATTTATAAAACAAAATTTATAAATAAAATGAAAATTTTCAATTTTTATATAAAATATATATATTTTCTAATAAAAAGGATTATTTTTATTTTTAAATTTGGCCACTGCTTTTTTTTTTTTTTTTTTTGTTAGTTTTAGTATTTTTGTTTTTATTTTACTAAGTGTAATTTCGTAATTGAGGGGAACATTGATAATTTTTGATAATTTGGTAAGGGATACTGTCACAATTGAAATTTTAGAGGGACATTGTTAATTGAGTGGTAGTTTGAAGGGAGTATGTGAACTTTTTCCTTTAAACTAATTAACCTTCAATAATATCACAACACGCAAACTGTTTGTACAACCCTACTCCCAATACTATCCTTTTTTTTTTTTAAACATGTCTACACAAAGAGAGAGAAAGTAGAGAGATGTGGTTATTTCGGAAATTTAATTTAGTTATTTCGGTTTTATGAGATGTAGTTTTCAACCAATTGAGCTTCTCATAGGAGACCAACTTTTTTTTTTTTTTTTTTTGAAAATTAATTTCCGGACCTTTTCAAACCACCTTGTCGGACCATAAAATTGATCATTTTCCACACCTACACCAGCTACTTCATTAACTCTCAACGTTTACAAGGACATTTGCTAAGCTGGAATTTCAGTAGTCTTTTGAAAATGTCATTTTCTATCCAAACTTCTTTTTTTTTTTTTCGAAATTAATTTCCACTCCTTTTCAAACCGCCTTGGACTATAAAATGAGATTTGACTTACATGCTATTATTGAAATAACAGCATGCATGCTGTTAAAAAATTGAACGGTGAGAATTTAGTTCAAAATAATTGAAGGGTTCACATTTGTCATAATAAATATCAATTTTCTCTCTCATCCATTACTTTATTTATTTATTAACATTTATTATAATAAATCTAAATTCTTCAATTACTTTACTTATTTATTATGATAAATTTTTACCATTCAATTTATAATAACACACATACTATTATTGAAATAACAGCATCTAAGCCATCATTTTCCATACCAACACCACCTACATCATTAACTCCCAATGTTTACAAGGACATTTGCTAAGGTGGAATTTCAGTAGTCTAATTAAACAAGTAGCAACCCTTTTTCCCTTAATTAAATACTAATTAACGGACGTCGAGGGTGCAAAACTCAAGGACACGGTTAAAAAAAAGGTGCAATATGCATCAAGTCATCAAGTGGATATACCCCACTCTCTGTCAGTGTCGATTCATCCATCATGCATGTATCTTTTGTTTTTTTTTTTTTTTTTTTATAGAACACCAAGAAAAAAGAGCTACAACAGACAAACAGGAAAAGGATCTTCACCACAAGCGGTAGAAGAAATAATAGAGGGAAAACTAGAGATGGAAATGCTGTCAGAGTGGAATCCGACTGCAGCCCAACATGCCACAGAGTAAGCACAGAAGTTAGCACACAGAAGTTAGCACTTCTTTTAACTTTCCTAACTTCCCAAGAGGAAGTAAGAGAGATATAATCTAAGCAATCTAATATAACAGAAGAGATCCTCCAATCTCGAACATAATTTGGATTTTGTAGGGAAAGAACCACCACTTCAGAATCACCTTCAAGCATAAAATTATCATAGGAAAGGGATGCTGCAATGGAACAAGCTAGGAGAGCGGCACGAGCTTCACCAACATTCGGAGTGCAAGAAGGGCTTATATGGGAGGACAAATGAAGAATTCGTCCCTTTGAGTCCCTACACACCACAGCCTAAGCCGAGAAAGAATCTCTGATAGCTGTGTCGAAATTGAATTTGACCCAGTTTGGTGGATGAGGGATCCATTTATCCTCGAGGTCTGGAGTGAGTGGATGCCAAGCTAGAAAATGCTCAAGAGAGATTTTATTGATGTGAGCCGACACAGAACTCGCATCAAAAGCGACATCATCATGAAGAGCTTTATTTCTATAAAACCATAGGATATCACAGGCCACTGCAGCAAAGATCTGGAATTTATGATGCTCCGCAGGAGGAATACCAAGAGAACGACCCGGAGATAGGATAGAAGCGATTCAATCCGTCAATGAAGAAAAATGGAAGGCTAATGAATCCATTGGCCAAAAAGAGTGGCGCCAGACAACACGAGTAAAGAAACATTGAAAGAAAAGATGAGTCAGAGAATCGCCTGCCATTCTACAAAGAGGACAAATATTATTAGAGATGGGAAAAAGTTGGCCAAGGCGCTCTTTAGTCGGAAGAATATTCCAAGCAATTTTCCATAGAAATAACCTGAGTCTATCATTTAAATTTAGTTTCCAGAGGGAGGAAATAATGCTGGAAAGGCCAGAGGAAACAGACGCAGTAATAAGTCTGTATGCTGATGAAGTAGTGAAACCCCCCAGCAAAAGGAGTCCAGATAAACCTAGCTTCATTATCCAAAGAGATACGAGTCTTGAGAATTTCTCTGGCTGAGAGGGGGTCGAAAAGAGCTTGAATAGTGGTGGCCTTCCAGCAGTTACGGATGGGGTCTATGAGATCCATAATCTGGAGAGAGGGGAGGTTGCAGTTATACGGATATTTGGGCTCAGGCTTTAAATTAGGAAGAATAGGTACCCAATTTGAAGTCCAGATTGGAGAGGATGAAGTCCAAGGAACCTTAAGACATGCTCCTGCAGCAATGATGGGTTTAATTTTCTGTATTCCTTTCCAAAGCCAAGAGGCTGTTGTAGGGAATGGAGAGAGAGGAAGTCCCCATATTTGATATATTTTTTCTGCAGTTGATTAACCCACAAGCAATCCGAATTTGTTAACAGCTTCCAACCAAGCTTAGCAACAAGTGTCAGATTAAAGTCATGCATCCTTTTGAAGCCAAGTCCACCCTCTACCTTTGGAGAACAAATGGAGCTCCAAGATTTCAACGATAAATTCCTTGATCTGCCCATGGGAAAGCCCCACCAGAAATTTTTAAACGCCTTGTCTAAGAAGGAGGAAACTGCGATTGGCAAAAGGAAGGAGCTCATAGCATATGAGGGAATTGAAGAAGCCACCGATCTAAGAAGGACAGAGCGACCAGCTTGGGATAGAGTTTTTGCACGCCAACCCTCAATTTTTCCCGAAACTTTATGGAAAAGCCTCTGCTGGATTTTCAAGTTGTATTACTGGTGTGCTGCCGCAGCCAATGGGTTTTGCACCTGACCCTGCTGCAGCACCTAATCAAGAGCTTACTTCCACTTTCGCTTCAGCTGGGAATAGTTCCATTTCTCAAGCTCCTGAGGTTGCCATTTCAAGGCCCAAGAGACGTTCTACTGTTTCTTATGTGGGCAACTTTGTTTCTGCAGCATCTGTGGCTGCTAATTCAGACTCAAACCGGTGCTTCACCAGGTCTAATAGAGGGCGTCGCCATGGATTATTTCGGGGGGCGGTTTCTCCTTTGGCCACATCACAGGCTGCTGTTTCTCATGCTACACCAGAAATTCAGGAGGAGGGCCTAGCAAGGCCTCCTCCCATCATATGAGGTTCCTTGCTTGGAATTGTAAAAGGTTATCCCGTGCCTCTGTAATTCGTAGCTTAAGGGGTAAGATTCGAAATCATTCTCCTGATGTCCTTTTTTTGTCTAAAACTAAACTGCATCCTACTTATGCCTCTGTAATTTTAAATAGTCTGGGCTACTTTCATATGTTGCATGCTCCACCCTCTGGTTCTAAGGGGGGGCTTTTGTTAGCATGGCGACATGGTGTGGACATAGAATGTATTTCGTCTTCTGTAAATATGATAAATGTTTGGTGCTACTCTGATCCTGTTCACTTTCCATGGTTACTTTCTTGTATATATGGTCCTCATGAGAAACATAATAAGTCTGCTTTTTGGAATTCTCTTTTGGATATGGGTTTAGGCTATCATGGTCCTTGGATGTGCATTGGTGACTTTAACATGGTTGTCTCTCAATCTGAGAAATTTGGGGGCCGACCCTATGCTTGTTTTTCTAATGATGCTTTTCATGGTTTCCTAAACTCTTTTGGAATGATAGACCTAGGCTTTTCTAAAAATCCTTTCACCTGGTCCAATAAACGCCAGGGTGATCATTTGATTAAGGAATGTCTGGATCGAGGGGTTGTAAATCCTCAATGGGTTCACTTGTTTTCCCACTTCTCTGTTCGCCACATTCCAGCTCACTCTTCTGACCATAATCCCATCCTTTCGTTTTGAAGAATTCTGGACCTATGACACTACCTGTGGCACAACTATCTCTTCGGCTTGGAATAGCACTCTCAATGGATCTCCTTCTATCAATCTAAACAAAAATCTTAAATGTACGAAAAGGGCTCTAAAATATTAGAATTATACTCATTTTGGAAATATTTAGAAGCGTATCGCCGATACTCTTTGACAGCTGGATTTTATTCAACAATCTCCTCCTTCGAATCTCTCTTTTGAAAAAGAGGTTTTGCTCCAAAAATCTCTGGATGATCTATATATTCAAGAGGAATCTCTCTAGCGAAACAAATATCGAGAAACGTGGCTCACTTGTAAAGATCTGAATACAAGATTCTTTCATACATCTACAGTCATTAAACGAAGGAGGAATGCTACTGACTTCTTGAAACTCCCTTCAGGATCCTGGTCCTCTAAGAGACAAGATATTGGAAACTGCTTTACTGCCCACTTTAAGACTGTGTTTACTTCCTCAGTTCCTATTATTGATGATGATCTTCTTTCTCTTTTTGACAATTGTATCACTCCGGGTGAAAATGACTCTCTTTGTGCCCTCCCCTCGGAGCAGGAAATTTATCTGCTCTTTCTGATATGGGGTCCACCAAAGCTCCAGGTCCGGATGGCTTCACAGCTCTATTCTACAAAAAATACTGGAGCATTGTCAAAGATGTGGTTCTTTCAAGTATTTGGGATTTCTTTGGAAACCATCATCTTCTTCAGGAGCAAAACCACACATTCATTGCCCTCATTCCTAAACAGCTAGGGGCTTCTTCTATGCACCATTTTCGCCCTATAAGCCTTTGCAACATCATCTATAAGATCATCTCGAAGATTCTAGCTTCCCGATTCAAAAGTCTCCTTCATCGTTTCATCTCTCCTAATCAATCAGCTTTTGTTCCATCAAGAACGATACAGGATAACATTGTTATGGCACACGAGCTCCTTTATGCAGTAAATTCAAAGAGAGGTAGAGGTGGGCTTATGGCTATCAAAATTGACATGGAAAAAGCCTTTGGTAGAATGGAATGGAATTTTATTCTAGCAATTCTTTCCAAGCTTGGGCTTCATCCGACTTGGATTAATTGGATTCGTCTTTGCATTACTTCGCCATCTTTCTCTATCCTGCTAAATGATAGCCCACATGGTCATTTTAAACTGGAAAGAGGTCTTAGACAAGGAGATCCTCTATCTCCTTTCCTATTTATTCTGGGATCGGAGGTTATCTCTTGATTGTTACTCCGACAGGAATCACGCGGTCTTCTGAGTGGTATTAAAATTGCGAAGAACTGCACGTCAATCTCTCATCTTCTTTTTGCTGATGATCTTATTCTATTTGCAAAGGCTACGTCTGCTGAGGCCAACTCTCTCAATTCAGTCCTGCAACAATATTGCGGTTGGTCTGGACAATCTATTAATTTCACTAAATTCTGTTGGGAGAAACAACAATACACAAAACTCCCTCTTTGTGTGAATCTGTAGGAAACTATTAAAAAGAGCAATATATACGCGGAAAATATATATCCAAACACCACAAGCACAAGACACACAATTTTTTACGTGAAAAACCTTCTCAATGTGAGAAGGAAAAAAACCACGGGACCGTAGTCCACTCAAACAATTCCACTATCAACAATAATAGGAATACATGAGTCTTCTCTAGTCTCAACTAGAGGCATACAATCAGCAACTGTCTTCAAGAAATACAATTTCTTGGCACAAATCAACTTCTACAAGAATTCAAGAAAGATCTCACCAAAATAGAAGTTACTGTTCACGGGCTAAAAACAGATGCATAGTACTCAGAATCCAATCTCCACCGTTCACAATGAGGAGTCACGTGTCATGAACTTTTCTACAACATTTCAGCTCAATCCGACCACGAATGCTTGTTGATCGGAGCAGTTGATCAAGACTGGACAGAAAATTTCAGAAACTCTATTTTCTTTCTCTCTATCTCTGGCGGCAGCTCTATTTCTTTTATTTTCTTGTATTTCTGATTTCTCTCTTACTCTTTGCCGCAGCAAAGGATAGGGTTATTAAACCCTACTCTCCCAAATGGGCCTCTCCATATGGGCTAGTTACACACATGTTTGGGCCATCCTCTACTTAGGAGGGAAACCTAACCCAACAAATCTCCCCCTTCCCGACTAGGTGGAGGGATTCGCCATCCCGGCGATCGAGCGACAAGTCTCAAGCTTCTCCCTTGTTAGAGCCTTCGTTAACATATCATAGCCATTATCATTGGTGTGAATTTTCTCAAGACTTAACAACTTGTCATTAAGAGTATCTCTTATCCAATGGTACCTTACATCGATATGTTTCGATCTCGAATGAAATGAAGAGTTCTTTGCAAGGTGGATAGTACTCTGATTATCACAAAACAACACATATTGTTGTTGCTTGAAACCAAGCTCCTGTAAAAACTTTTTCATCCATAGCAACTCTTTACAAGCTTCCGTTGCTGCAATCAACTATGCTTCAGTTGTAGAAAGTGCAATACATTTTTGTAACCTTGACTGCCAAGAAACAGCCCCTCCTGAGAAAGTGATCAAGTAACCCGAAGTAGACTTACGGGTATCCACATCTCCAGCCATATCAGAATCCGTATAACCAACCAACATTGGTTTACCACTCCCAAAGCTAAGACACAACTTGGAAGTCCCTCGTAGATATCTCATAATCCACTTTATAGCATTCCAATGTTCTCTTCCTGGATCTGAAAGAAACCGGCTAACAACTCCAACTGCATGGGCTATGTCTGGCCTCGTACAAACCATTGCATACATCAAGCTTTCTACTGCTGAGGCATATGGAATTCTTTCCATATCTTCCTTCTCTTCATCTGTCGAAGGGCTTTGCTTTGTGCTCAACTTAAAGTGTGTAGCAAGAGGAGAGCTAACCACTTTAGCATTGTTCATGTTGAACCTTTCAAGCACTTTCTCAATGTATTGCTCCTGTGATATAAACAGCTTTTTGTCTTTTCTAGATCTATGAATACGAACCCCAAGAATCTGCTTTGCTGGCCCCAAGTCCTTCATTGCAAATGACTGACTTAACTGCTTCTTCAACTTGTCAATTCTAGAAGAATTCATGCCAACAATCAACATGTCATCAACATAAAGCAATAGAATAATAAAATCACCATCAGGGAATTTTTGCACAAAAACACAATGGTCAGAAGTAGTCTTCCTGTGGCCTTGCTCCTCCATAACAGACTCAAACTTCTTATACCACTGTCTAGGTGCCTGCTTCAAACCATAAAGACTTTTCTTAAGCCGACACACATAGTCCTCTTTTCCTTTCACCCTGAAACCCTCTGGCTATTCCATATAAATCTCTTCCTCTAAATCACCATGAAGGAAGGCAGTTTTCACATCCATTTGTTCAATCTCTAAGTCTAGGCTAGCTGCTAGACCAAGAACAACACGAATGGATGACATCTTCACAACAGGAGAGAAAACTTCATCAAAGTCAATACCTTTTCTCTGTGTGAATCCCTTGACAACCAGTCTAACTTTGTACCATGGTTGTGAAGTGTGTTCTTCCTGCTTCACCCTGTAAATCCACATGTTTGTCAAAGCTCTGTTACCTTTAGGCAACTTCACCAAATCAAAAGTGTGATTGTCATGCAATGACTTCATCTCATCTTGCATAGCATCAACCCACTCTGACTTATGTTCATTTTCCATGGCTTCTGCATAACACTCGGGCTCTCCCCCATCAGTTAATAACACATACTCATCTACAGAATACCGAGTGGAAAGATGTCGATCTCTGGTAGACCTTCTGAATGGAACATCTGGTGGTATCTCTGGTACTGGCAACTGATCACGAGATTCGTCCTGTAAAGGAACATCTGTATCACCTGGACCTTGGTAGTCATTTTGAACATCATGTTCAACCTGTGCTGGCAAATCTGTCAAATAAGTCGGATCCAAGTCAATCAAACCATCACTGTATTGAGGCACTACTTTTTCTGTCTTCTCAATATCATGTATAGTTTGATCTTCCATAAACACAACATCTCGGCTTCTCACTAGTTTCTTCTCAACTGGATCATACAATCTGTAGCCAAACTCATCTAGGCCATAGCCTAGGAAGATACATTGTCGGGTTTTCACATCCAGCTTAGACCTCTCATCTTTGGGAATATGCACAAATGCCTTACATCCAAAGACATGCAAATGATAATAAGAAACATCTTTGCCAGTCCAAACCCTGTCTGGTACATCAAACTGAAGTGGAACGCATGGTGTGAGATTAAGGACATGTACTGATGTGCTCAAAGCCTCCCCCCAAAAGGTGTTTGGCAACTGTGATTGTGAAAGCAAACATCTTACTCTCTCAACCAGTGTTCTGTTCATTCTTTCAGCTAAACCATTCAACTGAGGAGTCTTCGGAGGTGTCCTTTGATGCCGAATACCCTGTTGCCTACAATATTCATCAAAAGGACCCAACTACTCTCCCCCATTATCTGTTCTGATGCACCTCAACTTCTTCCCAGTTTGTCTCTCAGCTGAGGCCTGGAATTGCTTAAAGACATCTAATACTTAATCTTTGCTTTTCAAGGTATATACCCACAATTTCCTTGAATGATCATCTATAAAGGTCACAAAGTAAAGGCAGCCACCTAGTGTTCTAGTCTTCATAGGACCACATACATCTGAATGTACAAGATCAAGTATACCTGTCTTTCTGGTAGAAAGGGAACTCTTGAAGGAAACCCTGTTTTGCTTCCCTGCCAAACAATGTGTGCACTTTTTCAAAGGTGCACTCTTCATTCCTGATAGCAAATTCTTCTTGGCCAATATTTCCAAGCCTTTCTCACTCACATGGGCGAGTCTCTTATGCCACAACTCTGTAGAAGACTCGTCATCCATTGCATTAATAATGCCTTTGGAGAGTTTTGCTTGCAACATGTACAAAGTAGAAAACTTATGGGCTCGAGTAACAACCATAGCACCTCTAGTGAGCTTCCACTGACCATTATGAAAGGTGCTGCAATACCCATCATCATCAAGTTTACCGACAGATATCAAGTTCAAACGGATGTCAGGAATATGCTTCACATCTCGAAGAACTAACTTCATGCCATTACTCATCTCCAAGCACACATCTCCAATACCAACGATTTTGGCCAAGCCATCATTGCCCATCTTCACTGTCCCAAAGTCACCGGCTGTATAGGAAGTGAAGAAATCTTGTCGGGATGTAACATGAGTTGAAGCACCACTGTCAATCATCCAACTGGTCTCATGGCATGCAAAATTAATGACATCATCATCATAAACAATGAAGAAATCTCCGGAAGTAGTGGTGGCAACTCGATCATCATTCTTGCCATCGTCATTTTGTGTCTCCTTCCCTTTCTCTTTGTTCTCTCTCTTCAACTGTCTGCAATATCTCCTGATGTGCCCTTTTATGCCACAATGATGACACTCAACATTGGCAAACCTGTTGGACTTGTTTCTGCTTTTATCTCTATTTTTCGGACCTTTGCTCTTACTCCTCCCCATTCTTTCTGTAATCAACACCTCTGACTGTGAAGAGGATCCCTGTGATTTTCTTCTCATCTCTTCATTCAATACACTACTTTTAGCTAGATCCATATTGATTACACCATTTGGAGCTAAGTTAAATAGTGACATTCTAAATGTCTCCCAAGAGTCCGACAATGTACCAAGTAAACACAACCCTTGAACCTCATCATCAAACTTGATACTCATCTCAGCAAGCTGATTAATAATTCCTTGGAAAGTGTTCAAGTGATCCGTTAAGGGAGTTCCATCTTGGTATCTCAAATACATCAATTGTTTCATCAAAAACATTTTACTATTTCCGGTCTTACGAGCATACAACTCCTCAAGTTTTTTCCAAAGTGTGCGTACATGTGTCTCACACTCAATATGATTCAAAACATTATCATCTACCCACTGCCTAAGATATCCACAGACTTGTCTATGCAACAAAGTTCATTCTTCATCAAATTTATTTTCTGGCTTCTCAGACGCAAACACAGGTAAATGGAATTGTTTCACATAAAGTATGCCTTCCATTTTACCTTTCCATATATGATAATTTGAACCATTCAAAGACATCATTCTACTTAGATTAGCCTCCATTATTCAACACAAGATATTTAGGGCACTTGATCGCACCTCGCTCTGATACCACTTTGTTGGGAGAAACAACAATACACAAAACTCCATCTTTGTGTGAATCTGTAGGAAACTATTAAAAAGAGCAATATATATGCGGAAAATATATATCCAAACACCATAAGCACAAGACACACAATTTTTTACGTGGAAAACCTTCCCAATGTGAGAAGGAAAAAAACCGCGGGACCGTAGTCTACTCAAACAATTCCACTATCAACAATAATAGGAATACATGAGTCTTCTCTAGTCTCAACTAGAGGCATACAATCAGCAACTGTCTTCAAGAAATACAATTTCTTGGCACAAATCAACTTCTACAATAATTCAAGAAAGATCTCACCAAAATAGAGGTTACTGTTCATGGGCTAAAAACAGATGCAGAGTGCTCAGAATCCAATCTCCACCGTTCACAATGAGGAGTCACGTGTCATGAACTTTTCTACAACATTTCAGCTCAATCGGACCACGAATGCTTGTTGATCGGAGCAGTTGATCAAGACTGGACAGAAAATTCCATAAACTCTATTTTCTTTCTCTCTATCTCTGGCGGCAGCTCTATTTCTTTTATTTTCTTGTATTTCTGATTTCTCTCTTACTCTTTGCCGCAGCAAAGGATATGGTTATTAAACCCTACTCTCCCAAATGGGCCTCTCCATATGGGCTAGTTACACACATGTTTGGGCCATCCTCTACTTAGGAGGGAAACCCAACCCAACAAATCCTCTATTCACTTCAGTAAAAACACAGCTCATTCAGTCATTCAGAGTATTAGTGGTATTTTTCCCTTCACAAAGGCCATGAACTCCTCAAAGTATCTCGGTTTACCTCTACTTTTTGGTAAGTCCAAAACTTCGGCATTCGATCATGCATGTATCTAGGGGCGTAGAGAGGGGTTTGAGAGGGGTCAAATGGACCCCCCCTCACCCTCCAAAAAAAATCTCTTTAGTCTAGGTGATTTTTTAAAATAAAAGCTACAATTCAAATCAAGCCTTCAATAATTCACATTATTAATTCAAACAATTGTTTTCTACGCAGTCAAACTTTTACATCGATTAAGTTTTATATTTAAATTATTCTTTTAAATAATTTGGGGGACAACTAAATCAAGTCTAGGGCCTTATTTTCTTCCAATTCGAAGCAATTTTAGAACCCGGGCAGCAGTCAACGATGGGTGATCACTGATCAATGAGAGTTTGGTTTGTTTGTGAGAAATGAATGTTGTATATATATGTAAGCTGTTGTATTTGCATTAATTAGTTTGTGTACGATTGAGTGCTTATCATAACAAAGCATTTAATTTGCTGAGCAGCAGGTTGGTTGATGGAAAACAGGTTGATCGACAGAGAACCTTAATTTGCATAATAAAGATATCTTGATGAGTGGAATCCGAACTCCGAAGTGCCAATAACTCTGTAATTCCAAATCCCAGATGACAATTTAATGTAGTATTTAGTTTACCTTAGTGTTCTCTTCTTCCTTCTTAAAATCCAAACAAGTAGCAACCCTTTTTCCCTTAATTAAATACTAATTAACGGATGTCGAGGCCGCAAAACTCAAGGACACAGTTAAAAAATAAATATAAAATAAAAATAAAAAAAGTTACTGTTTTTTGGTAGTGTACACAAGTCCCCAAACTTTAAAATTTTTTAATTTGAATACTTGAACTTTTAATTACAGTCAAATTGAACCTCTCCATCAGATTTTAAACGTTAAAAGTGAGACAATAAAATTTATACCCCTGAATTTTTTTTGTAAAAATTCAAATTTACAATTAATTCCAAATTAAAAAGTATAGAAAAAAAAAACGAAAATTATGGATATTTTTGTCTTTTTAGGTATTGCCATTAGAAATTAATGGTTAAATCTGATGAATGGGTTTAAATTGACTGCAATTGAAAGTTCAGTGGTTCAAATTGAGATATTTTAAAGTTTAAAGGCTTGTCAAATCACAAAATAATTCATGGATCTAAAGTGAAATTAACCCTTTAAAAAAAAAACAAAAAAGATGTCATTAGTGGAATTCAAAGGTCCAATATCATTCACATGAAGCGGATTATGTAAAGCTCTTCAATTTGGTGTATACACGCGGCCCACTCACTTTGTTAGGTTTGCGCTTTGGAATCTTAATTTCCTTCTACTCACTTTGTTAGGTTTGCGCTTTGGAATCTTAATTTCCTTTTTCTATTAAATTAGTTGTCGTCCACTGAAAAGAGGTATTTAATGATTTCATTATTAAAAAAATAAAATTAAATAAATATTGGTTAGAACTTAGAATTGTCATTCTAAAATAAAAATATAATTTGTAACATTACTCCACTATTTTTCTATTTGTTTCTAATATAATAGACACTAAAACTGTTGCATTTAGAAAAGTTGATGGTCGCTCAAAATTTTGTTTAAAAATGTAATTTTAGCCTGCAAAATTATCTAGCAAGATAATTAAGGATACTTAAACCAATATCTTTATTTTCTTTTGTAAGTTTTTAACCAATATCTTGATTATGTAGAGAAGTGCTGAAGTTTCAAGAATGGGTACAAAGCTAGATGAGTAATATGAGTAAATGTACCATAACAACAAGTTCAAAGTGTTGTGATTTAAGACGCGTGGATTAAAAAGATAGAGATTTTAAACATCTATATTAAAGATACAATTTTTTAAAATATAATTAAGTGTTTAATAAAATTGCAGTTTGACTTTTAAAATTGTACATATAATTTGAAAACATAAATTATTCTAAATTTTTCAAATGCTATTTTTTAAAAATGTATTATATAAAAATAAAAAGACTTTCAGCCTGCAAAATTGCAGGGCTAAGGGTACTCTGTACGTGCAGTGAGAAGTATTTTGCATGCATAATGGAATAACTTTAACTTGCATGATAGAATAAGTTTAAGACGTGTAAACAAGTTAAGAATTCATAAATTAATGACTCTTTTTTTCTTTTCTTTTCTTCCTTTTTTTTTTTTTTTTTTAAAGTTAATAAAAAGAATGGCAAAGGCCGTGGCATTTTCGTTATATTTGTTCAATCATGCATGCATGTTTGGTGAAATAACTTTTTATAAAGATTAAAGCGTCTTAGCGAAATGGAAAAGGAGACTAGTACAAGACTAGATTGATTAAGGATAGGAGACCCAGATATAGAGCGTCTTAGCTAGCCAATATAGTTACTGTGCTCTCATTTTCTTAAGGCCAGGGTTTCTCAATTTCTCCTCTGCCTCCATTGTCTCTCTCACTGTCGATCGGCTCCGATCCACCACAGCCCCCCCTGATATCAAGAGGTACTACTCGATCGGCACCTTGATGTATATATTTTTTGTTTGATTTTCTATTGATCTTTTGTTCATAGTTTTCAGGTTTTCCGTTATTTGGGTTTTGTTCATATTTTGTTCGGATATGATATTGTATTTGGTTGCTTAGAAAAGTGAAGATGATAAACAAATATTATGGATGTTACGTTTTATTTTATAGTTTTCAGTCTGACGAAAGCTAATAAGATCACCAATGAGTTTGGATCTTATTTTAAGACGCTTTGAAAGTTAATCAGTTTATAAACTTTATAGTGCAGTTAATTACTTATATTAGTTTACGGCGTTTAGTTTAAAACTATGACCCAATCAACACCCACCATTACCGATTAAGTAGAGGCGGTGGAGTAACGTTAGAAAGAGGACTCTTATCCTCCTTGATATTTTTTATTTTAATTTTCATGTAAAACTACACAATGTCTTTTCAAACTATCAAAATATTGTCAATGTTCTCCTAATGACGAAACTACCCTTGGTAAAGTAAAAATAAAAAATACTAAAAAATTTTAAAAACTCATTTTTATTAGAAAAAATTAAAATTTTCAATTTTTTTTTATAAAGATTGAATTTTTTTAAAAAAAATATATATATTTTTTAATTCCATTTTTTAAAATTTAAAAAAGAATAGTTATTTTTTTAAAAAAATATTTTGATATTTCAAAAAAATAAAAAATAAAAATATTTCGTTTTAAAATTTTTTAATTAAAATTTTATTTTAAAAAAATAAAAATTACTATTTCATTTATTTTTTTTTTCGAATTTATATGGCTCATGCAAACCACATGACCGTTGACTGTTAGTTTTAACCCCAATGACTGATAGAAGGGGGGAAGGTGTCATAAGATAGTAGTTTGATGGAGTCAAGTGTCATAGTTGATAGTTTATAGGGGAAAGTGTCAAGGCACTGTAGTTCATAGGAGGAAAAGATAATTACTACAAATCTAAATGGCTATTTTTATCTTTTTGATGGCATTGGAGGACATTGAAAATGCTTTGATGGAGTCAAGTGTCATAGTTGATAGTTTATACGGGAAAGTGTCAAGGCATTGTAGTTCATAGGAGGAAAAGGTAATTACTACAAATCTAAATGGCTATTTTTATCTTTTTGATGGCGTTGGAGGACATTGAAAATGCTTTGCTAGTTTGGAGAATATTGTCAATTGGATGGTAGTTTGAGGGAGTATGTAGACTTTACCCAATTTTTTATTTCCCTTTCCTTTACCATGATTTGAAAAAAAAAATAGAGTAAATTATACATATTCTTCTTAAACTACCACTCAATTGATAATGTCCTCCTTAAACTTTCAATTGTACCAATATCCCCTCTAAACTACAAAAATATTATAAATGTCCTTCCAATGCTAGCAAAAAGATAAAAATGACCATATATATATATATATATATATATCTCAATAAGAAAAATACCCCCTATAAATTCGAAATATATAAAAATAATAATAATTTTTTAAATGAAATTTTTTTTTTAGAAAAAACCTTTTTTTTTTTTAATATTCAGTTTTAAAAAACGAAAGTTTTTATTTTCTAAATGTAAATTTTTATTTTTTTAAACTGAAGTTTTTTATTTAAGAAAATTATAAAATAAAAATAGAAACGAAAATTTTTAATTTTTATATAAAAATTTGATATTTTTAATTTTTTTTCTTTTTTTTTAATTTTTAAATTTGGCCACCACTTGGATTTTTTTTTTTTTTTAATTTTTTTTTTCAGTTTTAGGTTTTTTCTAGAAGTTTCAGTTTTTTTTACTTTATTTTACTAAGGGTAGTTTCGTCATTAGGGGGACATTGATAATGTTTTTATAGTTTGGGGGACATTGTCACAATTAAAAGTTTGGAAGGAACATTTTCAATTAAGTGGTAGTTTGAGGGCTATGTGGACTTTCCCCAATAAAATAAAAAAGCAAAGCCAAAATAAATTTACAATTATTTTAATAAAATATTTTTTTTGTTCCAAAAAATAAAGTAATAATTTTTTATTTTTAGATTTTAATTTCCGAAAAAACTTTTTACAATGTTAATGTAGATTAACTAGCGTTATTAGATTGGATGAAAACACGAGGAAGTTTTTTTTTTTTTTTTTTTTTGGTAAGAAGGAAGAATTTAATTGAAACTCCGGAAAACCTTAAATATTTCATTTTTGATTTAAAAACCAGGGACTAAATTGATATGGCGCATTTCTCAAGGCGTAAATATAATATTTCCCTACGATTATTTTTTTATTTTTTATTTTTTAATCTAACACTATATGTTCTTCTACAGTTATTTGTCTGCGATTTTTAGCGAAACGGTAGCCATGGAAGTGGTGGGTGCAGTTGTTGGTGCAGTGGTGGTACCAATTGGCCGGGTTTTCTGTTGCTGTATCTATTCCAAGATGAAGAACACTGTCAAATTTCAATCAAACCTCGATGTTTTGAAAAAGGAGATGGAAGGCCTCCTTACTCTAAGAGATGGACTCAAAAATGAAATGGAATTAGCCGAGCAAGAAGAAAAAGTAGTGAGAAGTCAAGTCATAGAGTGGCTTAAGAAGGTTGAAGAGCTTCAGCTTAAAGTCGATCAGATTCAAGCAGTAAAGCTCTCCCAACTGTTCTTAAATTGCATTAAACGGTATAAAATAAGCAAGGAAGCGACAGAAAAGCTCAAAGATATAGAAGGGCTCCTAGAAGCTGGGAGGTCACATTCTAGTGCTGTGGCCATCAATCATCGAATGCCCAGGGCAGTGGAGCGCATTCCTGGACCAACAATTCAAGATCAAACAACACCATCAAAGACTTTAGACGAAATTATGGCTCTATTGTCTGATGATGAAGTCCAAAGGATCGGTATTTGGGGAATGGGAGGAGTAGGCAAGACTACCTTGGTGAGAAACTTGAACAATAAGCTCAAGAGTATTTCTTCAATGGAGTCTTTTAGCATCGTCATATGGATTACTATCTCCTAGAATTTGGACATGAAAAAAGTCCAGACACAAATAGCTCAAAGATTGAATTTAGAGGTGAAAATGGAGGAAAGCCCGGAGCAAATGGCTATTCGACTTTATCAAAGTCTTCGGAAGAAAAGAAAATTTCTACTCATTCTTGATGATGTCTGGGAGAACGTTGATTTAGACAATTTGGGTGTCCCACAACATGAAGATCATAAGGGTTCTAAGATCATATTGACAACCCGATTTTTTGACGTTTGTAGGCACATGATGACCGATAGACAAGTTAAAGTGGCTGTCTTAAATGATGATGAATCTTGGCAATTGTTTAGTAGAAATGCAGGTAATGTGGCCAGTTTGGAACACATTTTACCAGTTGCAAAAGCAATTGTTAGAGAATGTTGCGGATTGCCTTTGGCCCTCGTCACCATGGGAGCTGCTATGAGAGAAAAGACAAAGGTAGAATTGTGGAAGCATGCCCTAAATGAATTGCAAAGAGTAGTGTCTTGTCCACGACACATAGCAGATAAGATCTATAAGCCATTGAAGTGGAGTTACGACTCATTAGAAGGTAAACAAATGAAATATTGTTTCCTTTATTGCTCTTTGTTTCCCGAGGACTTCTCGATTGAAATAAGTGAACTCGCACAATGTTGGTTGGCAGAAGGGTTGCTAGATGAGAAAGAAAACTACGAGGATTCATTCAATAGAGTGACTAATTTAATTGAAAATTTGAAAGACTCTTGTTTGTTGGAAGATGGTGCCCACAAGGGCACTGTAAAGATGCATGACATTGTTCGTGATGTTGCTATATGGATTGCATCATCCTCTGAGGATGGATGTAAATCCCTAGTTCGTTCGGGGGTTGGCTTGAGTGAGATGTCAGTTGTTGAGTTATCTGATAATTCTCTCAAAAGAGTTTCATTCATGAATAACAAGATAGTAAGGTTGCCAAATTGTGTGGAACAATGTTCAAATGCCTCCACTTTGCTACTACAAGGCAATCGTAATCTTGACATAGTTCCTGAAAAATTCCTACAAGGATTTGAAGCACTCAAGGTCCTGAATATGGGTAGAACCAGAATCCGCTCACTGCCTTTTTCTCTACTTCAACTTGGTGAACTTCGTGCTCTTCTTTTAGGGCATTGCAGATATCTTAAAGAATTACCCCCATTGGAAGGGCTTTGTAGACTTCAAGCGCTTGACCTCTCTGCCACTCTAATTAAAGAATTGCCAAGAGGGATAGAAAACTTGAGCAACTTGAAGCAATTGAACCTATCCCGCACTTACTGCCTAGAGCCCATTCAAGCTGGAATTATATCTCGGTTATCTTGTTTAGAGGTTCTGGACATGACAGACAGTGCTTGCTGTTTCAGTGTGAAGAGAGATGTACCGGAGTACGGGGCATGTTTTGAAGAGCTAAAATGCCTTGAGCGATTACTCGTCCTCTACATTAAATTTCAGAGAATCCCAAATTTCAGCAATGAAGATCTTTCCTTTATAAATAGATTAAGACAATTCCACTTTTTCATTGGCAAAGTCTCTCCACTGTCAAAAATTGTAAAAACGGTCTTCAGAGGATTTTTCAGTGCAGTATCGCCGACTAGAGGAAAAAAGGCAGTGACTATCAAGTTGTTTAATCTTCATTCAGAGGAAGTACTGATTGGGCCATTGTTGAGTACTGCAAATGATCTCATGTTATTTCGGTGTAGGGGACTGAGTGATATGCTAGAAGACTTGGTCATTAAGAATGTTGTCTGCTTTGCTGGTTTAAAATCTCTTACTATCTATAGATATAGCGGCAGTGTATGGCAAGGAGGATGTGTTGCCCAGGATGATCTACTACCAAACCTAGAAGAACTTTATCTGATTGACCTGGATCACGGAAAAAGCATTTCAGAACTACTTGGCCATCTTGGGTCAAGATTTCTTAGACTAAAACAAATAATAGTGGAGCATTGTTGTGAAATGGAATATCTTCTTTCTTGTGGTCACTTCATTCACGTCCTGCCAAACCTAGAAGTAATCAAGGTACGGTCCTGTGACAGGTTAGGTGTGCTCTTTATTTATGATTCCATGGAATATATCGCTCCAGATCCTATTGTTCCAAGCCTACGGATATTGGAATTGGAGTGTCTTCCTAAATTAAGGACTCTTTGTCGAGACGAAGAGATATGGCCGCATGTAGAGCAGGTTCATGTGGTCAAGTGCTATTTTCTTAGGAAGCTGCCTCTTACCAACCAAAATGCAGAAAACATGAAAGAAATAAAAGGAGAATCAAATTGGTGGAATGCATTGGAGTGGTATGATGACACAACCGAATCAAGTCTGCGGCCTTATTTTCATCCAATAGTGGGAGAAGGAGAATCAGATTGGTGTAATGCATTGGGGTGGGATGATGACTGAACCGAATCATTTCTGCGGGCTTGTTTTCATCCAATATTGATTCGTCAGCGGTTCGGCGCATCCCTTTTCACTTAAAGGATACTGCTTACTTACGAAGGAAATTCTTTCTTAATCTAGAGAGTTTCCCTTTCGTTAAGCGCATCGAGCCAGAGAAGTATCGTATCTGTTTTGACAGTTGTGAGTGAGTGAGGTGTTCCATATTGGGTTTTTTTTTTTTTTTTTTTTTTTGAGACTCTATTATATTTGTCATTGTGTGTATAATAATTTGTTGTTTGGTTTGTTTGTGAGAAATTGAGAATTGTCATATATGTATGCTTTTCTATAACCCACTCTTTGCAAGGGTTTTTTTATATTATAATTTACTCAAAAAGCTTCTAAAAGATTACTAGTAATCGATTCCATTCCCTTCACTCAATTAACTAATTGCTATAAAAAAATTAAAAGTTAAAAATGTTTATAAGATCATTTTGAACTATAATAATTTTGGTAGCTAGTTCTGTTAAAAAATGACATAAATTTCCTATAAATTAGGTTGTAAGAAATTTATTTATAAAAAAAAATGTGTACATAATTCAACCACTATAAATTGGGTTGAATGCAAAAAACAAATGTGTACATAATTGCATTTAACTCGCCTCACTAGTCACTGGTGGGATTCTTTTATAGATAGAATTGGCACTGCAAGCCAAGAAGAGGGTGGAAACTGGAAAGAGACATATGTCAAAAGAATTGGATAAACCATCTAATGATGCAAAAATCTTATTTCTATTTTCTACGTACACTCACTAGGATATCAAACATTGAGCTTCATTCTGCAAAAAGAAAGCAAAATGAAGCTCAATATTTACAAATGCAGCTTTAAAATTGCAAAGGTCGTGGCATTTTCATTGTATTTGTTCGATCATGTTTGGATTTCAAAGCGTCTAGCAAAATTGAAAACAAGACTAGAAGACTCCGTCTAAGCTTTCATTAAGCCCCAAAGCAATGTATGTAAATAATGTGATCTCATTTTCTTAAGGGTCTCTCAATTTCTCCGCTGCCGATGATCGGCTCCACCAAAGTCCTCCCCTAATATCAAGAGGTACTCGATTGGCACCTTGATATATATTTTTTTTGTTTAATTTTCTGGTGAGCTTTTGTTCATAGTTTTCTGGTTTTCCTTTATTTGGGTTTTGTTCAGATCTGATATTGTGTTTGGTTGCTTAGAAAAACGATGAAGATAAATTACTATTTTGGATCTTTATGTTTGATTCTATAGTTTTTAGTTTGATGACATAGCTTCGGTTGTTGGTGAAGCAGTTTTAGCAGCTGGTCGGGTTCTCTCTGGCTCTATCTATTCTATGATCAAGGACACTGTCAAATTCCAATCAAACCTTGGCATTTTGGAAAAGGCGATGAAAGCCCTCTTGGCCGTCGAAAATGAAGTGAAAAATGAAACAGAATTAGCTGAGAGAGAAGGAAGAGTAGTGAAACCTTTAGTAACTAAGTGGGTTGAGGAGGTTGAAGAGCTTCTGCATGAAGTCGAACAGATTCATCAAGCAACAAGGCTTTTTAGACAATTGTTTACAACTTCTGCAATTCTGCAGCTTTGCCTAAATCCAAATAAGTAGCAACCCCTTTTCCCTTGACACTCAATATAACACAATCAAATATGAATCTACAACAATCAATCACTGATCTTGAGCATTTCGCCTCAACAAAATGGGAAGAGAGGTAGGAGAATAAATTTGAATTAATAGAATAAAGAAAGAGTGAGAGAGAGTTATTACATGATGCTATTATTTACATATCATATCATAAATGATTATTGAAAATATATTGTACGTGTTATTTACAAAAGCCAACAGCATATAGTATTGACAATTCTGCATCACACTATTCTCTAAATTTCCACCCACTATATTTAAACTGTTAATGAACGAACCCCACAGGAGAATGAAAGAACATCTGCACACCTGAGGAGGAAATAAAAAGGGAATATAATGTTAACTCAAAGCTGCAAACAAACAAACAAAAAGAAAGAGGGGAATTAATGCAAATATTGCCAAGGAAAAAACTATTTAAACCAGAAAAGAAACGTACCTCTAATCAAACTCACCACCTTCATCTTCGAAATGATTCTCCATTTTCAGGCCTGCCTTGTTACTGTTTACAAACTTGAGTTGAGCCTCCATTTTTAAGCTCTCTCTATTATTTACAATCTCAAGCCGAGCCTTTGTTTTTGGGCTGTCATTATTATATACAAAGCCCTTGGTTTCTACTGGCATCTGAGAACCATCAGATTCAGTTTCTTCAATGCCATTGTGAAATTCTACCACTGGAGCACCACCATCAGTCATAGAGTCAAGAGAGCCAGAGCTGCTCCCACATGAAAGCCTCCTATTAGCAGAAAGCCCAGACCTCTGATGCTGAAGTTGCCCATTGATATTGCTATCTAGAGCAGTGTTCCTGAATGACAAGGGAAATAGTACTTCACAATAAGAACCTCACTATTGTGCAAAAAAAAAAAAAAAAAAACCCAGTATGAGTCATTACAAATGCACATTATATATGCAAAACATATAATTTTATTTGATTGATAGGTTGCAAACCCATCCAGTAGATCTTAGACCCACGAACTCAAACTCCATCCATTCTGAATTCTGATAAGAGGAAGTGGTACTATTTAAGCCACAGCTAGTAGCACATCAAACAAAACATATAATCAACAAATATCCAGCTTTATCTAAGATAGTGTTCTTCAGTAAATGAAAGGAAGAAACAGGTCTCCATACATCCTAAAACATAATGGAAGAAAACACTGTTATTTAAGTAACAGTTGCATCTCCAGAAATAAGTAAAATAAATGGACTCAAAAACTTGGTTCACCTTGTTTGTTGTATTTTTGGAATCGGAAGATAGTCAAAAACTGGAACCAAGCCTCTTGACCTTGCTTCAATCATGCGAGTTGGAATTCTTTCGATTTCAATTTCCCCCCAAGCAGCATTTGTTTCATCCATATTCGTGGCTTCCACCATCATTGACTGAAAGTATATCTGAAAGCAAATGTACAAGAACAAGGGACATTTCAAATATCAAAGAAAATGCATGCATAATTAACACAACACATATTTCATTCCAGCAGAACAAAAACATACCTCAGGTTTTGCCCACAACGGAGCCCGTGCTTGATGCATCTGTAGTTCAGCTTCTGAGATATATAAATGATGTTTCTCCTCAGGACTGATCTTTGCTTTCATGAATGTACCTCCAGCTTCAGGATAGATGCTATTTCCCTCTTTCACTCCTCTAGGATATATTTTATTGCTGTCTGAATTTCCATTCTCACCATATATGTCAATATTATCTTCTCTCTCTCTTCGGTTTTGTTTCTGACAGATATTCCACTTCTGGATAGCCTCAACGACTAATCTTGCGTCACATTCTGGAGCTGAATCAGGAGCAGTGTTTAAACCAGACACCAGAACCGTTGGATCTAGAAAAGTCGATGTATTGTATCATACAACCAGAAGGAGAAAAGACCAAAAGGTGATACTTCGCCTTCAAAGAGTGGCAATCCGCATATAAAGCATTGCCTCTACAATTTTGGAAAGATGAAGCAATAGCCGCAGAAAGGGAACTCATCCTGCCTGTTGCAGCAGCTGCAGCACCACTTACAGAGTTACAGTGCCTCTCCATCCATTATTTCCACGCGCAATGCGCGAGATTCTTAGAGTTATATTATAATCGTACTTTTCATAAGTATTATGAAATTTACTTTTCATAATTATAAGAGAAAAACTTGAATTTTGCTAAATCAAAACATTAATATAAAATTATATAGAATTTCTAGTATTATTGGTGTAATACTTATTAGATTTCAATATAAATAAAACTCAAAATTATGAACATTTGAAAAAGTACTTTAATTGTAGAAAAAAGAACGCGCGAGATTCTTTGTTATAATTTAATTTCAAAATTTAAACATATTTCTATTGAACTTTTCTTTATAAGTTGTAAAAAAAAAATAGCACGCCTTTTTAAATAAAAAAGACATACTAAAGATTATATACCAATATATTACTCAACATGTAAATCTAAGTAAATCATACAAATAAGCAAAAAATCTTATAAGCAAATATGCCTCGAAAAAGTATCGAATAAAAAGCATGTTATATCGAACAATTAACGATTTTATAAATTAATGGACACTAAGCAAAAATAAGCCCCAAGATGACTGTTGTAATTTTACACTTTGGTTTGGACATCGACTATATAATTGCTCATAGGATGCTAATTATATATAGGGGAAACTTCCCTTACTCCCCCTGAAGTTTGGCCACATTTGTAGATACCCCCCCAATGTTCAAAACCTCTCATTTTGGCGTATTAAACTTCATTTTTCTCTCACTTTACTCATTCCGTACAGAAAATCCTTCGCAATTCCAATTTTACCATTGACTCCAAAGCTATACCGTTCTCAAAACAACGCGTCGTTTTGGGGTAAAATTGACATTCCGTTATGATTTTCTGTACAGAAGGGGCAAAGTGAAAGAAAACCAAATTTTGATACACCAAAGTGAAAGGTTTTTAACATTGGGGATATCTGCAAAAGTGACCAAACTTCAGGGGGTAAGTGAAGCTTCCCCTTATATATATATAAAGATTATATTTGCTAATGAAATAAAAAAATAAATACATAATCATTATGTTGAGTAAAAATCCGACAATCTATATGATTAATAATTAATATACGATTATATATTTAAAAAAATAAAAAATAATGCAATGAAATTTTTGGTTAATAATATTTATGCCTCTTAAAAAACCGATTTTTTATTATTTTTGATTAATAATGCAATGATTTTTTATTTATTTATTTACTTCTACATCCTATTATTTAGCTCATCTAATTCAACTATAACATATAATATTATGTTATATAAATATTAAAGTGATTAAACATAATAATACATAATAATTTGATTTATATTATTTGTTTCCTTATTTGATTTGAACATTAATAATACTTAATTTATATATGAAAAACTTTTCAAATATAATTAAATGTCATTAATTATGCTAATTTAATAACCTGTTTTTTAAGTAAAAACCGATTCACAAATTAAACACGTCATTTTTCATTATAAGTTAAAAAGACGTATAAAAATATCTATATCACCTCTTTAAATAAAATAAATGAATCTTTGTTCCTATAAGTATATATGATTTAAAATAAATAGTATAAAGAAAAAAAAATTAGCAAGAATAATACATGAATTATAATATAGTTAACGCAATTAGTGACACTAAGATTATATTGAAATATAATTAACGCAAATAATGACACTAATTAATGACCAATTATATATATATGATGCTTTTTTTTTTAGAATCCTAAATGTATTAAATACATATTAAATTGACTAAACGTAATAATTTGATTTATACTATTGTTTCCTTATTTGACTGGAAATAATTTATATATGAAAAACTCTTGAAATATAATTAATACAATTAATACTCTAATTAATGACCGGTTTTTTCTTAGAAAACCGGTTCACTTTTAAAAAACCGATTCACAAATTATGTCTTAAAAAACCGGTTCAACATTAAAATAAAAAGGGTTCACGCCACATGTCGCAATATTAAGGTACTTCTGAGAGTGATTCGGCTTTTATATATATATGATTCCTTATTATGCTAACAATGGAAAGTGTAACTGGAGGACCAGCTGCACAAAGGCTCTGTTGATTAGGTGGCCAACTGTTACAAACTAATGTGCTTTGACTTGTCAATTTTTTATCTTTGGTTGTGTTTATTAAACTCTAGTTTGTAGTAGGTGAAAATGTGTGTTTGTTGTGAAGCCACATGTGTGGTTCTAGAACTTACTTTTGTAAAAGGTTTCTCTTGTCTTTGTATGTGTGTAACTGCAGAAAAGTGGAAGAAAAAAAAAAAAAGAAAGAAGAAGAAAAACCGAGACATTGAAGAAAAAACTCTCCCTCTCCCCTGTTTTGTCCCCTGTTTTTTGCTCTGTTTTTTCACTCACATTCCGCAGAATTTCTGCAGCAAGCTTTCTTCTTATTCTCTTGTGTTTTCCTTGCTTAATCTACTGCCCTTGGTGTCTTGCTGGAAAATCCAGCCAACACCAACGAACCACTGCCTTAGTCATAACACCTAAACCACCATTTTTGGTGGTAAAATTAGCATCAGCAGACTGAAAGTTTACTGAACCTCCAAAAGGATTTATAGCAAAGAGATGGCTTGTCCCCCTTGATGAACTAATCATAATCCAGTTGCTGTCGTTACTGAAACTGATATCCTGTATGACCTGAAACAATTACCCAAAAAACAGATGAGTGCTTGATAATAACAACATATTCGAGAAGGCATCTTTAAACAATTGTCCAACACTTGCTGCATTTGTGAAACCACGTTGCAGCCTGTAAAGATGTACACAAGATGCACCAATGTCACATGCTGAAGAGCTTCCGGGGGGTCCAGGCATTACTTTGAAAACATTTATGTTGTGTCCCTGGGCCGAAGTGGTAACTAAAAGGGTGCCGCTAGGGTCAAAGCATAATGCTGAAATAGGACTCCTGTGTGCCCTGAACTGGGCAATAACATGTTTGCTAACAATATCTCTGACAATGACCTGATAAACAACAGAAAACAATAATTAATGAGGAAAAAATACATGAGATATCAAAAAGATCGAGCTAGTATGACTTAATAAATAACTTCGTTAGTAAATACCACAACAGCATGATCTTGCATCGAATATGTTTCTACCAATCTCAGTAGCAGGGAACTCAAAACTCAAAATAAATTTTAAAGCTTCATATGATAGTCAAAGATAATGACATTTATTGTGCAATATAACGCATTGACCTAGGCAAAGAAGCAAAAGCTAAGCATATAAACTCTGATCAAAACTGCAAAAGTAAGGCATCAGAGAAAAAGGAGCAGGCATGAGCATGTGGTTTAAGTAACAAGTAAAAGCGGACTTGAGAAAAGCATGTACCATTCCAACATTTTCTGCTTCCGTTAAATTGACATTAACAGTCCCATTGCCTTTCCAGCCATGATTCCCCGATTGCAGTGAAGTGTTACCATCAGGTAGAAGCTCAGAGTAGTACCTGGAGAGCTTCTTATACCCCATGTCTCCTAGGTTTACAATCCCAGCAGCAAGTTGCTTGCTTGATTCTTTCGCATGGTGAGCCATGCTCCCATTTGAAGGAAAACCAGGAAAGCTTGCAGAAGGCATTAGCACGTGAACATAAGACTCTGATCTCAAGGAATAAAATTGAACAGCAGTAGGCAAAAAACTGCCATTCACTGGATCACGGCTGTTTGAGATGCTCCCACTGCAAGAAGTGGCTGAACCATCTTGAATATTGCAACCTATGGGAAGGGACCCATCAGCACAAACTACCAGCAGTGGATGGCTGTCTGCAAACTTGCCTTGTGATCTCTTTGATGCTATTGGTTTTGGCAGCATTTGCATAAATGAAACAGGACCATCATGTCTGGAAACTAGGTCGCGAACATTATTGGCATCCTCAACATCCCAAACCTGGAAACCAGACCGGTAAGCTAGCAGGAGAAATTGCTGAATTACACCTCCCTCATCCTCTAACTTGTCAAACCCCGACCAGTTCACCTATAAATTGTTTACATGAAAAATATGAAACCATTTAGCTCCAGTTGTTGCTCTTACTGTAAAAAAGCCAAAAAACCAATTATGGGAGTCATTCGTATTGAAACTGTATGACTAACACCTTCACCCAAATATGTAAACATATGGAGAAAAGAAAGACAATAAAAAAGAAGTTAGAGAAGCATGAATATTCCACATCTATGCAAGATAACATTCAACCATATCATGAACAATATTGTTGGCCATTGCCGTGAAATTATAAGAAATAAAATATTGGGCCAAAAATTTCCAACCAAATAGCTATACATAATTTAAACATTTTTATAATAAGTATAATTTAAACAAAAAATAAACCAAAACAACTATTATATAGCACAATAACACCTCACTCACTCAGCAGGTCCAGATTCAAGTACATCTGGCCTCATGTAATTATGTTGTTAGGTGCAAATGTCTTGTAATTTATACAACTACCTACATGAGCATTTCAAATTATTTTTTCCCAGTCCTGTATAAAACAAGTCTCCATCAATGGGCTTCTATAAATGTTTTTCCTTTGATTTATGATAACATGATATAAGTTTGCCCCCCACAGGATCTTTTATTAACTATTTTGTGAAGTCTCCATCAGACCAAATGGAAACAATATAAATCATCTCCTTCTATAAATACTTTACAGCAACTCCAGCACTTCATGACCAAGTTTCCTTTTTTAATGAATAAAAATTTATTTAAAGAAAAAAAGCAAAGCCCTCGTACACGAAAAGTATACAAGTGACCAAGTTTCCTTTGTAAAAGTTGAAATATGCATATTTAATTGCACTTAACTTCCAGGAACGCAGCAAGTCATGAGTACCTGTTCTCGTTAAAAAGGCTCATTGTGTCTCGATGCAAGTCATTTCTAGTAAAAAAAAATCCATTTCAAATGGCAAAATAATTAAACAATCTGATTAAGGTCCAAGTCATGGTGGCCCAAACTGGTTAGAAACTTTCCTTCACAATGTTAGGTAATGTTCAATGTTGCCTTAAAGAAAAAAAAAAGGTTAAAATCCTTTCCAAATTCCACCCAAATCAGTACCGCATAATAAGCAGGAAAGGTGACACAAAATGTTGTTACAGATTAAATTCCCCAGTTCCCATGAACCAAACCAAGCCCACAGGCCATCCCAGCACTGAAAACCAATAAATGTGAAATAAAACATTTAGCTTCAAATAAACTCATTACGGATTTGTTAGATGCTTCTTTACCCAGCAAGAATTTTCTTGCTATTTAAACTAACCTTCAATAATATCACAACAAAAGCTCCAAAGACAAGCACATAAGCTAACATCAACATAGTGCAGCTACACGGCGTCCTGCTCTGTGCCTCATTCCGATGCCCACGCGCCGGCACGTGGACCACACGCTCCTGTGTGTGGATCTCACTCGCTGGCGCGTGGGTCCCACGTGCCTTGCAGATCACCACCGACGACCTCCTCCACTTGTGCAGCCGCTGTTTTTTGAGTTTATGCTATTACTTTATGTAACTTACTGCTTTCCTTTGTTGTTGTGTTGCATATTAGTTATCCTGAATCGGATGGGACTCTTTGGAGTTGATCTTTTTTTCTTTTCTTTTTGGTTTCTGTTTGGAAACCTTTTTTTCACGGCTACTTTGCATCTAAATCTCCATGGCTTTTTAGGAAGCTTGTTTAGATGTTTCAATGGGGTTTTCAGGGGTTCATTCCATCACCAGTATGCGCCGCGGTAAGTGATTTCTCAGACTGTATTCGCATCTTTTTCTTTCCCTTTATGATCTCATTCCTGTTTTGAGATCTGTCCGGTTTGGGTCTCTAGTGTGTTTGCTCATCTGTAACCTCTTTGATATATGCATGTTGGAGCAACAGCAATTTACAAAAAAAACAAAAAAATCCTTTCCAACCGTGCCAAGACGGAGCGTGGCTATAATCATTGCTAGCATAACTCGGTATAGAATGAGCAAGGAAGCAACAGAAAAGCTCAAAGATATACAAGGGCTCCTAAAAGATGGGAGGTCACATTCCAATGTTGTGGCTGTCAATCATGGAATGCCCAGAGCGGTGGAGCGCATTCCTAGACCAACAATTCAAGATCAAATAACACCATCAAAGACGTTAGCCGAAATTATGGCTTTATTGTCTGATGATGGAGTCCAAAGGATCGGTACTTGGGGAATGGGAGGGGTAGGCAAGACTACTTTGGTGAGAAGCTTGAACAATAAGCTCAAGAGTTTTCCTTCAGTGCAACCTTTTGGCATCGTCATATGGGTTACTATTTCACAGAATTTTGACATGAAAAAAGTACAGAAACAAATAGCTGAGAGGTTGAATTTGGCATCGATAGTGGGAGAAAGTATGGAGAGATTGATTAATCGACTTTATGAAAAACTTGACAAGGTGGAAAATTTTCTGCTCATTCTAGATGATGTATTCGAGAAAATTGATTTGAACTATTTGGGTGTCCCACGGCCTGAAGATCACAAGGGTTCTAAGATCATATTGACAACTCGATTTTTGGACGTTTGTAGGCACATGATGACCAATAGACAAGTTAAAGTGGCTGTTTTAAATGATGATGAATCTTGGCAATTGCTTAGTAAAACTGCAGGGCATGTGGCCAGTTTGGAACACATTTCACCATTTGCAAAAGCAATTGCTAGAGAATGTTGTGGATTGCCTTTGGCCCTCGTCACCATGGGAGCTGCTATGAGAGAAAAGACGAAGGTTGAATTGTGAAAGCATGCCTTAAATGAATTACAAAGATCGCTGTCTTGTACACCATACATTGCGGATAAGATCTATATGCCATTGAAGTGGAGCTACGACTCATAAGAAGGTGAAAAAGTAAAATATTGTTTCTTGTATTGGTCTTTGTTTCCCGAGGACTTCTCAATTGAAATAAGTGAACTCGCAAAATGTTGGCTGGCAGAAGGTTTGTTAGATGACAGAGAAAACTATGAGGATTCATTCAATAGAGTAATTAATTTGATTGAAAATGTCAAGGATTCTTGTTTGTTGGAAGACAGTGCCCATGAGGACACTGTAAAGATGCATGACGTTGTTCGTGATGTTGCTATATGGATTGTGTCGTCGTTTGAGGATGGATGTAAATCCCTTGTTTGTTCAGGGATTGGCTTGAGCGAGATGTCAGTTGTCGAGTTATTGAATTCTCTCAAAAGAATTCCGTTCATGAATAACATGATAATAAGGCTGCCAGATTGTGTGGTACAATGTTCAAAGGCCTCCATGTTGCTGCTACAAGGTAATCTTCCCCTTGATAGGGTTCTTGAGAAATTCCTACAAGGATTTGAGGCACTCAGGGTCTTGAATATGGGTGGAACAAACATTCATTCATTGCATCTTTCTGTACTTCAACTTGGTGAACTCCGTGCTCTTCTTTTAGGGGGTTGCTGCAATCTTAAAGAATTACCCCCATTGGAAGGGCTTAGTAGACTTCAAGTGCTTGACCTCTTTGCCACTGATATCAGAGAATTGCCAAGAGGGATGGAAAACTTGAGCAACTTGAAGCAACTAAACCTATCCCAAAATATCCACCTAACAACCATTCAAGCTGGAATTATATATCGGTTGTCTTGATTATAGGTTCTGATTATGACACCGAGTGCTTATCAATTCAGTGTGAAGAGAAATGTACAAGAGGCAATGGCATGTCTTGAAGAGCTATTATGCCTTGAGCAATTACTTGTCATCTACATCAGATTGGATAGAATTCCATATTTCAGCTATGAAGATATTTTATGGATGGATAGATTAAGACAATTCTACTTGTCCATTGGCCCAACGGAGACATCCTTACCTATTAGACACGAAAAAAGGGTAAGGAGTTTCTTTCCAACTAGACATGAAAAAAGGGTGGTGCATATCAAGTGTCTTGATCTTCGTTCAAAAGAAGTGATTGGGCCATTGTTGAGTACTGCAAATTATCTCATCTTAGTTCATTGTTTGGGCATGCCCATTTCATTAGCGTAAACACATGATCTTCCTAATAGCGTAAACACATGCCCATTTCATTCAGTGTGACATATTTGCCAGATCCCAAGCCAATCAATCCTAATAAGCTCAGTGACTTCATCATTTACATGCAATAAAAGTATTTAAACCAGAAAAGAAACATACCTTTAACCAAACTCACCACTTGCATCTTCAAAATGATTCTCCATTTTCATGCCTGCTTTGTTACTCCATTTTTAAACTCTCTCTGTTATTTACAATCTCAAGCCCAGCCTTTGTTTTGGCCTGTCATTATTATATACAAAGAGCCCTTGGCTTCTACTGGCATCTGAGAACCATCCGATACAGTTTCTTCAATGCCATTGTGAAATTCTACCAAATGAAAGCCTGCTGTTAGCAGACGACCCAGACTCCTGATGCCGAAGTGCCCATTCATATTGCTATCTAGAGCAAGGTTCCTGAATAACAAGGGAAATGGTACTTCACAATATGACCTTCACTGTTGTGCACAAAAATAGACAATATATACGAGGGAGGAAAGTAAGAGTCATCATTAAAGAAAACATATAATTTTATTTGTTCTGATAAGAGGAAGATTTAAGCCACCCAGAAAAGCACTGTACCTCAGCCCACATGGGGTTAGTCGAAACTTCATGGTTCTTATTTTCTGCAGAGGAATGCTACTCCAACATACCCAGAGAAGTTAGAGGCTACCTTTCAATTGGCCAAAGATCAGCAACTCTTTCAGGTGCAAGAATGGTAAAGGCCGTGGCACTTTCGTTATATTTGCTCAGTCATGCTTGGTGAAACAACTTTATACGAGCCGTCGAGCCAAATTATTGAGGTTGAGGGACCCAGATATATATATATATATATATATATATATATAATTATATATATAGGTCCCCAAACAAATGTATGTAAAATTGTAAATAAATTGGGGAAATTATTTTTTGTCTACATGAACTATAAATTATGATATTTGATCCTATCAAAGTATCATTTTATAATATTTTCTCTCATTCCGTTAGTTAAAGGGATTAAAATTAACGGTCAATGGTCATGTGACTTGTACGTGCTATTTTTAAAAAAATTTCCTTCTATTTTTACACTCAATTAAGATTAATAAAATGATACTTATATCCTCTTTCCATTTTTTTTTTCTTTCATATGAAGTGAGAGTGAAAATGGAAGAAAAAAAAGTTTAACACATTCAAATCACATGACCGTTGACCGTTAGTTTTAACTATTTTTATTGATGGAATGAGAAAAAGTATCATAAAATGGTAATTTAATTGGGTCAAATGTCATAGTTAATAATTCATTGAAAAAAATGCCAAGGCCTTATAGTTAATGAAAGTAAAATGTAATTACCCCAAATAGATAATGTGCTCTCATTTATTTTCTTTTAAGGGTTTCTCAATTTTCTCCTCTGCCTCCATCTCTCTCGCTGCTGATCCACTGTCCACCCTTGATATCAACAGGCACTACGCGATAGGCACGTTGATATATATATATATATATATATATATTGTTCATAATTTTCTGGTTTTCCTTTATTTGTGTTTTGTTCATATTGTGTTCTTAGGATATGATATTGTGTTTGGTTGCTTAGAAAAATAGGAAGATCAATTAATATTTTGGATCTTATGTTTTTTCTTTTTTTTTATCTTATTTTTTATTTTATAGTTTGTAATTTGATGAAAGGTATGATTACGTAAGGTATGTTTTTTCTTTTTTCTCCAAAATGACTTAGAAAAAATATCTTTTAATTTACATAAAATAGTGTCAAAATACCTAAATATTTAATATGCACGTTAAATATCTTAAACCCATCAAATAGAGTAAAAATGATCCTTCGTAATCCTTTTTCCGTATTCAATTTTTTTTTATTTAAAAAAGAAAAGGTGCAATATCACGTCAAGTCATCAAGCGGACATACCCCCACTCACTTGTCGGTTTGCGCTTAATTTGGAATCTTTTCTTCTTCTGTTTTTTTTTTTTTTTTTTTTCCTGTCAGTGTCGGTGCATCGATCATGCATGCATGTACGATGTATCTAGGGGCGGAGGGAGGGGTTTGAGAGGGGTCAAATGGACCCCCCCCTAAAAAAAATCTCTTTAGTCTAGGTGATTTTTTTAAATAAAAGCTACAATTCAAATCAAGGCTTCAATAATTCATATTATTAATTCAAACAATTGTTTTCTACGCAGTCAAACTTGTACATCGATTAAGTTTTATATTTAAATTATTCTTTTAAATAATTTGGGGGACAACTAAATCAAGTGTAGGGCCTTATTTTCTTCCAATTCGAAGCAATTTTAGAGAAATGTTGTATATATATGTAAGCTCTACTTGGATTTGCATTAATTAGTTTGTGTACGATTGAGTGCTGATCATAACAAAGCATTTAATTTGCTGAGCAGCAGGTTGGTTGATGGAAAACAGGTTGATCGACAGAGAACCTTAATTTGCATAATAAAGATATCTTGATGAGTGGAATCCGAACTCCGAAGTTCCAATAAACTCTCTGCAATTCCAAATCCCGGATGACAAAAACAAAATGTAGTATTTAGTTTACCTTGGTCTTCTCTTCTTCCTTCTTAAAGTCCAAAGTAGCAACCCTTTTCCCCTTAATTAAATACTAATTAACGGATGTCGAGGGTGCAAATCTCGGGGACACAGTTAAAAAAAAAAAAGAAAAAAGGTGCAAATATCACATCAACTCATCAAGCGGATATACCCCCCACTCACTTGTCGGTTTGCGCTTTGGAATCTTTCCCTCTTTTTTCCCCTTGTCGGTGCATCGATCGATCAGTGATTTGCATGCAAAAGCACTGTACGTACCACAGCCCACACGGCCACTGCCACACCCAGACATTTACAGCTGCGTTATAGAAAGGAATGGAGAGAAGTTAAGAGGGTAGCTTTCAATATATATATATATATATATATTAACCAACGATCACCAACTCAAGCGGCTTTCTTCGTAGGTGCAAGAATAAAGAATAGCAAATGCCGTGGCATTTTCGTTATATTTGTTCAATCATGCATGTTTGGTCAAATAAAGCTTCTTAGCCAAATGGAAAAGGAGACTTGATTGATTGAGGTTGGGGACCCAGATAGATATATGGTCCCAATTCCAAACCAATGTAGTTATTCTGCTCTCATTTTCTTAAGGGTTTCTCAAGTTTATCCTCGCCTCGCCCTCCATCTCTCTCGCTGACGATCGGCTCTAAGTGCTCTACCACAGGTGACAGTCTCCCCTTGATATCCAGAGGTACTCGATCGGCACCTTCACACACACACACACACACACATATATATATATATATATTGTTTGACTTTCTGCTGAGCTTTTTTTCATAGTTTTCTTGTTTTCCTTTATTTGGGTTTTGTTCATATTTTGTTCAAATTTGATATTGTATATATTTGGTTGCTTTAAAAAAAATTGATTTAAAATTTTTTTAACATACAAATTTCCGTTTAAAAAAAATAAAAATTTTCGTTATTTTCTTTTTTTAAAAAAATCAATTGTATTTTTTTTAATTCACATTTTCATTTTAAAAAAAAATAATTTTTTTTTTAAAAAATTTCTATTTCCCTTTCTTTAATAGACTCCTCCATATTAGCAAAGTGTAATAGTAGTTTGGCGGTGTGAAAATAGCTATTCATCCAAAAAAACACGTTAGTAATGTGGTGTATAACATTAGTACTCTTTTTGAGAGGGGTACATGAACTTACTCAATTTTTTATTTCCCTTTCTTTTTTCATGATTTGAATAAAATAAAAAAGCAAAGACAAAAAAAAAAAAAAAAAAGTAATAATTTTTTATTTTTAGATTTTAATTTTTAAAATGCAAATTTTGATTAACGAGCGTTATTAAATTGGACGAAAACACAAGGATGAAGTTATTTTATTTTATTTTTGGTAAGAAGGAAGAATTTAATTGAAACTCCTGAAAACCTTAAATATTTCTTTTTCGATTTAGAAACCAGGGACTAAATTGATATGTCGCATTTGTCAAGGACTAAATATAATATTTCCATACCATTATTTATTTATTTATTTTTATCTCTAGCACTTTTTGTTCTTCTACGGTTCTTTGTCTAGCTGTGATTTTTAGCAAAACGATAGCCATGGAAGTGGTGGCTGCAGTTGTTGGTGCAGTGGTGGTACCAATTGGCCGGGTTTTCTGTTGCTGTATCTATTCCAAGATGAAGAACACTGTCAAATTCTAATCAAACCTCGATGTTTTGAAAAAGGAGATGGAACGCCTCCTTGCTCTAAGAGATGGACTAAAAAATGAAACGGAATTAGCCGAGCAAGAAGAAAAAGTAGTGAGAAGTCAAGTCATAGAGTGGCTTAAGAATGTTGAAGAGCTTCAGCTTCAAGTCAATCAAATCCAAGCAGTTAAGCTCTCTCAACTGTCCTTAAATTGCAGTAAATGGTATAGAATAAGCATGGAAGCGATAGAAAAGCTCACAGATATAGAAGGACTCCTAGAAGCTGGAAGGTCATATTCCGGTGCTGTGGCCGTCAATCATGGAATGCCTAGAGCAATGGAGCGCATTCCTAGACCAACAATTCAAGATCAAACAACAACATCAAAGACTTTAGACAAAATTATGGCTTTATTGTCTGATGATGAAGTCCAGAGGATCGGTATTTGGGGAATGGGAGGGGTAGGCAAGACTACCTTGGTGAGAAGCTTCAACAATAAGCTCAAGAGTATTTCTTCAATGCAGCCTTTTGGCATCGTCATATGGGTTACTATTTCCCAGAATTTTGACATACAAAAAGTCCAAAAACAAATAGCTGAGAGATTGAATTTGGCATCAATAATGGGAGAAAGTGTGGAGAGATTGACTCTATGAAAAACTTGAGAAGGTGGAAAAATTTCTGCTCATTCTAGATGATGTATGGGAGAAAATTGATTTGGACAATTTGGGTGTCCCACGCCCTGAAGATCATAAGGGTTCTAAGATCATATTGACGACCCGAGATTTGGACGTTTGTAGGCACATGATGACCGATAGACAAGTTAAAATGGTTGTTTTAAATGATGATGAATCTTGGCAATTGTTTAGCAGATATGCAGGGAGTGTGGCCGACTTGGAACACATTTCACCATCTGCAAAAGCAATTGCTAGAGAATGTTGCGGATTGCCTTTGGCTCTTGTCACCATGGGAGCTGCTATGAGAGAAAAGACAAAGGTCGAATTGTGGAAGCATGCCCGAAATGAATTGAAAAGACCAGTGTCTTGTCCACCACACATCACAGATAACATCTATAAGCCATTGAAGTGGAAACTTTGTAGGCATGTTCATGACACGTGAATCTTCATTGTGAACGGTAGAGATCGGATTCGGATCACTCTATATTAGTGTTTGAGCCCATGGACAGTAACCTCTGTATTTTGGAACCGAATTGAGCCAACAAAAAACTAACAGACTCAAAGGGGGAATTCTTACCAATTAGAAATGAAAAAAAGGCGTTGTCTATCAGGAGTCTTGATCTGTGTTCAGAAGAATGGATTTGGCCATTGCTGAATAATGCAAGCTCTCTCAGCCTTGGTAATTGTTTTGGACTAAGTGATTTGCTAGAAGACTTGATCATTAATATTGTTGGCTGCTTTGCTAGTTTAAAATCTCTTTCTATTGTGAGGTGTAGCATCAGTCTGTGGCGAGGAGGATGTGCTACCCACTACGATCTACTACCAAACCTAGAGGAACTTTATCTTCGAGACCTGAATTACGGATAAAGCATTTTAGAACTGCTTGGCCATCTTGGGCTGAGATTTCTTAGACTAAAATCAATAAAAGTGGAGTGGTGTTCTAAAATGAAATATCTTTTTTCTAGTGGTTCTTTCATTCACACCCTGCCAAACCTAGAAGTAACCAAGGTACGGTACTGTAATAAGTTAGGTGAGCTCTTTAGTTCTCATTCCATGAATATTACTTCAGATCCTTTTGTTCCAAACCTACGACTATTGGAATTGGAATGCCTTCCCAAATTAACGACTCTTTGCCGAGAAGAAGAGACATGGCCGATTTTAGAGCAGATTCATGTGTCCATGTGCAATCTTGTGGGAAAGCTGCCTCTTACTGACCAAAATGCAGAAAACATAAAAGAAATAAAAGGAGACTCACAATGGTGAAACGCATTGAAGTGGCATGCTAACACAACCAAGTCATGTCTGCAGCCTTATTTTCATCCAATTTGAGGCATTTTAGAACCTGGGGCAGAGGTAGTGAATGGGGATAGTGGGAGAGATGTATCGTACAGTGCTTGAGAGTTCTTTGTGATTGTTGTGTTCAATATTGGTTTTTGCCTTTGAGTGTACATAATATTTTGTTGTTTTGTTTGTTTGGTTTCAAACTATTATAGTCATCCTGATAATTTACTCCTTTCAAATATGATCCTCATCGTGAAAGAAATTCTTTGCGGCACCTCTTGCTTTAAAAGCATCTACAAACTCCATGACAGAACGGGAAGAAATTTACTAAAACAATTATTGCAGAATCAAAATATGAATCCATTACTCGAGCATAAATTTGAATATATAGAATAAAGAAACACTGAGAGAGAGTTAATTATTACATGCATGATGCTATTAATTATTTACATATCTTAACTGAGTATTGCATTGAAAATATATTGTCTGTTATTTACATATATAAGTCAACAGTAGATGAAACCCCAACAGCATATAGCATTGAAAATTCTGCATCACACTATTCTCTAAATTTTCACCCACTATATTTAAACTGTTAATGAACAAACCGTCGAACCCCACAGGACAATGATCAAAGAATATCTGCACATGCACCAGAGACGACCCAGGAAAAAAAAAAAAAAAAAACGTAGAAATATTTGCAAATGCACTACGCTCATGAAATGCTGATTGATATCTTAACCTCGATCTCCCCATCTCTCAAAGGCCTTAAATAATGCCTCTAAAATTAAAGAAAGGGTCAAGAGATAAAGACTATCCGGACCAAGCAAAAGGTTATCTCTGTTTAGACTGTTTTAATAAGAGAAATGCTTCGCTTTCTTTCTTTTTTAAAAATTTACTTTTTAAATGATGTGTCCTAATGTAATTTATTATTTTAAAAAAAATGTCACTGATCCAATATTATTTATGGAGCAAATTTTTTATTTTTTATTTTTAAGGATCGTAGCATTCCTCTTGAAATTAATAAATCAGTGAAAAGTGAAAAGTCCGGATCAACAAAACAACGCATGCAAATGATTTTAGGTGAAGGGCCGCATAATAATAAAGTAATAAACCAAACGCTCCATTGCGTCAATTACGCTACTTTTTCTGTTAATCAAATTTAATTAGGTCATACATAGGTGTCTGTCTATGTTTTGTACTAAAAAATCAATTTGGACCCCCTCCCTCTCTTGTTTGAACATGTAAAAAAAAAAAAAAAAATCAATTTGGACCCATTTTTTTGACATAGGGATGATAAATATTCAACTTTTTTGCCCAATTTTTGTCTTTTTTTTTTAAAACAAAGTAAAAAATAAAAAAGTGTCTGAAGCAATAATATATATATTTTTTGTCCTTTTTATTGGTGTTTTTAAAAAAATGAAAATTCCTTTTTTTTGAAGAAAAATGCAATTTTCATTTTTTTAAAAACATCAATAAAAAGAAAGACAAAAAATATATATTATTTCTTCATACACTTTTTTTATTTTTTTACTTTGTTTTTTTTTTAAAAAAAAATAATAAAAAAAAAAGACAAAAGTTGGGTAAAAATTAGACAAAAAATTGGGCCTTTAACATTTTCCGTATAATATATATACCCCCACTCACACTCATTTTGTTAGGTTTGCGGTTTGGAATCTTTCTTTTTTTCTATTAAATTAGTTGTCGTCCACTCAAAGCGGTATATAATGATTTTATTGTTAAAAAATAAAAATAAATAAAATTGGTTAAAATTGTTAAGTCAATGTTGTAAAATAAAAATATAACTTGTAACATTAATCTGCTATTCTTCTCTATTTGTTTCTATTTTGTTGTATTTAGAAAAGTTGATGGCGGCTTGGAATTTTTTTTAAAAAGAGTAAATTTTTTAGCCCGAAAAATTATCTGGTAAAGACAATTAAGGATGCTTAAATCAGTTTTTTTAAAAATTATATTTTTCTTTACAAATTTAATATATTAATCATTAGATAATTTAAATTTGTAAATTCATATAAACCTCAACAAAATTAATGATAAATTCATTCATTTACTTATAGATAAAAATGGAAAGAATTATATAATTTCTTTAAAGAAAATGCATTCTCTTATAAGATACTTTTTAAAGTTATGATTAAAAAATACACTTTTTAACCTGCAAAAATTGTAGGGCCGAACGGACCGAGGAGTGAGGACCGTTTTTCATGCGAAAGCGTTATACTTCAGCCCACACTGCCACACGGCCGCCCACACACATGGGTTAGTCGAAACTTCATGGTTCTTTATTTTCTGGAGAGGAATGGATCGAACTCCAATACTACCCAGAGAAGTTAGAGGCTAACTTTCAATTAGCAAACAATCAGCAACTCTAACTTTCAATTAGCAAACAATCAGCAACTCTAGCGGATTTCTTTTTAAGTGGAAGGCCGTGGCATTTTCGTTATATTTGTTCAATCAGGTTTTGTGAAAGAATTTTATAAGCGTCTAGCCAAATGGAAAAGAAAACATCGCCCCAAACCAGAAATATGTAAATAATTTGCTCCTGCAATGTATATAACCCATCATTTTCTCCAGGGTTTCTCACTTTCTCTCCTGCCTCCATCTCCTCCACCAGCCCACTCTTACAGCTGATTGGCTCCACCACAGTCCCACCGATATCAAGAGGTACTCGACCGTCACCTTGATGTGTGTGTATATATATATTTGTTTGATTTTCTGGTGCTTTTGTTCATAGTTTTCTGGTTTTCCTTGATTTGTGTTTTGTTCATATTTTTGTTCGGATCTGATAATGTATTTGGTTGCTTAAAAAAATAGGAAATGAATATTTTGGATCTTATTTTTGATTGGACACAAATTTCTCTAAAAATGGTTTGGAGGAAAAGTGAAATAGTGACCAGTTTTATTTAATATTTTTTAATTTTTTTAAAAAATAATATTTGAATTTCTATATTAATGAAATGATAATAAATAACTATTAAAATATAAATTAAAAATTAAAAATTAAAAAAATTAAAAAAAAAAAACATGTGAGAAATTTTATGCTTATTTAAAAGATTTAGAGGATTTTTTTTTTTCTTTTTAATTTTATAGTTTTTAGTTTAATGTATATCCATCTAGTGGGAACAAATTTGTGTTATCGAAAATATTGTTTCTCTTTTCTTTTTCAAGAAAAAGCTGGCTTTCCTGCTTGGCTTACATCAGGTTCGTTGGAACTTGGAGGTTTTTAAATGATCGTTTCACAGACGTGAATGAAAAATGGGATGAATACAATGACGTGGGCAGTATATATATATATATATATATATTATCTGTTTGGTATCATTTGCAATAATTTAGGTTTTCAATACCAAGAAGTGGGTAAACCTAATTCGATTGTGAACTTTGTGTTTTTATATGCTTAATTTCAAAAATCCCCGACCCCCCTCGTTAGGAAGAGGTGAAATGATCTTTGCTGTATATGCAGGAGGTGGGAGGAAGATAAACGTAGTTTGGAGAGGAATGTGTATTTTTTTAATATTATTTTAATTAAATAATTTTTCTTTCTAAAAGAATACAAAATTACTTTTTAAAAGTCTGTGGCAAAATTTTTGACGTGGATTACTGCCTACTGGCGTTATTAAATTGGACGAAAACAGGGGGAAGGAGCTAATTGAAACTCGTGAAAACCAAAGGATTTAAATTTGGGATTTAGAAACCAAGGACTAAATTGAAATGGCAAGTAAATATAATATTTCCCCAAAGTTAATTTTTTTAGTCACACTTTGTGTTCTTCTGCAGTTATTTGGCTGTGAATTTTTTAAGCTTGTGGCATCTCACATAGCAAAACAGTAGGCATGGATGTACTGGCTTCAACTGTTAATGGAGCGGCGGGGCAAGCTAGCCAGTTTCTCTGTGGCTCTATGTATGATATGATCAAGGACACTGTCAAATTCCAATCAACGCTTGACAATTTGGATAAGGCGATGAAACGCCTCTTGGCTCTCAAAGTTGACGTGGAAAAGGAAACAAAATTAGCTGTGAAAAGAGAGAGAGAACTGAGAACTCAAGTTATAGAGTGGCTTAAGGAGGTTGAAGAGCTTCGCCTTAAAGTCGATCAGATTCAAGATAGACGGTCCGTAAATTGCTGTGAACGGTGTACAATAAGTTGGGAAGTGGCAGAAAAGCTCAATGAGATAGAAGTCCTCCAACAAGCTGGGAGTGCACATTCTGGTGCTGTGGCACTCAATCATTCAACGCCCAGACCAGTGGAGTGCATTCCTGGACCAACAATTCAAGATCAAACTACATCAACAAATTTAACTGCTACAAGGAGTCTATTGTTTGACGATAATATCGGGAGGATTGGTATTTTGGGGACGGGAGGAGTGGGCAAGATTACTTTGGTTAGAACCTTGAATAATGAACTCGATAGTAGTTCAATGCAGCCTTTTGACATCGTCATATGGGTTACTGTTTCCAAGAATTTGGACATGAAATTTGTCCAGACACAAATAGCTAAAAGATTGCATATGGAGGTGAAAACAGAAGAAAGCATGGAGGAAATGGCTATTCGACTTCATAGAAGACTTAAGGAAGAAAAATTTCTGCTCATTCTAGTTGATGTCTGGGAGAAAATTGATTTGGCCAACTTGGGTGTCCCAAACCCTGTTCAAGGTTCTAAAATCATATTGACAACTCGAGTTAAGAAGGTTTGTACGAGCATGAAGACTGAAGTTACAGTTAAAGTGGCTGTTTTAAATGATAAAGAATCTTGGCAATTGTTTAGTGAAAATGCAGGGGGTGTGACTAGTTTGAACCACATTAGACTGATTGCTGATGCAATTGTTAGAAAATGTTGCGGATTGCCTTTGACCCTCGTCACCATGGGAGCTTTTTTGAGAGAAAATCAAATAGTCGAACGGTGGAAGCTTGCCTTGAAAGAAATGCAACGTCCAATAGAGTGTCCATCATACATCGTGGATAACATCTATGCCCGATTGAAGTCGAGTTACGACTTATTAGAAGGTAGAAATAAACCTTGTTTCTTGTATTGCTCTTTGTTTCCAAAGGACTTCTCAATTAAAATAAGTGAACTTGCACAATGCTGGTTGGCTGAAGGTTTGCTAAGTGAGCAAGAAGACTATGAAGAGTCACACCATAGAGTAATTGATTTGATTGAGAATCTCAAAGAGTCTTGTTTGTTGGAAGATGGTGACTGTGAGGGCACTGTAAAGATGCAAGGCATTATCCGTGATGTTGCTATATGGATTGCGTGGTTGTTTGAGGCTGAATGTAAATCCCTTGTTTGTTCAGGGATGGGCTTGAGCAACATGTCTCGTGTTGAGTTATCAAATTCTAAATGGGTTTCACTCATGAATAACAAGATAATAAAGCTGCCTTGTATGGAACAATGTTCAAAGGTCACCACATTGCTACTACAAGGTAATAATTCCCTTGACAAAGTTCCGGAGGAATTCCTGCAACAATTTAAAGCGCTCAGAGTTTTGAATATGAGTGAAACCTGCATCCGCTCCTTGCCTTATTCTCTAACTAAACTTGGTGAACTTAGTGCTCTTCTTTTAGGAGGTTGCTCCAGTCTTCAAGAATTACCCCCACTGGAAGGGCTTAGTAAACTTCAAGTGCTTGACCTATCTGCTACTTGTATTAGAGAATTGCCAACCGGGATGAAAAACTTGAGCAACTTGAGGCAACTTTACCTATCCCGCACTGAATACCTAAAAACCATTCAAGCTGGAATTATATCTGGGTTGTCTTGTTTAGAGGTTTTGGATATGACACTTAGTGGTTACTGTTTCAATGTGAAGAGAGACAGACAAGAGGAAATGACATGTTTGGAAGAGCTCGGAAACCTTGGGGGACTACTTGTCTTGTCTATCAGTTTGGAGGGGATCCCATGTCTCAGCTATGAAGATCCTTCCTGGATAGATAGATTAAGTCAATTCCACTTTTCTGTCGGCCCTATGGGAAAATTCTTACCAACTACTCATGAAAAGAGGGCGGTCGTTATTAGGAGTCTTGATCTTTGTTCAGAAGAATGGATTGGGCCATTGTTGAGGAAGGCAAGTTCTCTCGACTTAGGTAATTGTCTAGGACCGAGTAAGATGCCAGAAGACTTGGCCATTAAAAGTCTTAGACCCTTTGATGGTTTAAAATCTCTTACTATTCAGAGCTGCAGCCGTAGTGTATGGCAAGGAGGATGTGTTACCCATGATGATCCACTACCAAACCTAGAGGAACTTTATCTCCGAGACCTGAATTACGGAATAAGTATTTCAGAACTTCTTGGTCATGTTGGGCTGAGATTTCTTACACTAAAATTAGTAGAAGTGGAGTGGTGTTCTGAAATGAAATATCTTCTTTCATGTGGATCCCTCATTCACGACCTGCCAAAGCTAGAAGTAATCAAGGTACAGAACTGTAACATGTTAGTTGAGCTCTTTAGTTATCATCCCGAAGCTGCTGCAGATCCTATTTTTCCAAGTCCCGAAGCTGCTGCAGATCCTATTGTTCCAAGTCCCGAAGCTGCTGCAGATCCTATTGTTTCAAGTCCCGAAGCTGCTGCAGATCCTATTGTTCCAAGTCCCGAAGCTGCTGCAGATCCTATTGTTCCAAGTCTACGGATATTGGAATTGAAGGGCCTTCCCGAATTAAAGACTCTTTGCCGAGATAAAGAGACATGGCCACGTCTAGTGCAGGTTGATGTGTCCGGGTGCAATCTTGTTAGGAAGTTGCCTCTTAATGACCAAAATGCCATAGAGATGAAAGTGATAAAAGGAGGACCAGAATGGTGGGATGCATTGGAGTGGCATTCTGACACAACTAAATCAAGTCTGCAACGTTATTTTCATCCATATCCATCTTTACAACCTAAGCAAGGAGTGAATGAGAGTTGTTTGTGATTGGGCCTATGACTTAATGTGTTCAAGTCAAGCTCACGTCAACGGTATCGATACACATCTCCAGTACTCTGTACTTAGCAGCCTTACAAATTTTCGTCCAACCCAAATCAATGGAAGTGTTGGGCAAAATCTGAGCCTCATACTCAAAAGTGTAGATAAGTCATAAATGCCTATGCATCTTTTACTCAATGTAGATCATATATGGGACAAGTTTTGCTACCTTGTCAGCTAACATCAGCCTATAACATGAGCTTAAGTTGATCCAGTGGAATAGGAAAAAAAAAATAATAAAATTGATCCAGTGGTTGATGATGCTCTCAAAGAGAATGCATCAGTTTCTGTATGTATTTTAAATCGAGAAGCCATGCCTTTATATATTTTAGATCATCAATGCAACCAAATGGGTCTCTAGCAGCAAATTTTCGTAACACTAACGAAAGAAAAAAGGGAGATGTATGAACAGTTAAAATAGAGACTCATGCGTGGACATATCCTTGCGTGGACATATAAAAAAAAAAATAGAGACTCATGGATTTTGTGTTAAATAATGTTCAAGATTATTATGAAATATATATATTATATAATAATATATATATGTTCTCAAGGGGTAGCTCAATCGGTTGGGATCACGCCTAATGAAGCCAAGGTCACTAGTTCGAATCTCCCTCCCCCTCTTGTGTGGATATGTCAATATTTATTTATTTATTTTTGTTGTAATATGTATTATAAACATTAATTTGTCAGCCACTAATTTACTATTGCTTATTATATTTTTTTACCTTTGGGTCTTAAACCAGATTTATGTTGAAATGAAATTAACTTTTAATTGTTTTTATGTTTGACCATTGCTTAGAGGAACGGCTTTGACCTTCATTACCAAATGTTTTACGCTTTTTTTATTTTTTTATTTCATGACCGTTGGGTCATAAAGTGCTTTAAATGCCTTTGGATACTATAGTAATTTAGTAAATTTACTAAGGCAACTATTATGTTTGTATAAGGCACACTACCAGAACTTTTGAGAAGATATATATATAACAAAATCCCACTAGTGAAGTACGTAGCCACAAAGACATTTTCTTCTTAGCAATCAAAAGCCACCTTTTGTTGAAAGTTGGTTTCCTATATTTTTTGAGAAAGAAGAAAAACTATTGTGGTTTGGTTTTTCGCTTATCACTTCCCCATTTTATTTGGCGAAATCATCATAGGGTTGTTCTATAATTAGTCTTCGTTTTTGGAAATATATGGTATAGTCTAATTTTGAGAGGATAATTAGTCTTCGTTTTTTGGAAATAGATGGTAAAGTCTAATTCTGAGATATTGCGTGTCAAGAGATCCGATTGCATTGAGTTATATACTCCGAGAGGCACGAATCAACATTTAAGGACAATACTCTTGCGATTCAATAGCATTGTGAAATCTTTCCATACTCTACTTTTCATCTCTTATAATTTATATACTTTATTGTTAATTTTCAATTTTATATTATTTTATTTAAATAAGAATTTTGTTCGCCATCTAAAATTATTTTCAACAATTTTGTGGGTTGAGAATGTTTAAAATGAAAGATGTTAAAAGTATTGAATAAAGAGAGGCCCACATAGGCCCACGTAGGGGTATTTTTTTTCTTTTTACTAGTCTTAGGAGGGACAACGTCACAATTAAAAGTTTGAGAGAGACATTGTCATTTAAATGATAATTTAAGGGGGATATGTAGACTTTACCCAAAAATTTATCACACCTCTTTTAATAAGAAGGCATACTAAAGGCTAAACAGGAGAGAGAGAAAAAAAAAGAAAAAAAAAAGAAGAAGTTAAGAAGAAAACTAGATTCTAATTACCAAAGCATTAATAAATAATTGGTACAAATTTCTAATATTGTTGGAGTGATACTTATTATATTTCAATAAAAATAAAATTCATATAGTTCTAAAACATTGAAAAATAAACAAAATCTTTTTTTATGAATACAAAATAAAACAAAATAATTAGCTCAACATTTACTACAATCAAATAAATCTTCTCATATTAAGGTCAATGCTTAACTATTCTTTTCAATGTTTTGAAAGTGTCTAGAGAATCAAAAGTGGTTACCTATACGTTATTTTAATATAAATGTTTTTTGCATCTTCTATCTTTTATTTTTTATTAGAAATTGTGTTAGAATTTTGTAAAAAATTAGAAATAAGTATAAAGTTTGTATTTTTTAAATAAATAATATTTTAACGGCATATAAAAAAAAGTAAGAGAAGCGAGTACATTTGAAATTTTGGATAGAAAAAAAAAAAAAAAAAAAAGGTTTTGTTTCCTAAATGAAAGAAAAATAAAAAAGAAGCTTGTGCTAATGGTTGAGCCAAATGAAAAAGAAGACAAGAAGATTGAGGTCGCGGGACCCAGATACGTCCCCCTGACATATGTAAATAATGTGCTCCTGCAATGAGTAATGCTATTTGGGAGCAAAAAAATGCGTCTTCCATCAGCAAAATGGCTGGTTAGCCCAAGCCTTTTAATAAAAAATTAAAAAACTACACCGTTTAGGTTAAGGTTTCACTCTCCCTTTCATTTTCATTTTCATTTTTCCTTCCCATTTTCCCGTCGCTTCCTCTCTTGTCACAGCCGCTCTCTTTCCCCCAACAGTCCGCCTCCACCCACCACCAACCACTTCCAGTACCAATCACACCACCATCGGCGACGCCCACCCAAGGAAACGGATCGCTGATTTGGAGAGTGAAATTTTGAAATGGGATTTGCTGAGCTTCTCGCTAAATGTTGGTTTTTTATTTTTTGGTTTTTGGCTTACTCTTGTTGTGGCCGAGTAGGGGTTGGGTTTTGACAGTATGCCTAAGGTCCTCTTTTTGAAGAGAACATGTTTGGAATGCATTTGATTTCTTCGTGGTTGGCCGTGTGCTAGTGTCACAAAATATGTAACTTCTTTGTCAATATGTTAGAGGTAATTGACGTTAAACTAAATTGTTCTATCACGTAACTAAAATTATTATCTCTATATGTACCCACCTTGCAATATCATTGACTTGTTTGCAGAGATATTGACAAATATTTACAAGAGAGAAGACCACCTATCGCAGAGATATGGCATATTAAGGAGAGAAGCCAAATCCTAAAGCATTTAAAAGAGAGTGCAACATTTCTTCTATGCAATACTTACTGAGAGATCATGTTTGTTGTAATGTTGAATATTGTGAGAGGATGGGAAGAATATAATCAATGAAGTAAGAACATATGTTTTTTTAACTCTATTTTTTTAGTTCTCATTGTTTTTAAGAGATCAGTGCATTTATGAGACAATCTCACTCTGCAAGCTTCTACATCATAGTGAGTTAATCATTTTGATCAAACAAATTTCGAAGCTCTTTGAGCAATTTTCTTGTGGATGAGATTAAAGAAACAACAAGAATTTTATGGAATAGATGTGTAATATCATTTTTTGTGGAAGTTATGGAATCTCATTTTTTGAGATTTTGTTGAATAGATGGGAAATATTTTGACAATGCTCTCTTCTCTCTCCTAAAACACTCTTCTCCCTCTCTCCCCGACTGCAATTTGTTACCGATTCAACTCTCTCAACAGATCTGGCGGACCAATCAGCCATGTGAGAAACGTTTGGTGCTAAGGAGGATGCGATCCCTCTCGGGGGTTGCTGTTTGTACTTAAGGATGGAGCGCTCGTTTTTCGTGGAGGCAAAATCGTTTCTTTTTTGGTGGCGAAAAGGTCAGAGATTATAAGGGTGGTGGAAAAGAGGAAAGGTTTCTCAAGGACTATGTTGCTGGGCTCTCGATGTGTGGCTTGGTTGCTATCGACGGTGGAAGAGGCGCTAAGATCTAAGATTCCAGATGATTTTGAAAAGTCTTTCAAGGAGGATTCGAAGGCGACCTTTGTACGGGGAATGGGGGAATAAATCAAGCCAGTTTTTGGAGGTGTCTGTCAACGCCGAGGGTGGTGTTGTGACAAATACTACCTAAATTAATAGATAATAATTGCTACGTTTTACTTGCAAGTGCACAAGGTCAAAAGATGTAGTTAAGTGTAAGTGCAAGATCGATCCCACAGGGATTGGTAAATTACGCTTAAAATTAGTTTTGCGATAAAAAGTAAGAGAGAAAAATTGAGTTTGATTTAAATAATGCGAAAGAGGTAGGGCTTTGATTTCCACCACTAATCATGCTTATATAATAAAACAATATGCCAATGCTCAAATTACATGATGAATATTTAATGGTTGCCAACCTAAGGGCATGGTGTATACTCCTTAAGCTATTGGTTTCCCTAAGCAACGAATTAGGCATGGTGTATACTCTAACTCTTTTCTTCCCTAAAGGATTTAGCATGGTGTATACTAAGTTGTTCTCTAGGAAAGCATATGAACTGTGAAAACCGACAACCACATGAGACCTAGGGCATGGTGTATACTCCCGGTTTCCCATGTTGATTAACCCAAGAACCCGGTGTGGATTACTTTCGTTACTTATGTTAAACCCAGGACTCGGTCATCCAAATTGATCTAACTAACAAGTCCATACCACATGCATATGTTGATCAGGCAGACACATATGAGGAATTCATGAAAACAGGTATTAATCAAGTTAAATACTATCATGCAATTATCGCAAAGGCGCCAATATTGAATTAAAATATAAACATAATTAGGGCTTCAATCTAGCCCTACTGAAAGGTTTAGTTACACATAATATTGATGCTAATCATCTTCATAAAAGAAACTTAAGGAAAAGAATAAACCCGGAAAAATTGTTCTCTTGAAAGCCGTAAATTCTTCTCCGAAAATCGCCTCCTTTCTTCTATGTTTACAGGCCTATTTATAGACTCTAAGAGGATTCTAGAAACCCTAAAAATCGTAGGGTTTGAATCCTTGTGCAACAAGGATTTACAAACCCTAAAACTAAGAACTTCCATAATAGGGCTGCGGCTGGTTTGGGCTTCACGCCTAGGTGCGCTCGATCGCACTCGGGCTGCGATCGATCGCACTGTGATCGATCCCCTTCTTTTGCGCACGAACGCAGGTGCGTTCGATCTCCTGCTTGGGCGCTCGAGCGCTGGTGCGCTCGATCGCAGGTATCTTGCGATCGTTCGCACTTACAGCCTCCAGATCCTTCTTGAGCTTCTTCTAGTTTTCTCCAAATTCTCTTCCGTTAAGCCCTAGACTTTCTTTTCTTCCAAAGGCCTGTAAAATAGAGAAAACACAAAAAGAAGTAAAATAGAACAAAATAACACATCCTAAAGGCATAACAAACATAAATTAAGGGGCTTAAATATGAATATTTAAGCACTTATCAGGTGGCTGGAGAGGGATGATTCTGTTTCCTGAAAGTCGAGAAGGGCGGGGTTGGAATCGTATTTCCGGAGAACTGAGCAAAACTCTGGCATTTTTTGAATCCATGGTGGCGTTTCCGACCTCTGATGTCATTCCGGTGGGGATTGCGTTGGGTAAGTATTTGGGTTCTCCGTCGTTCGCGGAGGTCATACGCTTGCCGATAACGATACAAGGTAGCAAGGAGGCCTGGTGTGACTTGGAGAAGATGATTCCGATGGGTAGGGTGCAAGTGGAAGTCTGTGATATGAACCTACTTCTGATGGAGACATGTAAAGACGTAGATGATGGGAGAATTTCGGTGAATTTCTTCGAGTTGGAAAGGCAGCCACCTAGGTCGACAAAGATGCATGGGTCATCCATCGGCAGCAACAGGGTTAGAAAGGTGAAGAAACTAGGGTTTTCTCGCTTTTGGAGGATTTTCGTGAAGCGGGTTTGGGCTGCTTTGAAGCCCAGCTGTTTTCGGGTGAAATCCAAGCTGAAGATGGCCTTCTCAAATCGGGGCCCTTATGTTTGCGGGCCAGATCCTGGGTCGGATCAAGCATACGGGTTAGATCAGTCCTACAAGTCGGATCAAGCCCACGAGTCGGATTTGGACGCCGAATTGGATTTTCCTGATTCGGATCATGATTCTGGTTTCGTCCATGGTTTTGGTCCCCTTTTTGTTATTAGGTCTGGTCCCCGTTCGAATGGGTATGTTTATGGGTCTGTTTCTCCTCCTCGGCCGGGGTCTCTTTTTCCTCCGGTCACTTATGGGTCGCATGTGAAGTCGTTGTTAGGGGCCACGAGTTTGGGTTTGGGTTTGGTGGAGCAGGATCCAGGTATGGCTATTCGTCATTCTTTTCCGGCTAAGGTTTCCGGCGACACCAACTTTAACACCATTTATGGGCTGTCGGTGCAAGACAAAGCCGACATGGATACTTCTAGTGCGTCTGCTCTGCTGCCGGAGTCTCCGATCCATGCCGGGATCCAGTGCGATAGCTTTGAGGCCTTCGTCTGCTGAGAGTGCGTTGGCGACTGTGGATGAGGAGAGCTCGGATCAAGGTTTGCGGTGGGTTCTATTTCGCCTAAGATGGTGGGGTCTGGGGTGCTTTCCGAACAGAATTCTCCTCTACGGGCTGCTTCTTTGTATGGGTCGGACTCTTGTTCGCTAGAGTCTAATAGTTCAACTGGGTTGTGCTCCTCAGACTCCTTATCTGTGGAATGCAGATCTGACCAAATCCCAAAATTGATAGAATGAGCGGGCGAAGGAAAAGTTAAAGGGCTATGATGGTGAAGAGTTAACGGACGAAGATCGCTTGGTGGTCTTGAAGAACATGGAAGAGGATTTTCGTTGGGAAGGGGTTGTTGGTGGGTGATGAGGTGGAGGAGGATCGTAAGTTAGCATGGCTGAATGAGGTGAAGATAGATGAGTATAATGATCGTGTTGCCAGAGATCGAGGGCGGGTTTATTACATTGTAGTCGTTAATGGGTCGCCCCTGTATTTTGGGGTCATCTTAGGGAGCTCTTCTGAGCATAGGGTTTTTGGGTTGTTTTATGGGTTTTTGTTGGGTTGTTTGGGTTTTTGGGTTCGTGTGGGTCTTGCTAGTTTCCTTGTATACTTTTTGTGTACAAGCGCTTGCGCTTTTTGATATATACAACAATTACTTATCCAAAAAAATATATATTTTGACAATTTGACAAAGAAACTCATGTTCATAATGAAGCAATACATTACCAATAATTCACTCTTATTGAAACTAGCAAAACAAGTAGCAATTTACATGAACAAATACACTGCCCCTATGTGAAAAATTAGAAAGAAAAAAACAGCACAAAACACTTCCAAAGCAGCATCTCAATAGACGTTCCTTTGATCTTCAACTAAGTTCTCACTTTGGGTCATTTCAAGAAGGTCATTTTCAATTTGAGCAAGTTCAGCTTCATCTTGAGAAGTAAGCAAATAAAAAGCCAAGGTTCAGCTTCATCGACATCAACAAACGGAGACATGGGAGCCATACAAAGCGACCTTTGTATCTTTTTTTTTTTTTTTTTTTATGAGAATTTAAAAAATATATTAAAAAGGATAAAAAGCCAAGCACAGAAGGGTATGAGCACTGAGCAGACACAATATGAAACAATTAGTAACTACACATTACTGAACATTGGACACAACTCAAACGAACATTCAGTCAAGTTCAAGAGAAACAATTATATAAAGCGAGCAACAATAGCTTCCAATTTTAAGAGGATGAAACAGAGCAGTAAATTGAGAAAGCGAAATTATTCAGATTTTAAAAAATAGACATTAAAATGTCCACAAGCATACCAATGAACACACTGATTATATCTAATTTGTACAGATTACCATGGTATTTCTTTTTACTATTTCCCACCATTATTTTAGCAACCAAAACAGAGGGTGAATAAGAACCCAAACCCACAGTCAACAACAAAAAATCTCATGGAAATTTAATCAAACATGTGGAATACAAAAACAATAACACCAATGACAAACATCGACAACACAAAATCTCTCAGAAAACAAAGAAGATTAGTAATGAATCGAATGATGAAATTTCTTGTGGAAGCACCCACTCCACAAAAATTATCTGAGCACGACACAACCTCACACATAATCAAATCAAAACAAATAAATCTTATAAGAGGTCGCCATAAATACATACACACAGACACAAAAAAGAAAACGAAAAAAAAAAGTAATCAGAAGAAATTTGATTCCTTACCAAAGGGTAGTTCAGTTGAAGAAAATCACGAGAAAATTTTATGGGTCGTTCGAATTAGTAGAAACGGCGGTCTTCCGGCGATGCCTCGCCGGAATCCCGTGAACGATTTACGCACCTGAGGGAGCCTTCACCGGTGGCCGGAGATTTTTTGCGCCGGAGTGAGAGAGACAAGAGCGAGGGAGGGAGAGCAAAACCCGTTCTTCTTCGCCGGTGGCCGAAACCCTTGCGCGGGAACCTGATTCATCTACTAAAATGTCCTTTTGTTGAAACAAGTGGCTCATATTCTATTAAAGGCCCATTGGGTGTAATTAGTTTATGTGGGCCTGGGGAACAAATAAGTTATGGGGGGTATACGTCATTCTTCGTCCATGACGTGATGTATCATGTCATGGACGAAGAAT
>CM017328.1:28501789-28531399 GCA_006937295.1 Carpinus fangiana | reverse complement strand
AAAAAAAAAAAAAGATTTTACCACGAATCTTTCTTTTGAGTTTCTTACTGCCTAAGAAGATTAGTTATTCTCTTTTGAATAAAACAATTTAAAGTTAATAGACTGCATCTGGAATTATTGTTAATATCACAGAAGGCCAGGGTCTTGAAGGTAATCTGCAATAGTACTCCATCGTATAGTTCGGATCTTAAAGAGTTTGCTAAGTTGCATGCTTCATGGTGACGAATGGGCGAAATTTTTGGGACTTTAAATCTTAAGAGTGAAATTGGAGGACAAAAGTCCATGGGCAAAGGACGGATGAAGAAAATGTATACAATGACAGAAAAATTTACAAGGAAGTTGAGTAATGCCACCTAAGAATGGCCATGCCATAGTATCAAAATCGGAGGACTCACAGAAGTGTGGGAGATTGAGTAGAACTTCTGAGACAAATGTCTCTAGCTTGACAAAGGGAAGGACTGCTTCTCCCTTTGTTAAAGACTGTGAGAGTGCTTTGACGCCCAAATAGAGAGAGCACTTTGGTTATTTTTATCCTTTATAACAATCATGTTTCTTAATGCTCTTTGTTTCCGTCTTGCCAAGGGTCTCCCTAACCCTAAAGTTGCTTTATTTTTATCCTTCATAACGATCATGACAATGTTCTTCCCAAAGATGTGTTACTTGACTGAAAGGCTTCTAAAAAGGTCTTCTTCTTTTTTTCCCTCTAGAAATAACCTGTGTGAATTTACTTCTAATAATAGTAATAATAATAATTAAAGGGCACAAAATATTTAACTTAAGTTATATCCTGCGTTGGTGAAGCTAGAGCATGAGTTGTGCAATGCTTTAGATGATGATTAGGTGGTGGTCTGATTTCAGGGGACTTATCTGCACCATAAGGAAATCAAGGCTGCAATGGGTATCAAGATCACGGCACAGGTATTTTTTGCACTTGTTGAAATCAAGGCCAATCCAAGCTAATTTCATATTTGTTGATAGTTTCAGTAATGCTCTTGCTGAATTAAAGACTCTCTCTCTCTCTTCTTTTCCTAAAACACTCTTCCCCTTTCCTTTTCCCTCCCATTTTTTGATTATGCGATTCTCTAGTTTGAATCCATTTCTGTATCTCAAGGCGTTCTGGTCTCAGTGACCGACAAAAACAATGACATAGAAGCGCCGTTGCTTCTAGACGACGGCACCGGCATCGTCAAGCTCATCCTCTCCGCCGCCGACTTTCGTCTGCGCACTTGGAAGACCGGTACCAAAATTTACACTCTTCGGCAGCATATTATAACATTTCCGAGAAATAGCTGCAAAATTTGATCCTTTTTCTCACCCTCTCTTATGTTTCTTTGTACTACAGGGATGTATGTTATGGTTATTGGAGGATATAGTGCAGGTGAAGTTGAGCCCCCAGTGATCAAGGTACAGAGTTGTTTGCTCATTGTTGGATGAAAACAATTGTAGAATAGTAAACAGAATTTTCACCATTGCAAATAATTGGGCATTGTGTATTTGATATCAGGTTCACAAGATTGTTGATTTTTCAGCGATCCCGGATCAAGAGGCAATGTGGTATCTTGAAGTTATGGAGGCATACAAACTGTTCTACGACCCCTAATTGTGTGATTCTGTCAAACCATCTCTTAGAGGGAGAAGGATCCTCTCCATTTCAAATGAAATGGAGGGGATCCATTTAGTTGCTTTTGGGGGGTATTTTTGTTCAAATAAAAAACAAGCTCAAAAATGATAAAATTGCGCTCTAAAAGCAACTAAATGGATCCCCTCCATTTCATTTGAAATTGAAAAGATTTAAGTCCCTCTCAGAGAGAGCAAGACTTTTAGCCAAGATTGATGCTTTTTGGTCAATCACTAAGAAGCCATTATAAATGAGGATTGTGAAACATTTGGGATATTTCAGTTCATTTATAATTTGACATGTAGAATTCTCTCAACTCTCAAAGGCAAAAGCTGTATCAGTTTTCAAGAGTTCTAATACAAATTTAGATAGAATTTATGCTTAAACCGGTTTGTAAGGAAAAATAGCTTTTGAGTTTATATATACGTAATTAAGATTAAATTTAACTCGTGAAACAATAGGATCGGGAATGCTCCTTCCAAGACCACAAAGTCATAATCTCTTCAATTCTATGTTATCAAATGATACAAACTTCTAGGTAAAATTTACCTTTAAAAATCAGCTTACAAGGGAAAAATGTTCTAGCATATATGCATAGTTAAGATTAAACCTACTCCATGTACTAGTATCATAACAAGTTCAAAAGGGATTGCAGAAAAAAGTCTCTTTGTTTCGTACTAATAGAATGAAATGGCAAACATGACAAGACTTAACTCTCACCCATCTCCTTTTCACAATGTTCTGGTCCGGCAACAAGAAAGTGCCAAAAGTGCAAAGTCGATTCAAGGTATAGAAGAATCTCAAAATTACATATGCTTTTCAAGCATTCCATCCCCACAACCTAGTGTATTGCATTAAACAGCCAAATGTTTTGGATAACATGCATCTGGTATACAAAAAGCTCAAAATTACATATGCTTTTTAAGCATTCCATCCCCACAACCTAGTGTATTGCATTAAGCAGCCAAATGTTTTGGACAACATGCATTCCATCCCCACAGCCAGACTTAAGATCCGTTTTTATTAATAAAAAATGACATATTTTTAAGAAAAGCACACTAAACTTGGCCAATTACAAGAAAATAAAACAGTAGAAGTAAAATCCAATAAGTTGATCAAAATGTAGAATAAAGAAAACTCCAAAAATAATCCTAACTAAATTTTGATAAAAACATAAAAGAAGCTTTAATTTGAAACTAGCACTAGCAAATCAACCCATTGATCTCTCCCCTTCCACCCATTTAAGTTTCTTTTCCCTTTTAATTGCATGACCAAATCACATAACATTACTCAAAAACTAGGGGATCAGATAGAAATGAGCTTCATGTGCCCACGGGTGCCATGGCATCTTTGTCTTTGTGTTTATTGGATTCTCAACTTCACATTAAAATTACATAAAGCTGACATGTAATAATCAAACAAGATATTTATTCAAGTAAAAACTTTGTTACAGCTCTACGATTGGTGGAAAAAAATCGGTATTCAAAGAAATACAAGCTGTTGTTTCACTTGGAGCATTGCAACAAATAAGATCATCAAGTAGAAAGAGAGAAAACCGTTTACTCAGAATATTTACAACAGCAATCAAGCAATCTATTCACATTATCTTTGTTAGGGTCACTTGTCATGTTAGTCTCTTCAGCAGAGTCGTTTGAAGCAGTCCATTGGGTTAAAATACAGATCATCTTTCTAAGCTGTCGCAAAGGTTAAGGGAAACATAATATTGAAAGACAAGGCAATTTCAGAAAGTATAAGCCAAGGCAGTTGATAGAAGAAACCATATAAGCCTAACCAAGGTACTGAAAGTTCCTAGATCCAAATATGTCATTGTCACTGCAAGGATACGGCTGTACTTATAGCATTTGATTTTGTGCAATAAGTGGTCAAGCCCTCCTTATGCCCTTTGCTGTCATCTAATTGGCGGTCAAGAAGATCATCTTCAATCAGATCAGATTTGCTTACAAGAACTGAAACATACTGAGAGAGACTTGATTGACTCATCTCATTTTCCTGAACATGAAATAGCAACCTTGCAATGATGCTCCAGAGTGCACTCCGGGCTTCTAGATCATCCGAAGCAAAAGGAAATATCTCAAGCAGCCCCCGTAAGAAAAGCAAATCTGGATGGATCTAAAAGTCACTTTTAATTCTAATAAAAGTCAGGAAAATAAACAAAAAGAACAAAAAAAAGAAAAAGGTATGCAAAGATGATGGCATTAGGAAAAAATTTGCAGATAAGAAGCATCAATAATTTACCCTGTGAGATCTCTGAAGCTAAATCAGATACATCAGAAAGAATATTTGCAATCAGTACAGCAGCAGCAACACGAGCTGGCAACCTGCAGAAGAGATATCAATCAACTCGGAAAGCCCATTACAAAATATTCACAGGTTCTACTGATGCACAGTTTTCTTATGACAAGGATCTTCTTTTTTTTTTTTTGCTAGAGGCTAATAGTTAGTCTTCAATTTATACAATACTTACAGTATCCAATAAATTTCTTTATTAGTCAGGGCAGACAACTCCAAAGTTCAAAAGATATAGAATAGTCAAGAATCAAACATTCAGCAAACTAACAATTATCAAAACATTATCTAGAAAGGGTGAAATGAAACAGCATTACCAAAAATTACACTAATCCTATATCTATATAATATACCAGTATTTTACGATTTTCAGCAAGCTAGAATGTACCTTAACTTTGTCAGGGAGTTTGACCATGCCATAAGCCAGTCTAAAAACTTCCTTATTTGAACAGATTTCCTGAGAATTACCATCTATAGCAGAAACAGCTTCAATTGCGCGAAGGACTACATCAAGAATTGGGTACCTGAAATGTCATACTAAGATCACCTTCAAGGTCTACACAGAGGCACCTCATTAAGTAAACAACTTGAGTGCTTGTTAGAGCACCATGCATCCAACTCATAAGCATTATTAATGCGGTTCTACCCAAGGCATAGTTAAATATTATGCTTTATGATAGAAAAACATCACACAAGTTTTCCTAAAGAGTTGAATAAGTTTCCATAACATTCTTTCACAGCCATTACTTGAAGCAGGCCACGACAGATTTGGGGTCGAGGTAAAAATCAAAAGATATGCCAAGCATCATCTTCTAAGCTAAGTTCCATAAACAACATCTGTAGTGTACGCACAGATATGGGCCACTATGGAAACCATGTTTCACCTCATTAATTGTCATTTTCAAAGATTTACAAACACTTATGTTATAAAGATTCGATGTCAAATTTATTTAATTAATTTGTCAACAAACTAATGTCCATGTAAACTAGTAACCATATATAATGTGTATTTTCAGAAAAGAATTATACATATATAGAAAAAATATGTAGTGATGTATTTTCAGAAAAGAACGAAGAAAGAGATCCTAGAGGATTTGTTCTTTCAAGAAAGCTATTAATAGATAATGTTGAATTTCACCCCAAGGGAAGCCATTTAGTTCTGACGTACACGTGTAAATAAATGTGCATATTCATCTATGTACAGACTAATTCAACTAACCAACCAACCAAATTATATTTTACTATCTTATTATATTTTGAACTTTTCATAAACTTCTCATCATCATTTAGCCGATGTATTTTCCATTTCTATATAGTCACACATTGTGCAACCTACATTAATTTGAAAACCACAACAGAAGCATAACTCACAAACTCAAAATCTTAAAAATCACAGGAGTTGAAAGAAATGATCACCAAATACTAAAAATCTAGCATCTGACAATGAAGGAATTTTATGCACATGAATGTGAACCCGGTAATGGCTAGAGCAGAAAACTTACTGAATTTGTACTATTGTCATCTTTGAGGATTTCAGTAAGCATTTCAACAGTTGATGAGCATTTCTGATCACCAGCAGCAAGGCAGAGAACAGCCACACATTGAGCTATTGAAAACAAAGCCTGTTTTGCAACACCACCCGACTGTGGAGATGATTTAGCACTTGAAGAGAGTCCAGTAAGGCATCAAAACTCATGTTTGCTGAATAAACTAATGTAGCAAAAAAGTTTTGCAAAGCCTGCGATTGCAACAAGCAAGGGTTTAAACAAGCACATATTATAGATCAAAATGCAATTCGGGTAGAATGCAGATGTACCGAAAGGGCTTGCCCCTGCAGCAAGCAACGAGCTTTTGATTAATGTTAGTGCTTGTGGAAGATCTTTGTTTCTAATTGCCAAACCAATGTTTGGGCTTGACCTCCTGTCAGCCATCATGGCGCAACAGAGTTTGAGGGCAAGAGCCGTCATATGCAAGTCTGAATCACTGGCAAATAGGTTATGAAAGATAACTATTATCAGAAAGTAATCTACAAGCCAGACCTTACGGAGTTTAAAATGAAGGGGGAAAATATGAAGTGAAGTATTAAGAGAAAACCTTATCAAAGTTGAAAGTTCCACAATGATAACTTCATAAGCAGATGGACCAATACTATCACCATAAGCAACTATCAGGGAATTTAGGGTTCCCAATGTAGCCTGCCTTAAAGCCCGATTAGCCTATTTTCCAAAATAAGCAAACAAAGTTCATAAATAAATTTGGCAGATATTGAGTGATTCTCAAATAATGATCAAAGGAACTTGAGCATGATTTAAAAATAACAATATGACAATCACAACCAGATCCATACCTTCCGTAGGAATGCAGTCAGTTCTGCAATTACATGCTCCAAAACACATGATAAATCAATCTGAAGAGGAGAAGCAGCAATGACAGCAAATGCCTATATACAAAATACTAAAGGTCTTTAGATAACCATAATCCAGTGGCACGGACAAACACCCAACCCTCTCACTCACAAAAGCAGGTGTCAGAACACAGTAAATTAAATCCTCACCCTTTCTCCAACTGAGACCCTAGTTATGATGGTATTTAAAAATGGCAACCAATTCAGCATTTCTGCTTACACCCTACCAACTCACATTTCTAGCAATTCAACAGTGCATCTATGGATGCAACAAATACAAACTCAGTATGTGTTGTGGACAATTAGAAGTGTAGAGGAGGAAGTACATCCAACTACAGGTTCAAAGCTAAATTGGGACAAAGAAAAGACTTATATATATATATATAGATCAAACCGAGTCTTTTTTGAGAAGAAATATTACACATATTTAGAAAATAAGGCTCAAGCAAGTGGTATCCACAGAGACAAGCAACATTAGCACAAAACCCAGCTAAAAGACATTTCCAGCACATGCAAAGGACCAACCTTCACAGCTGTAAGTCCGGTTATCTCATTTCCCATTCTATCAACAAGTACAGGAAGGGAAGCAGGCAATTCTGTGCTGAGGTTATCACCAAATGTTGCCACAAGAAGTCACATGCAGGAGATAGCACACTCCTTAACCTCCTGGAAAAGAAGAAACATGAGACACAACAAAAGCATTCAAGCAGAACACTGAGAAATACTGACCTGATCTTGATCTTGGTTTGTCAAGCGTGACATTATGGCATTGTCTATTGGATGAACATAAGCTTTAAAATCAAAGCCTAAACCCTACATCACAAGACCATTTAAAAGATTAGAATAGGCCAAAGAAGCTCTCAAACTCCAAAAGAGAATAGCAAAATCACCTCTATATTTGGGCGCACAACACGGACAAGTTCCCCACATACTCTTAATGCCTCAGCCGTAACTTTGTGATAACGCTCACCAACGGCAGATAAAACAGGACCAGAAAGAGCCTGCAAATAACATGCCTTAAAATGTAACTGAACCAATAATAACACTTACGCTGTTGTCTACTCATCAAGATGATGTACAGATCAAAGTTGTACAAATTGCATGAAACATGCAACAGCAGATTACTCCAGAAACATGCTGTTAAGAGGACAGCATAACAATATATTTTATCAAAACACCAATAACACTATCAAGTAAAGGAATACACACAGAAGAAAAGGGTCACAAACTGAGGACTTTGTGATGTAGCATAATTCTCTTACTTTCTAGTTTTGACTAAATTCTAGAGGCATTTAAATACCAAAAGTTCATCAAATATGAAGCTCTCCTATGCATGAGGATACCTAGAATGAAGGTGAAGATGTCTGACCTATTCCAAGAACATGGACTTAGATGGGCCTCTCTTTTTTCCCCAGTTTGGGGATTTTAGAACCTTTTATTAGGAAATAAGTGTTTTAACTTTGGCTTGCAAAATCTCTACTATGAAAGGAGTCCACTAAATAGTAAATAGGTCTACATAAGTAGACAAGATAACAAGTGTATCAAACTAAAGGAGGACTACCAAAACAAAAGAACAAAATAAAATGCAAGACACCATGTTATATCATCATTAGGGTTAAGAGAAAGACAAGGATACCTGAGCTGAAGAAGCTGATTTGGAAGGATTAGGAGGCTTGCTCTCTTCCCCCATCCCCATCGAGTTGTTTCAAAAAAAGAAACCTTCAACTTATGCTTTTTGTGACAACCTTCGTGAATCTGCAATAATATCTATATATAACCGTCTTAGTTGATAGAGTAAATTCAAGGATATATATATAATATCTTTATTTCCTTACTGGGGGGTAAGGAAATAAATTCAAGGGGCTGCCTCCAATTTTCATCAATAGTAAACAATTATGATGGGATGTAAATGATTGGACTTGAATATGACTTCAATCATGTTTTTCTCTTAACAAGCAAGTTTTTATACATGGGAGTACATCCAATAGGATTAGGAAGCATACACATGGACAACTTTCAGCCACACTACTCAACACAACATTACAAAGTTAACTAACAACATATGAAGTTAACAAAAGACATAGAACTTAATTAAGCATTGTTAGAGAAATCTCCAATTCAATCTCTCATCAAGTGATTCATGTACCACAATGATTCATGTTTGAAATAATTTGGAGTATCTAAAAATGTAGCGGCAGTTTTTGGCAATGCCTATCTTACTACAATTGAGTATATATCATTTATATACATGCAAGCAAAAAAAAAAAAAAAAAAAAATTGACCAAAAAGATAAACTTTGATTCAAGTGTCATTGTTTGAGAACCTATATCATAAATTGAAAACACCTGTGAAAATTTGTCATTTTAATGCAACTCCTTAATATGTTGCCTACAGAAAAACAAATGAGCAGCACAGCAAACATAATCGATGAATATATGACTAACAAGAAAGGGCTATTTACACAGTCACACATTTCCACATGTAGTCATTGAATGGGAAGATAATTCTTCTAGGATGGCTAGATATCGCATGCAAACTATAAACAGGCCATGTACACAGTTCTATATCTTGAAAAAGTAGTTTTTTAACCCCCTCCCCCCCCAAAAAAAATAAGGATTAGAAGACATCCTATAATGAATGTGGTGAAGCGTCAAGTTATATTTTTTTTAGATAAGTTATTTCTTGTTAATAGAGCAAGATGTAGAGCCATCCTAGAAGAATTATTAACTGCATCACTTAACCATATGTCAATCATGAGAACAAAAAGTTCCACTAGTTCTTAGACTAAACAAACAAGTTAAAGTTACTCCACCATAAAATGTGTAGATTGAAATTATGTAAGCCCAAAGAATTATCCGTCTAATTCAAATGCATATTTAGGAAAGATAATACAAACCTCTTCGTTCTTGTGTTCTATCAGTGGAGAAAACCAACCACTAGTAACCATAGAAATGTATGATCTCTTGCTTGATACATCCTAGACAATCCCAACAAGTCAACCTTGAGAAACATATCAAGAGAACCCCAAATTAACCTAGTTTTAATCTTGAAAAGAAGACTTTAAATTCAAGACTTCACATGACATCCTACATTGTTGACTAAATAGGACTTTCTAGGAGATGTTGATCACCTAACATAAGTAATTTTTTGAAAGGCAGTTACGAAGTTGCTAATCTATCCTAACTACATCTACCTTTGAAAAATAATTGTCCAAACAAAAAAAACCGAATCTAACCTGTGGGTGAGATTATGGGTTCAAGACTCACTGAATGCATGTATAACTTACGTCAAAACTAAGTTACTTTGTGTCTGGCAATTTAGAAGAGCAAACTTGATGCTTGATCTACAATACACCTATGAAGCAGGCCTAAAGTTCAGAATTGCTTCTACAACGATTTTGGAGAATCCTATTGAATGAATACATCTCAAAGTAAACCTCAATAAGGCATGAAAACAGCAGGAGACAATGAATGATGAAAAGTTGTTCAGCGGACCAACCCAAAGTAACAGGTAGTAGGCTATGATGAGTTCAATATGGAATTCCCATTAATCATGAGAATGACGCGGTGTAAAGGCTCAATAGGGGTAAGCATATTAGACAATCAACTGTAAAAAGTACATGATGCATGCATGTTAGTGGATATGAATGTGCTGTGAAAAAAAAGAAAATCACATTTCAGCTTCCAATAGATAAATCCCAAAAATGAGCAATGAAACAATCATCCATTTCAAAGCCAAAGTTACCCAAGAAAAAAAAATGGAAAGATAACGACTTGGTATAAATTCCATTATTCTATTAATCTTATTGAAAAAATCGTCCATTGCCACAGCAAGAGCAACTCCAACAACATCTAAAACAGCCAAAGCCCAAAAACCTCAACCTACATAATTCAGTAAAATGAATTCAAGCACCAATTTCAAGGGCTAGAAAATTGACAAACATAAAAACCCACTAACCCGAAAGATCCCGAAACAAGAAAGTGATCTCAAATCCCACCAAGGCATCATGTGAACAAACCAAAGCCATACAATAATGCAGATGAGCAATGAGCAAAGTGGGTGTCGTAGAAATATAACCATAGGAAGATTCCTACTAGCCTGGTGGTGGTGAGATTAAGACGAATACATACAAATGGTCACATCCACAATGAAGATGATCAAGATTAAAAAAAGATACATAACACTAAATCATGTGTCTTTCTCGTGCAATCCTTTGACATATTTCCAAGTGTTCTGCATATGTTTGGCTTCAATATATTCAAATCTCCTTTTTCTTTTTTTCTTTTTTCTAATAAAATGAGGAAATTTATTGAAATCTTATTTGCTTGTTGTGATGATTTATCTGTCGTTGCCTTTTTGTATTTCAAACTAAACTGAAATCCCAACTAAACACAATCGCATAGAACCCAAAATAAGATCAAAATCAAACTAAACCCAAATCAGATAGAATTCAGAATAAGATCAAAATCAAACTAAACCGAAATCTCAACTAAACCAAACCTAATTGCATAGAACCCATAATCTGATCGAAATTCCTCATAGTTCCTCCAGTCAACAAATCAAGGCTACAATGCGCTTAAGAAATTTTGGGAGATAAGAAAAATAGAGAAGCTTTACCGAGTTAAACATAACCCAAACATAGATAAAACAGATGCACGTAGGTTTGGATCTCCATTTCAAAAGAAAAGAACAAAAAAAAAAAAAAAAACCAAAACAAAACAAAATCTGAAGCAAAGAATAGCTTTTGAAGAGGAATACATACCTTAATTGAGAGAGCTCGTGAAGAGGGAGATAGCAAAGGACAGGAAATGATACTACTCTTTCTCTCACTCTCTCTTCAATGACAAAAGAGGCCGGATTTTAGGCCGAAAATTCAGTGCTCCTCTGATCGATCAAGTTGGTAGATTTTCATAACCGGATTTTTGGCCAAAAAATCAGGGGTGTGGGATATAGTTGGTAGATTTCTATGAGGAAAATGGATGAAAACATGTAAAGATGCAAAAAGACGGAAAAAGAAAGAACTAAATTATGCCTCTCATTTTGGGTTTCAGAGATGAGGGTTTGTGGGGGGAACGGGCTGCCTCTCGTGGGGGAATGGGTTCCAGCCGGAGATGATGGAAGAAAGTGGAGGTGGTCGTCGGTGGCGATGACGGTGGGGAGAGGAGAGGACGCACGGTGCCGGTGGGGGGAGAAAATGGGGTTGGAGAAGAAAAAGGGGGAAATGAAAGGGTTTTCAGCGGCAGTGACGGTGGGGAGAGGAGATCACGCAACCGGTTTCGGTCAGAGATCACGGCGCCAGTGCCGGTGGAGGGAAAGAGAATGGGTTTTTAGGGGAAGTTTTTGGAGGGAGACGGGAAAATGAACGTACGCAGGCCTGTAATTGTTTTGATTTGTGTTTCTTTAAAAAAAAAAAAAAAAAAGAGAATGCAGAAGACAAACGTGGCATGTGCCACGTCACCCATGTGCCACGTCACCTTCGTGATTACTGTAGAATCACGAAGGTTGTATATGTTTGCTATTGTGCTGATCATCTTAGTAGAGCTGCCATTGCCAAATTTAACCTTGTGGTGATAGCACTTTGTATACATGAAACTGCCCTAGCTTCAGCTTCCAACACTTGGACTTGAACTCTTTCAACACTAACTCACTATCCTTCACATTTTGATAGGAAGCCAAGGGTTTCTATCACTTGAGAAGAGAAAATAAAAGGAAAAAATGAATAAATTGACCGTTTCAAGGGCATCAAACCTCCAATTGATCACTTCGAGGGATCAACCTCCAAAAGGGAATAGGATCCTCTCTAGTCCAAAATGGACTAGAGAATATCCAGTTCATAGCTATGATTTTTTCTCAAAAATCCTACGGCTACAAATGGGACATCTGTCCCACTAACAAAGAATAATAATAAAATATTATTTAAAATTAAAAAATAAAATAATTAAAAAAATGAGTGGCTGGCCACCCCATCTTGGCCATAGGGGGTGGCCGGACCACCCCATTTTAGCTGGGCTGGCCAGGGGTAGCCGGACCATTGGCGATACTCCAGCATCGCACAATGAGTACATGGCTTCCCTCCATGACAATGGCACTTCGTGCAAAGAATAAACTTGGCTTTGTTGATGGATCTATCAAGCCACAAAAGACACCAATGAGCTGCAACAGTGGGAGCAACATAATGATCTTGTAAGTTCGTGGATCCTTAATTCTACATATAGTGACATTTGTGGGAGTATACTCTTGTTGAATCTGCCGAAGAAATATGGCTTGCTCTTAGGGAGCATTTTGTCCAAACAAATGCACCCAAAATCTGTCAACTCAAACAGTCCATCTCATCTTTGAAACAGGAAGAGTCATGTGTTTCTACCTACTTTACAAAGATGAAGGCACTATGGAATGAATTGAATTCACTTAAAGAGTAGTAAAGCCTTGCATTTGTGGTCATGGTAAAGCAAATACCACACAGCAGCAGTAGGATCGCATAATGGAATTCCTCCAAGAGCTCCATGAACAATATTCAGTCCTTCGTAGTCATATTTTTCTGATGGATCCTTTTCTGAATGCTACAAAAATCTATGCTATGGTTTGCCAAGAGAAGAAGCAGCAAGAAATACACTCTCTGTCTCCTTCCATAACTGCACCAGAAGCTGCAGCTCTCTCAGTCAATCCAGGACCCTCTAATACTGTCAATCGTGCTAATATTATCCCCAATAATGATAGGGATTCTTGCTCCAATCCCTCAGCTAACAGATCAAACAATAACAACCAACGCAGTTGTGATGGAAGGCCCAACAAACCAAATCTTCATTGCGATTTATTGCAGTTATAACAACCACAAGAGACATGTTTTTTACAGGCTTCATGGTTTTTCCAATGATCAACAAAGGAACCCATCAAAGAACCAGGGCTATTCAGGATCCTCCACCTCAAGACCTGAGCAACCAGATCAACGAGTATTAGTATCTTCACCACTTATTAGTCAGGAGCAATACAAAAAAAATCTTGCCATGCTCTCTTCAGGCACCATCAACTCCCAAGCCAACTTAGCAGGTATAGCACTCTGCACCATCAACTTCTGCTTGGATTATTGACACTGGAGCATCAAATCACATGTGCTCTTCTCTGCCATCTTTCTCATTTTATTCACCTTGCACCCTCTCTCATGTTCAATTACCTAATGGCTCTCTCATGCACAGGTTATACGCATTGGAACCATTAAATTTTCCCAAAATTTCAACTTGGCAATGTCTTCTATACGGTATATACCATCTTCAGTTCAATCTCTTACCTATTCTTGACGATGGTTGCAAGTGTGTATATATATATATTATTGCCCTGTGAAGGGCTGATCCTAATCTCAGATTGCTGTAATTAAGGGTTAGGGACTAATTTGTCCCCATGCCCAATAGAAACTCAACAAGGGTTATGCTATTCTCACCCAGAATTAGGATATCCTACTTCAAACTAAGCTAATCCAATGCGGAGCTAACCACCCTTAAACCATAATAAGAGACAGAATACATGGCTCTTGAGGATTGCCATAACTTGGAGCAGATTCAGGTACGGATTGAAGGAGATACCAAGGGAAGGCATAAGCCATTGGAGCATGTTCAAATAGAGGGATGAAATAGGTGATGGTTAATAGTAATTTTAGATGGATAGGTTTAATGATCTCATTTAAAAATTACGGTTGATGTGCAAAAGTTATATGTATAGATTAATTCCAACAGGATCTAACAGACAAATTATAACAGAAGGATTTGTATTTGTCACTACCAACTAAACAAATAAATTGTTCAAACTTAAAATGTAAGGACCAAACTGACACTCAAATTTCAGTCTAAGCATAATATCCATAAGAATCACAATATCTTTTAGGAAAATATGACAATCACATTATTTCTATTCTCAACCTGCCGGACAGACGATGCCAACAAAGAAAGAACTAAAAGTTACATAAAAAGGGATCAAATTTATAAGGTTATAGCAACAACAAAAATAATAATAATATTAATAATATATGTGTTTCTATGCATACAATTCAAACTGAATCAGCTTAATAACAAGAACATATTTAGAACCCACAACTAAAAACTTGAAAGGGATATAATCAAACTTCGTCTTACACAATATACACAAGGAAAGCGAAAAGATAAATAAATGAATAAGCTAAATTAACAACTCTAAGAACGTTACAATAAACCAAAAAAAAAATCAAACATAAACAACCAAACCGATAAATTTTCTAGCAATGCCCTCTATCTTCGGGTTTCCAGTACCAGTCTAGATTATAAGAAAACAGCTCACAGATTGAAGAGCACAGGATGGAAAATTGGAAAATAATACCCAAAAAAAAAAGATAAGAAAGATAGAAAGACTCACCCGAAGAAACCTTCATGCTGTGAAAGAAGAAGAAGCACGCTCTTGCAGGAGAGGAAAAGGGTCGCAAAGAAATAACATATAGAGCAAAAATGAGAAGCACCCAGAAAGCAAAGGGGAAGGAAAAAGGTGACTAGGGAGAGAAGCAAAACGAGGGTTCCTATAAAGTAAGTGGAGGTGGAGGTGGTCGTCGGTGGCGGTGACGGTGGGGAGAGGAGAGGACGCACGTTGCCGGTGGGGGGAGAAAATGGGGTTGGAGAAGAAAAAGGGGGACATGAAAGGGTTTTCGGCGGCAGTGACGGTGGGGAGAGGAGATCACGCCACCGGGTGCCGGTGGAGGGAGAACGGGGGTGGGGTGGAGGGAGGGAGAATGGGTTTTTGGGGGGAAATTTTTGGAGGGAGACGGGAAAATGAACGTACGCAGGAAATGAAATCTGCCCTGTTTTATTCGGGTGTTTTTTCAAAAAAAAAAAAAAAAAAACAGAAACGTAAAAGCCTGACGTGGCAAGTATATCACCACTCTTTATAAAAAGGTTTGTTAACCCAAGTTTGCGGCCTGGAGAAGCAGTTTTTACAGCGGTATAGCATTACTCGCCTGCAATATATAACCCATAATTTTCTTTAGGGTTTCTCACTTTCTCCTCCGCCTCCATCTCTTTAAGCATCCCATTCTCGCCGCCGATCGGCTCCACCACAGTCCCCCCTGGTATCAAGAGGTACTCGATCGGCACCTTGATTTCTGGTGAGCTTTTGTTCAGTGTTTTGGTATTCCTTAATCTGTTTTGTTTTTGTTTTTTCTTTTTTTTTTTTCTTTTTTTTCTTCATATTTTGTTCGAATATGATATTGTATTTGGTTGCTTATATAACCCATCATTTTCTTTAGGGTTTCTCACTTTCTTCTCTGCTTCCATCTCTTCCACCGGCCCACTCTAATCGCCGATCGGCTCACCACAGTCCCCCCTGGTATAAAGAGGTACTCGATAAGCACCTTGATATTTTGTTTGGTTTTCTGGTGAGCTTTTGTTCAGTGTTTTCTGGTTTTCCTTGATTTGTGTTTTGTTCATATTTTGTTCGGATCTGAAATTGTATTTGGTTGCTTAGAAAAACGAGGAAGAGAAATTCATATTTTGGATCTTATTTTTGATTTTATAGTTTTTAGTTTGATGAAAAGCTAAGATCATGTATATATATTTTCAGATTTTAATTTTTTAATAAAATAAAAAAAGTTACTTTTTAAAGTGATGATGTGTTAAATGCGTTGACGGGAGTTAACGGGCATTATTAAATTGGACTAAAAACAGGAAAGGAGTCGAATGAAACTCGCAAAAAACTTAAGGATTTAAATTTGGGATTTAGAAACGAGGTACTAAATTGAAATGGCACATTTACTCAGGGAGGTACTAAATTGAAATATTTCCCATAAATATTTTTTAAAAATTTATTTATCTAAAACTTTGTATTCTTATATTGTTCTTTTGGCTGTGGTTTTTTTTAAGCTTGTGGCATCTCACGTAGCAAAACGGTAGGCATGGAAGTGGTGGCTTCTATCATTGTTGGAGCCATTGACTGTTTTTTTTGTTGCGAGGACCCTGTCAAACTCCTATCAAACTTTGATATTTTGGAAAATGAGATGAAAGGCCTCTTGTTTGTCAAAGATGTAGTGGAAAATGAAACAGAATTAGCTGAGAAAGAAGGGAAAGTACTGAGAACTCAAGTTATGGACTGGCTTAATGAGGTTGAAGAGCTTCAGCTTAAAGTTAGTCAGATTCAAGCAGTAAAGCCTTCTCGACGGTCCTTAAATTGTAGTAAACAGTATAAAATAAGCATGGAAGTGGCAGAAAAGCTCAAAGATATACAAGGGCTCCTAGAAGCTGGGAGGTCACATTGCGGTGCTGTGGCTGTTAATCATTCCATTGCAGTGGAGCACATTCCTGGACCAATAATTCAAGATCAAACAACACCATCAAAGACGTTGGCCAAAATTATGGCTTTATTGTGTGATGATGAAGTCCGAAGGATCGGTATTTGGGGAATGGAAGGGGTAGGCAAGACTACCTTGGTAAGAACCTTGAACAATTATCTCAAGAATATTTCTTCAACGCAGCCTTTTGGCATCGTCATATGGGTTACTATTTCCCAGAATTTGGACATGAAAAAAGTCCAGACACAAATAGCTCGAAGATTGAATTTGAAGGTGAAAACAGAAGATAGCCCAGAGCAAATAGCTATTCAACTTTATCAAAGACTTCAGAAGGAAATAAAATTTCTTCTCATTCTAGATGATGTCCGGAAGGAAATTGATTTAGACTATTTCGGTGTCCCACAGCCAGAAGATCATAAGGGTTCTAAGATCTTATTGACAACTCGATCTTTTGACGTTTGTAGGCTCATGATGACCGATAGAGAAGTTAAAGTGGCTGTTTTAAATGATGATGAATCTTGGCAATTGTTTTGCAGAAATGCAGGGAATGCAGCCAGCCTTCAACACATTTCACCAATTGCAAAAGCAATTGCTAGAGAATGTTGTGGATTTCCTTTGGCCCTCGTCACCATGGGAGCTGCTATGAGAGAAAAGACAAACGTCGAACTGTGGAAGCATGCGTTAAATGGATTGCAAAGAGCAGCAGTGTCTTGTCCACCACACATCGTGGATAAGATCTATAAGCCATTAAAATGGAGTTACGACTCATTAGATGGTGCAAGAATAAAATATTGTTTTCTGTATTGCTCTTTGTTTCCCGAAGACTTCTCAATTGAAATAAGTGAACTCACACAGTGCTGGCTAGCAGAAGGGTTGCTAGATGAGGAAGAAAACTATGAGGATTCATTCAATAGAGTAATTGATTTGATTGGAGTTTTGAAGGATTCTTGTTTGTTGGAAGATGGTGCCCATGAGGACACTGTAAAGATGTGTGCCATTGTACGTGATGTTGCTATATGGATTGCATCAACCTTTGAGGATGGATGTAAATCCCTAGTTTGTTCAGGGATTGGCTTGAGCAAGATGCCAGTTTTTGAGTTATTTGATAATTCTCTCAAAAGAGTTTCATTCATGAATAACAAGATAACAAAGCTGCCTGATTGTGTGGTAAGATGTTCAGAGGCCTCCACTTTGCTACTACAAGGTAATGTTACCCTTGATAGGGTTCCTGAAAGATTCCTGGAAGGATTTGAAGCACTTAGGGTCCTTAATATCAGTGGAACCCACATCCACTCATTGCCTCTTTCTCTACTTAAACTTGGTGAACTCCGTGCTCTTCTTTTAGGGGATTGCTTCTATCTTGTAGAGTTACCCCCGCTGGAAGGTCTTAGTAGACTTCTAGTGCTTGACCTCTCTGCCACTGGTATTAGAGAATTGCCAAGAGGGATGGAGAACTTGAGCAACTTGAAGCAACTGAACCTATCTCGCACTAACTACCTAAAAACCATTCGAGCTGGAATTATATGTCGGTTGTCTTGTTTAGAGGTTCTGGATATGACACTCAGTGGTTACTGTTTCAGTGTGAATGGAGATGTAAAAGAGGAAATGGCATGTTTTGAAGAGCTAAAATGCCTTGAGCAATTACTTGTTGTATACATCAGCTTGAAGAGTATCCCATCTTTCAGCAATGAAGATCTTTCCTGGATAGATAGATTAAGAAAATTCCACTTTTCTATCGGCCTTATGGGGAAATTCTTGCCAACTAGGCATGAAAATAGGGCAGTGTCTATCAGCAGTCTTGATTTTCGTTCAGAAGAATTGATTGGGCCATTGTTGAGTAGTGCAAGTTCTCTCAACTTAGGTCATTGTTTGGGACTAAGTGATATGCTAGAGGACTTGGTCAATAACAGTATTGTCTGCTTTGTTGGTTTGAAATCTCTTACTATTCAGAGTTGTAGGTGCAGTGAATGGCAAGGAGGATGTGCTGCCCAGTATGATCTACTACCAAACCTAGAGGAACTTTATCTCCGAGACCTGAATTTTGGAGAAAGCATTTCAGAACTGCTTGGCCGTCTTGGATTGAGATTTCTTAGGTTAAAATTAATAGAAGTGGAGTGGTGTTTTGAAATGAAATATCTTGTGTCCTTTGGTCACTTCATTCACGCCCTGCCAAACCTACAAGTAATCAAGGTACGGAACTGTTACGTGTTAGAAAAGCTCTTTAGTTATGATTCCATGCAATATATTGCTCCAGATCCTGTTGTTCCAAGCCTGCAGATATTGGAACTGTTGAGCCTCCCCCAATTAAGTACTCTTTGCCGAGACGAAGAGACATGGCCGCTTTTAGAGAAGGTTTGTGTGTTTGGGTGCAATTATGTTAGAAAGCTCCCTCTTATTGACCAAAATGCAGAAAACATAAAAGAAATAAAAGGAGAATCACAATGGTGGAACGCATTGGCGTGGCATGCTGACACAACCAAATCAAGTCTGAGGCCTTATTTTCATCCAATTCGAGCCATTTTAGAACCTAGGGAAGAGGTTCTGAGTGATTGAGGTGTTCAGTATTGGTTTTTGCCTATTGTTTGGTTTATTTGTGAGAATTGTTTTATGTGTAAGCTTTTCTATTTACATTAATTTGTGTGCTAGTGCTTATTATGTAAAGCATAGCTTTAATGGAGAAACCTTTTTCAGAATATATGAAGATAGAGGCTTCTGACATCTTGGTGAGTGGAGTCCAAATCCCGGATAAACTTACCATTCTAGTCATCCGAACTTCTTGCAAATATGATCCCCATTCTACTTCATTTTTAAAACATGCTAATTAGTGAACATAATGTTGCAGTCCCATAAAACTGATTGTCACTGATTAGAATTTCCTAAATGATTTTCTTTGCGGCACCTCGTGCTTTAAAAACAGCTTTTCCTTCATTATTTAGCAACCTTCGAACGAATTTTAAAAGAAGAATGTAGGTAAGAATTCTGCGTGCAAACTCAATGAAACGTGAAAAATGGTCATGTTCAGGTTCCCCTTCACAACTTCTGTCCCTAAATCTATTCAACAACTTCACCCGCTCCATTTTAGTTTTTCTCCTCGGACTTCCCAGCAGTATTTTTGAAAAAGGTCTGCCAAATTCAACTTGAAGAACACCAACTCCCAAAGCATTATGCCCTCGCCTCCACCCATTCACTCTTCCAGGATTTCACCCTGCCATAGCTACCACATCTAAAGCTACAGAGAACCATTTATCCCAACGGATGCTCGTCACCAAGTAGAATCAAGTAGATGGCTGCCAAAAATTCCAGCAGTTAATCAAACAAGTCAGTAAATAAAGTCGATACTTCACACAATTGTTGAAAACTTTTGCAGCTTTGCCTTAATCCAAAGATCGAAATAGCAACCTATTTGCCCTTGATACCCCTTGACATAAGGGGAAGATATCGTCTAAAACAATTAATTGGGGTTAATTTTGCTCTCCAGTAACAATATAGAAATTTTCTGGTTTCCTTGAAGCCCCTCGTCCACTATTTTTCTCACTTCTCTCTCACACCGCAACACCTTTTCTTTTTCTGCAGCCCAACTTTCTAGTGGCTTTTGTGCGGCTTTGGTTTGATTGCTCTTCTCACTCAGACTTGTGCCTCCTTTTGTAAGATGCAAAGTTGGCTATTACTTCTCCTAATACAAGCCGGCTGAAATAGAGTCCAAAATCCAATAGAGAAAACAAACACCGAGCCCACACACTCGGAGAACCAGTTTTTCACGGCAACAAAAAACGCACAAGCCATTAAAGAAACACATTTGGCCTATGACTTAAATGTGTTCAAGTCGAACTCACGTCAACGGTATCGATACACATCTCCAGTACTCTGTACTTAGTAGCCTTACAAATTTTCGTCCAACCCAAATCAATGGAAGTGTTGGGCAAAATCTGAGCCTCATACTCAAAGTGTAGATAAGTCATATATGCCTATGCATCTTTTACTCAATGTAGATCATATATGGGACAAGTTTTGCTACCTTGTCAGCTAACATCAGCCTATAACATGAGCTTAAGTTGATCCAGTGGAATAGGAAAAAGTAAAAAATAAAAATTGATCCAGTGGTTGATGATGCTCTCAAAGAGGATGCATCAGTTTCTTTATGTATTTTAAATCAAGAAGCCATGGCTTGATATATTTTAGATCATCAATGCAACCAAATGGGTCTCTAGCAGCAAATTTTCGTAACACTAACGAAAGAAAAAAGCGAGATGTATGAACAGTTAAAATAGAGACTCATGGATTTTTTGTTAAATAATGTTCAAGATTATTATGTAATATATATATATATATTATCCCCTCTTGTGTGGACATGTCAATATTTATTTATTTATTTTTGTTGTAATATGTATTATAAACATTAATTTGTCAGCCACTAATTTAATTACTATTGCTTATTATATTTTTTTACCTTTGGGTCTTAAACCAGATTTATGATGAAATGAAATTAACTTTTAATTGTTTTTATGTTTGACCATTGCTTAGTGGGAAAACGGCTTTGACCTTCATTATCAAATGTTTTACGCTTTTTTTATTTATTTATTTTTATTTCATGACCGTTGGGTCATAAGGTGCTTTAAATGCCTTTGGATACTGTAGTAATTTAGTAAATTTACTAAGGCAACTATTAGGTTTGTATAGGGCACACTACCAGAACTTTTGAGAAGATATATATATAACAAAATCCCACTAGAGAAGTACGTAGCCACAAAAGCATTTTCTTCTTAGCAATCAAAAGCCACCTTTTGTTGAAAGTTGGTTTCCTATATTTTTTGAGAAAGATGAAAAACTATTGTTGTTTGGTTTTTCGCTTATCACTTCCCTATTTTATTTGGCGAAATCATCATAGGGTTGTTCTATAATTAGTCTTCGTTTTTGGAAATAGATGGTATAGTCTAATTCTAGGAGGTTGCGTATCAAGAGATCCGACCGCATTGAGTTATATACTCCGAGAGGCACGAATCAACCTTTAAGGACAACACTCTTGCATGATCCAATAGCATTGTGAAATCTTTTCATGCTCTACTTTTCATATCTTATAATTTATACACTTTATTGTTAATTTTCAAATTTATATTATTTTATTTCAATAAGAATTTTGTCCAACATCTAAAATTATTTTCAACAATTTTGTGGTTTGAGAATGTTTTAAATTAAAGATGTTAAAAGCATTGAATAAAGAGAGGTCCACGTAGGGGCAATGGTTGGTGCAGTTTTTGTGGTGGCGCTTATCGTTTGTCTATTATCTATTAGGGAAAAGTTAGATTTTGGACTCTTTGGTTGCTTATGAGATGTAATGAAGGGGACTATTTGGTCTCCTTTGTGATTTTTGATTAATGAAAGTGACTACTTTTCTTTTAAAAAAAAAAATAAAGAGAGGCCCACATGAAAAATAAATATATAAAATTAGAAGGTCAACTTGGCATTGATAAGGCCCAACCCGACACATAAAGCAATTGCTTGCAATACTATGTACATTATGAAGCCTTAGAAGAAGAATTGAGAAGTTGACAGTCTTTTAAATATTTAAAAAATAATATGTACATTTCACATGTTAAAGGAATACATAACATTTATTAAATTGTGTTATAAGAAATTTACCTTAATCCAGTTTTCTTGGTAAAAGAATGTTAGGCTTTTATTTATACAGCTTCATGAAATAGCGTTTCAAATGAGTAGAAAAAGTCAAGCCGCCAAACTGAACCAAAAGAGCCAAAAGACTCGGCATATTTTGAAAGAAAAGCAAATGGCAGCACAAAATGAATTTGGCGCTTAAAGCAGTTTTGAGAGGGATCGGAAATCTTTCCGCGGTGAGGCTTTCTTAATATAATGATTTTATTTATTTATTATTTTTTTTTAAAGTAATCACGCACACATATATATATCCGAAGAGGTTTGATACAGGCACAACCTAAGTCCAACTTTGATCCAACTTCTAAGTTAAATTTCTCTTTCTCTCTCTAATAGTCTAATTTAAGGCTTTTCTCTCTCTAATAGTCTAATTTAAGGCTTTCTCTCTCCTCCACATTAGTTTCTTTTTTAAAACTTAATAGAAAAGTTGGACTTAAGTTGTACCTGTATCATTTTCCATATCCGAAACCTTCTTAGACATGTGGTGTGAACTAATTTTTACTTAAAAATTTGGTCATTAAATTTGTGTAATTAAAGGAATTTAATTATATTTTAATAGTTTTCCATTTATAAATTACTCAAAAAATTAAGTATTATTAATGTCCAAATCCAATAAGGAAACAAATTAAATAATACAAATCTTTTTTTTTTTCTCTCCACGTTTTCATATTTATTAAGTAGTGAACCCGTCCTTAAAGTAAATTGAACCTATCATTTAATATATGTATTAATACCTTACTTAAAAAACCATAATTTTTTTTTTTATATATTAAAAGAACTCATTCTCATTCAATAGAACTCAAGAACAAAAGCTCTTACAATCACAAGGCAAGTCATGAAGTAACCGTAACCAAGGCTACAAAATCACAGGCAGAATCTCATACAAACCAGGCAACAAAGGCCAACCAATCAACCAAATTCAAAAATACATCCGCTACCCCATGACTAAAACAGCAAGATAAACATTCAAATCTGCTTGGCAGGTTCAAAGACTACTGAACCAAGTAGACACCATCAGCTGCACATGAAACATTTATTCCACGACCCTAAAAGGTAAACCCTCTTATGCCGCTACTCATCCTCCTTGATAGTTAAGCTAGTATACACATTCATCCACGACATAGAAGTCTAGACCATTTTTTTCTCCTCAACCCGAAAGCCAGGGTAACATACACATACACGATAACATACACATCCACGGCACACAGGTTAGGATCAAAGGGGATCCAAACGAACCATCGAGGCCAGAGCATTATTACAAGCAAATAACGAATGAAATACAGGGAAAAGAAAAGTAGCAGAACTGAATACAATAAAAAAGAAATACAGGGAAAGAAACCGATCACGTGTACACTGACCCCATACAAAGAAGAGCATGGTGGAAGATCGTCGAGGTGGGGTCGCGAAAAAAGCCTTGCAGTGGACGGAGGGTAGTGAAACCGGCGTGGAGAAGATCGGCAGAAACAGAGGGAAGCCTGGACGCGATCTGGCAGGAACACTGTAGCTGGAGGAGGCGATGGATGCTTGTCGCGGTGGGGGCGCGTGACGAACCTGCAGCAAGCGGAGGACAACGAATCGCCGGACCTTGGAAGACCCAAATAGTGGAACCCAAAAACAAACAGAACTAAGGAAAAAGCCGTCGGGACTAGATCATCAGGTAAATAGCTAGACCCCAAGGGAGGCAAGACTGTCGTAGAAGGAGGAGGCGGGGGAAAAGGAAAAGGGACGGGGGCACTAGGTCTAGGGATATCAAGTAAACTACTAGAGCCCAGTACGAAAGGGACGTGGGAGGAGGGATGACGGAGGCCATCCCTCCTCCCCTGCAGTTACAGCGTTCTGGGAGGGGGGTGGCGGTTGGCTGAAGCTTAAAAAACCATAATTAAAATCCAATATATGCGATTTAAAAAAAATAAAATACCAAAAAATGCGTAGTGTATAGTATATATATATATATATATAGAAAAAACCATATATTGGATTTTAAAAAAAAAAAAAAAATTGTTTATGTGATATTTGTTGTGGTTCAATTCTTACAAAAGTGGTGGATTTGGTGTCCAAAAAAGTATATACTATTTTGGATATAATATATTACTATTTTTTACTCTGGATTTTAGATTTAAATCTTTTTACTCAGTCTCTCTCATTTTCTTATTTATTGTCTTTCATATCATATATTATCTCTCTCTAAAATTCTTGATACACCTTGAAAATACTACAAATTCACAAAATCCAGCGAACTAACAATTTATGAATTTCATTGTAGCGAAAGAAAGAAGACAAAAAAGATAGTTATTTTTAAGGAAAAATTACAGTTTACCCCCCTCACCCCCCAAAATTGACAGCGTTTTTCAATTCGAATACCAAAATTTCAATTTTTGCAATCCACCCCCCAAAATTTCAAATTCTTGCAATTTAACCAATTGTATCCAAAACTTCTCATATTGCCCCTAATTTTTTTATAAATTTAAAAAAGAAAAAAAAAATCAGGGTAGCTGTAGCCACCCCTTTGGCCATCTGGCCAATTTTGCACTCTCATTTTTTTTTTATATAAAAGTTAAAAATTAAAAATTAGGGGCAATATAAGAATTTTGGGATAATATTGGTTGAATTGAAAAAAAAAAAAAATTGAAACTTTAGGTCATTCATGGGTGTGGAGAGATTAGCTAATCGATTTTACGAAAGACTTAAGTTAGACAAAAAAATTCTTCTCATTCTGGATGATGTTTGGGACAAAAATCATTTGGACAATTTGGGTGTCCCGGCCCAGTCCCACAGCTTGGAGATTATGCATATCATAAGGGTTCTAAGATAATCGTCCTCTTGACGGAGTTCCTAAAAGATATTTACAAGGATTTAAAGCACTCAAGGTCCTGAATATGAGTGGGCCGGAATCTGCATCCCGTCAAGGCCTCTTTCTCAACTTCAACTTGGTAAAGTTTGCGCTCTTCTTTTAGGGGTGCTCCAGTCTTCAAGAATTAGCCTCACTGTAAGGACTTGGTAGACTTCAAGTGCTTGACCTGTCTGCCACTCGTATTAGAGAATTGCTAAGAATGATGGAAAACTTGAGCAACTTGAAGCACTTGATCACCTATCCCATACTAACTACCTAAAAACCATTCGAGCTAGAGTTATATCTCGATTATCTGGTTTAGAGGTTTTGGATATGATACTGAGTGCTTATCGTTTCAGTGTGAAGAGAGATATACAAGAGGAAATGGCATGTTTTGAAGAGCTAAAATGCCTTGACCGATTACTTGTGATCATCTACATCAGATTAGAGAGAATCACATATATCAGCTATGAAGATCTTTCTTTGATAAATAGATTAAGACAATTCCACTTTTCTTTCGGCCTAATGGGGAAATTCTTACCAACAAGACATGAAAAAAGGGTGGAGTCTATCAGGTGTCTTGATCTTTGTTCAAAAGAACTGATTCGGCCATTGTTGAGTCATGCAAGTTCTCTCTACTTAGATAATTGTTTGGGACCGAGTGAAATGCTAGAAGACTTGGTAATTAACAGTGTTGGCTGCTTTACTGGTTTAAAAACTCCTGCTATTGATAGTTGTAGGAATAGTATATATGTTTGAGTCTAAATGAGTAGAGTCTCACGATGAAAATCTGTAAGAAATATGAGTGGTTAATATATTATTGTTGGACTTGAATCCAAAATCATAAACTTAAGCTTTTAGGTTGTCATGTGATATCTCAACCTGTTATATTATTGATAGAGAACGGAAACATGTCAAGAAAGTCGTTCTCACATTAAATGGGAACCTTCCTAGCTATGTTCGGATCAGTGAAAACTGGACAGGTTTTCTTAGCGGATAATTAGGTGGCAATAATATTAGTATGATTATAGAAATATCTGAAATAAGAGACATGCTTTGCTTCTTCTTCTTTTTTTTTTTTTTTAATTTGCTTTTCAAATGATGTGATCATAATGTAATTTATTATTTTGAAAAATGTGTAACTAATACAGCAAATTTTTTAATTTTTAATTTTTATTTTTAAGGATGGTAGCATTCTTAAAAACCGACCGTTCCATTGCGTCAATTACACTAATTTTCAAGGAATTTCGATGAGGTTTATCATATTGCTCATTTTTATATCGTCCATTATTGGCTGTCATCCAAAAAATGATGAAACGATGGTGAAGATGATGGAGGGACCCTTTAATAAAACACCTTTTCCTAATTATCGCTCATCAGCCACAGTATGAAAAGAAGAAACGAGAAGGAAAGGAGAAAAACACTAACACGTACTACTTTTTCTGTTAGTCAAATTTAGGTCATTCATGGGTGCCTATGTTTTGTACTAAAAAATCAATTTGGGCCCATTTTTTGACACGCATGGTCGGCAATGGTCGGATTAAAAAAAATGGTAACTTCACTTTATACTCTTAAATTGCCACGCGATTTGACAAGCTTCCAAACTTAAAACTTTTTAATTTGAACAATTGAACTTTCAATTACAGTCAATTTGAACATCTTTGTCAGATTCTAAACATTAAAAGTGAGACAATGACGTTTATACCCCTGATTTTTTTTTATAAAAATCCAAATTTACCATTAATTCCAAATCAAAAAGTTTTTTAAAAAAACAAAAATTAAGAATATTTTAGTATAGGTATTGCCGTTAAAAATTAACGACTAAATCTGATGGATTGGTTTAAATTGACTACAATTAAAAGTTCAGTGGTTCAAATTGAGAGGTTTCGAAGTTTAGAGGTTTGTCAAATTGTATGATAATTCATAAGTTTAAAGTGAAATTACTCCTTTAAAAAAAAAAAAAAAAAAAAACCAAAAAATATGTTATTAGTGGAATTCGAAGGTTCAATATCACTCACATGAAGCGAATTATCTATAGCTCTTCAATTTGGTGTATATACCCCCGGCCCACTCGCTTTGTTAGGTGTGCGCTTTGGAATCTTAATTTCCTTTTTCTATTAAATTAGTTGTCGTCCACTGAAAAGAGGTATATAATGATTTCATTGTTAAAAAAATATAATTAAATAAATATTGGTTAGAATTGTCAGTCTAAAATAAAAATATAATTTGTATCATTACTCCACTATTTTTCTATTTGTTTCTAATAGATAGAAGAGACACTAAAACTGTTGGATTTAGAAAAGTTTATGGTCTCTCGAAATTTTGTTTAAAAATGTAATTTTAGCCTGCAAAATTATCTAGCAAAGATAATTAAGGATACTTAAACCAATATCTTTATTTTCTTTTGTAAGTTTTTAACCAATATCTTGATTATTTAAAGAAGTGCTGAAGTTTCAAGAATGGGTACAAAACTAGACCAGTAATACGAGTAAATGTACGAGAACAACAAGTTCAAAGTATTGGTGATTTTAAAACGCGCGGATTAAAAAGATAGATATTTTAAACATCTATATTGAAGATACAATTTTTGAAAATATAATTAAGTGTTTAATAAAATTGCAGTTTAACTTTTAAAATTGTACATATAATTTGAAAACATAAATTATTCTAAATTTTTCAAATGCTATTTTTTAAAAATGTATTATATAAAAATTAAAATAAAAAGACTTTTAGCCTGCAAAATTGCAGGGCTAAGGGTACCCTGTACGTGCAGTGAGAAGTATTTTGCATGCATAATGGAATAAGTTTAACTTGCATGATAGAATAAGTTTAAGACGTGTAAACAAGTTAAGAATTCATTAATTAATGACTCTTTTTTTCTTTTCTTTTTTTTTTTTAAGTTAATAAAAAGAGAAGTCCATTTTCCACACGCAGATGTAATAAGTGAGCAACTTCCTGGCAAACTTATATATGCCGCGTTGCATCATAAATATTCATAATATAATTAAAAAAAAAAAATGAGAAACTTCTTGGCATCTCTGCTTTCTTTTCAGGTGAAAGAATGGCAAAGGCCGTGGCATTTTCGTTATATTTGTTCAATATATCATGCATGCATGTTCGGTGAAATAACTTTTTATAAAGATTAAAACGTCTTAGCGAAATGGAAAAGGAGACTAGTACAAGACTAGATTGATTAAGGATAGGAGACCCAGATATATAGCGTCTTAGCTAGCCAATATAGTTACTGTGCTCTCATTTTCTTAAGGGTTTCTCAATTTCTCCTCTGCCTTCATTGTCTCTCTCGCTGTCGATCGGCTCCGATCCACCAGTCTCCTCTGATATCAAGAGGTACTACTCGATCGGCACCTTGATATATATATTTTTTGTTTGATTTTCTGTTGATCTTTTGTTCATAGTTTTCTGGTTTTCCGTTATTTGGGTTTTGTTCATATTTTGTTCAGATCTGATATGTTCATCTGATATTGTATTTGGTTGCTTAGAAAAGTGAAGAAGATAAACAAATATTATGGATGTTATGTTTTATTTTTTAGTTTTTAGTCTGATGAAAGCGAAGATCACCAATGAGTTTGGATCTTAGTTTAAGATGCTTTGAAAGTTAATCAGTTTATAAACTTTATAGTGCAGCTACTGATATTAGTTTACGGTGTTTACTTTAAAACTTTGACCCAATCAACACCCAACATCACCGATTAAGTAGAGGCGGTGGAGTAACGTTAGAAAGAGGACTCTTATCCTCCTTGGTATTTTTTATTTTAATTTTCATGTAAAACTACATAATGTCTTTTCAAACTATCAAAATATTGTCAATGTTCTCTTAATGACGAAACTACCTTAGTAAAGTAAAAATAAAAAATGCTAAAAAATTTAAAAAAACTCATTTTTATAAGAAAAAAAAATTAAAATTTTCAATTTTTTTATAAAGATTGAATTTTTTTAAAAAATATATTTTTTTTTAATTCCATTTTTTTAAAATTAAAAAAATAGTTATTTCAAAAAAAATATTTTGATATTTCAAAAAAATAAAAAATAAAAATATTTCGTTTTTAAATTTTTTAATTAAAATTTTATTTTAAAAAAATAAAAATTATTATTCATTTATTTTTTTCGAATTTATATGGCTCATGTAAGTCATATGACCGTTGACCGTTAGTTTTAACCCTTATAACTGATGGAAGGAGGAAGGTGTCATAAGATAGTAGTTTAATTGGGTCAAGTATCATAGTTGGTAGTTCATAGGGAAAAGTGTCGAGGCGTTGTAATTCATGGAAAGAAAAGGTAATTACCCCAAATCTAAATGGCTATTTTTATCTTTTTAATGGCATTGGGGGACATTGAAAATGCTTTGGTAGCTTGGAGAATATTGTCAATTGGATGGTAGTTTGAGGGGGTATGTAGATTTTACCCAATTTTTTATTTCCCTTTCTTTTACCATGATTTGAAAAAAAAAAAAAAAAAAAAAAAAAAAA
>CM017328.1:28432971-28501572 GCA_006937295.1 Carpinus fangiana | reverse complement strand
TGTCAATTAGGTGGTAGTTTGAGGGGTATGTGGACTTTCCCCAATAAAATAAAAAAGCAAAGCCAAAAAAAAAAAAAAAAAATTAAAATTATTTTAATAAGATTTTTTTTGCTCCAAAAAATAAAGTAATCATTTTCTATTTTTAGAATTTAATTTCCCTCAAAAATTTTTAGAATGTTAATGTAGATTAACTAGCGTTATTAAATTGGATGAAAACACAAGGAAGTTCTTTTTCTTTTTTTTTTTTTTTTGGTCAGAAGGAAGAATTTAATTGAAACTCCGGAAAACCTTAAATATTTGGAATAGGATCCTGTCCATTTCAAATGAAATGGATAATATCCATTTAGTGTAAAATGATGGGTAATATTGTAAATTTAGTCATTCAATTTTAATGTTAAGACAATACTACCCTTTATTTTACACTAAATGGATATTATCCATTTCATTTGAAATGGACGGGATCCTGTTCCTAAATATTTCATTTTATATTTAAAAACCAGGGACTAAATTGATCTGGCGCATTTCCCTACGAATATTTTTTTTTTTTTTTTTTTTAATCTAACACTTTCTGTTCTTCTACAGTTATTTGTATGTGATTTTTAGCAAAGCGGTAGCCATGGAAGTGGTGGGTGCAGTTGTTGGTGCAGTGGTGCTACCAATTGGCCGGGTTTTCTGTTGCTGTATCTATTCCAAGATGAAGAACACTGTCAAATTCCAATCAAACCTCGATGTTTTGAAAAAGGAGATGGAAGGCCTCCTTACTCTAAGAGATGGACTCAAAATGAAATGGAATTAGCCGAGCAAGAAGAAAAAGTAGTGAGAAGTCAAGTCATAGAGTGGCTTAAGAAGGTTGAAGAGCTTCAGCTTAAAGTCAATCAGATTCAAGCAATAAGGCTCTCCCAATTGTCCTTAAATTGCATTAAACGGTATAAAATAAGCAGGGAAGCGACAAAAAAGCTCAAAGATATAGAATGGCTCCTAGAAGCTGGGAGGTCACATTCTAGTGCTGTGGCCGTCAATCATCGAATGCCCAGGGCAGTGGAGCGCATTCCTGGACCAACAATTCAAGATCAGACAACACCATCAAAGACTTTAGATGAAATTATGGCTCTATTGTCTGATGATGAAGTCCAAAGGATCGGTATTTGGGGAATGGGAGGGGTAGGCAAGACTACCTTGGTGAGAAACTTGAACAATAAGCTCAAGAGTATTTCTTCAATGGAGTCTTTTAGCATCGTCATATGGATTACTATCTCCCAGAATTTGGATATGAAAAAAGTCCAAACACAAATAGCTCAAAGATTGAATTTGGAGGTGAAAATGGAAGAAAGCCCGGAGCAAATGGCTATTCGACTTTATCAAAGTCTTCGGAAGAAAAGAAAATTTCTGCTCATTCTAGATGATGTATGGGAGAACATTGATTTAGACAATTTGGGTGTCCCACAACGTGAAGATCATAAGGGTTCTAAGATCATATTGACAACCCGATTTTTTGACGTTTGTAGGCACATGATGACCGATAGACAAGTTAAAGTGGCTGTCTTAAATGATGATGAATCCTAGCAATTGTTTAGTAGAAATGCAGGTAATGTGGCCAGTTTGGAACACATTTCACCAGTTGCAAAAGCAATTGTTAGAGAATGTTGCGGATTGCCTTTGGCCCTTGTCACCATGGGAGCTGCTATGAGAGAAAAGACAAAGGTCGAATTGTGGAAGCATGCCCTAAATGAATTGCAAAGAGTAGTGTCTTGTCCACGACACATCGCAGATAAGATCTATAAGCCATTGAAGTGGAGTTACGACTCATTAGAAGGTAAACAAATGAAATATTGTTTCGTTTATTGCTCTTTGTTTCCCGAGGACTTCTTGATTGAAATAAGTGAACTCGCACAATGTTGGTTGGCAGAAGGGTTGCTAGATGAGAAAGAAAACTATGAGGATTCATTCAATAGAGTAATTGATTTAATTGAAAATCTGAAAGACTCTTGTTTGTTGGAAGATGGTGCCCACGAGGGCACTGTAAAGATGCATGACATTGTTCGTGATGTTGCTATATGGATTGCGTCATCCTCTGAGGATGGATGTAAATCCCTAGTTCGTTCGGGGGTTGGCTTGAGCGAGATGTCAGTTGTTGAGTTATCTGATAATTCTCTCAAAAGAGTTTCATTCATGAATAACAACATAAGACTGCAGCCAGATTATGTGGTACAATGTTCACATGCCTCCACTTTGCTACTACAAGGTAATCCTAATCTTGAAATAGTACCTGAGAAATTCCTACAAGGGTTTAAAGCACTCAAGGTCCTGAATATGGGTAAAACCAACATCCACTCAATGCCTCTTTCTCTACTTCAACTTGGCGAACTTCGTGCCCTTCTTTTAAGGGGTTGCCCCTCTCTTGAAGAATGACCCCCACTCGAAGGGCTTAGTAGACTTCAAGTGCTAGACCTCTCTAACACTGGTATCAGAAAATTGCCAAGAGGGATGGAAAAGTTGAACAACTTGAAGCAACTGAACCTATCCTGCACTTGGAACCTGTCCATTCAAGCTGGAATAATATCTCGGTTATCATGTTTAGAGGTTCTGGACGTGGCAAAGAGTTCTTACAGTTTCAGTATGAAGAGAAATGTACAAAATGAAATGGCATATTTTGAAGAGCTAAAAGGCCTTGTGCAATTACTTGTCGTCAACATCAAATTCAAGAGAATCCCAAATTTCAGCGTTGAAGATCTTTCCTTTATAAATAGATTAAGACAATTCCACTTTTTCATCAGCGAAGTCTCTCCAATTGGTTTTGTCTTTGATCCTGTCTTTGAAGTAGTCAACCCTTTAGATGAGAAATTTTTGCCACCTAGACGTGGAGAAAGGGCTGTGACTATCAAGTCGGTTAAACTTCATTCAGAGGAAGTACTGTTTGGGCCATTGCTGAGTACTGCAAATGATCTCATGTTAGTTGGGTGTAAGGGAGTGAGTGATATGCTAGAAGACTTGGTCATTAACAGTGTTGTCTGCTTTGCTGGTTTAAAATCTCTTACTATCTCTAAATGTAGCGGTAGGGTATGGCAAGGAGGATGCGTTGCCCAGGATAATTTGCTACCAAACCTAGAAGAACTTTATCTTGGATACCTGAATTACGGAAAAAGCATTTCAGAACTGCTTTGCCATCTTGGGTCAAGATTTCTTAGACTAAAAATATTAAAAGTGGTGTGTTGTTCTGAAATGGAATATCTTCTTTCTTGTGGTCACTTCACTCAAGTCTTGCCAAACCTAGAAGTAATCAAGGTACGGTCCTGTAAAAGGTTAGGTGAGCTCTTTATTTATGATTCCATGCAATATATCGCTCCAAATCCTATTGTTCCAAGCCTACGGATATTGGAATTGGACTGGCTTCCTCGATTAAGGACTCTTTGTCGAGACGAAGAGATATGGCCGCATGTAGAGCAGGTTCGTGTGGTCAAGTGCATTCTTGTTAGGAAGTTGCCTCTTACTGACCAAAATGCAGAAAACATGAAAGAAATAAAAGGAGAACCATATTGGTGGAATAGATTGAAGTGGCATACTGACACAACCGAATCAAGTCTGCGGCCTTATTTTCATCCAATTCAGGCAAGAAGTGTATAGGATAGTGGGAGAAGTGTAGTGCTTTGAAAGTTGTGAGTGAGTGAGTGAGTGAGTGAGTGAAGTGTTCCATATATATTTTTTCTTCTTCTTCTTCTTCTTCTTTTTTTCTTTTTTGGGCATTTGAGACTGTATTATATTTGTCATTGTGTGTATAATATTAATATGTTGTTCGGTTTGTTTGTGAGAAATTGAGAATTGTCATATATGTATGCTTTTCTATAACGCACTCTTTGCAAGGGTTTTTTTTTTTATTTATTATAATTTACTCAAAAAGCTTCTAAAAGATTACCGGTAATCAATTTCATTCCCCTCACTCAATTAACTAATTGCTATAAAAAAAAATTAAAAAAAAATGTTTATAAGATCATTTTGAACTATAATAATTTTGGTAGCTTGTTCTGTTAAAAAATGACATAAATTTCCTATAAATTAGGTTGTAAGAAATTTATGTCTTAAAAAAAATGTGTACATAATTCAACCACTATAAATTGGGTTGAATGCAAAAACCAAATGTGTGCATAATTGCATTTCATTCGCCTCACTAGTCACTGGTGGGATTCTTTTCTAGATAGAATTGGCACCGCAAGCCAAGAAAATGGTGGAAAGAGACATATGTCAAAGAATTGGATAAACCATTTAACGATGCAAAAATCTTATTTCTATTTTCTACTAACACTCACTAGGATATCAAATATTGAGCTCATTCTTCAAAAAGAAAACAGAATGAAGGTCAATATTTGCAAACGCAGCTTTAAAATTGCAAACGCCGTGGCATTTTTGTTATATTTGTTAAATCATGTTTGGATTTCAAAGCTTTTAGCAAAATTGAAAACAAGACTAGAAGACTCTATCTATGCTTTCATTAAGCCCCAAAGCAATGTATATAAATAATGTGCTCTCATTTTCTTAAGGGTCTCTCAATTTCTCCACTGCCGATGATCGGCTCAACCACAGTCCTCCCCTGATATCAAGAGGTACTCAATTGGCACCTTGATACATATTTTTTTTGTTTGATTTTCTGGTGAGCTTTTGTTCATAGTTTTCTGGTTTTCCTTTATTTGGGTTTTGTTCAGATCTGATAGTGTTTGGTTGCTTAGAAAAACGATGAAGGCAAATTACTATTTTGGGTCTTTATGTTTGATTCTATAGTTTTTAGTTTGATGACATAGCTTCTGTTGTTGGTGAAGCAGTTTTAGCAGCTGGTCGGGTTCTCTGTGGCTCTATATATCTATTCTATGATCAAGGACACTGTCAAATTCCAATCAAACCATGACATTTTGGAAAAGGAGATGAAAGGCCTCTTGGCTGTCGAAGACGAAGTGAAAAATGAAACAGAATTAGTTGAGAGAGAAGGAAGAGTAGTGAAACCTTTATTTACAAAGTGGGTTGGGGAGGTTGAAGAGCTTCTGCTTAAAGTCGAACAGATTCATCCAGCAGCAAGGCTTATTGGACAATTGTTTACAACTTCTGCAGCTTTGCCTAAATCCATTAGATTGAAAATGCTCGAATAACACTCGAATGACACAACGAAATATGAATCTACAGCAATCAATTACTCTTGAGCATTTCGCCTCAACAAAATGGGAAGAGAGGTAGGAGAATAAATTTGAATTAATAGAATAAAGAAAGAGAGAGAGAGTTATTACATGATGCTATTATTTACATATCATATCATAACTGATTATTGAAAATATATTGTACGTGTTATTTACAAAAGCCAACAGAGTAGATGAAACCCCAACAGCATTATAGTATTGACAATTCTGCATCACACTATTCTCTAAATTTCCACCCACTATATTTAAACTGTTAATGAACGAACCCCACAGGAGAATGAAAGAATATCTGCACACCTGAGGAGGAAATAAAAAGGGAATATAATGTTAACTCAAAGCTGCAAACAAACAAACAAAAAGAAAGATGGGAATTAATGCAAATATGACCAAGGAAAAAACTATTTAAACCAGAAAAGAAACGTACCTCTAATCAAACTCACCACCTTCATCTTCAAAATGATTCTCCATTTTCAGGCCTGCCTTGTTACTATTTACAAACTTGAGTTGAGCCTCCATTTTTAAGCTCTCTCTATTATTTACAATCTCAAGCCGAGCCTTTGTTTTTGGGCTGTCATTATTATATACAAAGCCCTTGGTTTCTACTGGCATCTGAGAACCATCAGATTCAGTTTCTTCAATGCCATTGTGAAATTCTACCACTGGAGCGCCACCATCAGTCATAGAGTCAAGAGAGCCAGAGCTGCTCCCACATGAAAGCCTCCTATTAGCAGAAAGCCCAGACCTCTGATGCTGAAGTTGCCCATTGATATTGCTATCTAGAGCAGTGTGCCTGAATGACAAGGGAAATAGTACTTCACAATAAGACCCTCACTTTTGTGCAGAAAAAAAAAAAAAAAAAAGTAAAGAGTCAATACAAATGCACATTATATATGCAAAACATATAATTTTATTTGATTGGTAGGTTGCAAACCCATCCAGTAGATCTTAGACCCACGAACTCAAATTCCATCCATTCTGAATTCTGATAAGAGGAAGTGGTACTATTTAAGCCACAGCTAGTAGCACATCAAACAAAACATATAATCAACAAATATTCAGCTTTATCTAAGATAGTGTTCTTCAGTAAATAAAAGGAAGAAACAGGTCTCCATACATCCTAAAACATAATGGAAGAAAACACTGTTATTTAAGTAACAGTTGTATCTCCAGAAATAAGTAAAATAATTGGACTCAAAAACTTGGTTCACCTTGTTTGTTGTATTTTTGGAATTGGAAGATAGTCAAAAACTGGAACCAAGCCTCTTGACCTTGCTTCAATCATGCGAGTTGGAATTCTTTCGATTTCAATTTCCCCCCAAGCAGCATTTGTTTCATCCATATTCGTGGCTTCCACTGTCATTGACTGAAAGTATATCTGAAAGCAAATGTAAAAGAACAAGGGACATTTCAAATATCAAAGAAAATGCATGCATAATTAACACAACACATATTTCATTCCAGCAGACAAATACATACCTCAGGTTTTGCCCACAACGGAGTCCGTGCTTGATGCATCTGTAGTTCAGCTTCTGAGATATATAAATGATGTTTCTCCTCAGCACTGATCTTTGCTTTCATGAATGTACCTCCAGCTTCAGGATAGATGCTATTTCCCTTTTTCACTCCTTTAGGATATATTTTATTGCTGTCTGAATTTCCATTCTCACCATATATGTCAATATTATCTTCTCTCTCTCTTCGGTTTTGTTTCTGGCAGATATTCCACTTCTGGATAGCCTCAACGACTAATCTTGCGTCACATTCTGGAGCTGAATCAGGAGCAGTGTTTAAACCAGACACCAGAACCGTTGGATCTAGAAAAGTCGATGTTCGCAACACATATTGTATCATACAACCAGAAGGAGAAAAGACCAAAAGGTGATACTTTGCCTTCAAAGAGTGGCAATCCGCATATAAAGCATTGCCTCTACAATTGTGGAAAGATGAAGCGATAGCCCCAGAAAGGGAACTCATCCTGCCTGTTGCAGCAGCTGCAGCACCACTTACAGTGCCTCTCCATCCATTATTTCCATTCCTTATTCTGCTAACAACGGAAAGTGTAACTGGAGGACCAGCTGCACAAAGGCTCTGTTGATTAGGTGGCCAACGAACCACTGCCTTAGTCATAACACCTAAANTATTTCATTCCAGCAGACAAATACACACCTCAGGTTTTGCCCACAACGGAGTCCGTGCTTGATGCATCTGTAGTTCAGCTTCTGAGATATATAAATGATGTTTCTCCTCAGGACTGATCTTTGCTTTCATGAATGTACCTCCAGCTTCAGGATAGATGCTATTTCCCTTTTTCACTCCTTTAGGATATATTTTATTGCTGTCTGAATTTCCATTCTCACCATATATGTCAATATTATCTTCTCTCTCTCTTCGGTTTTGTTTCTGGCAGATATTCCACTTCTGGATAGCCTCAACGACTAATCTTGCGTCACATTCTGGAGCTGAATCAGGAGCAGCGTTTAAACCAGACACCAGAACCGTTGGATCTAGAAAAGTCGATGTTCGCAACACATATTGTATCATACAACCAGAAGGAGAAAAGACCAAAAGGTGATACTTTGCCTTCAAAGAGTGGCAATCCGCATATAAAGCATTGCCTCTACAATTGTGGAAAGATGAAGCGATAGCCCCAGAAAGGGAACTCATCCTGCCTGTTGCAGCAGCTGCAGCACCACTTACAGTGCCTCTCCATCCATTATTTCCATTCCTTATTCTGCTAACAACGGAAAGTGTAACTGGAGGACCAGCTGCACAAAGGCTCTGTTGATTAGGTGGCCAATGAACCACTGCCTTAGTCATAACACCTAAACCACCATTTTTGGTGGTAAAATTAGCATCAGCAGACTGAAAGTTTACCGACCCTCCAAGAGGATTTATGGCAAAGAGATGGCTTGTCCCCCTTGATGAACTAATCATAATCCAGTTGCTGTCGTCACTGAAACTGATATCCTGTATGACCTGAAACAATTACCCAAAAAGCAGATAAGTGCTCGATAATAACAACATATTCAAGAAGGAATCTTTAAACAATTGTCCAACACTTACTGCATTTGTGAAACCACGTTGCAGCCTGTAAAGATGTACACAAGATGCACCAGTGTCACAAGCGGAAGAGCTTCCCGGGGGTCCAGGCATTACTTTGAAAACATTTATGTTATGTCCCTGGACCGAAGCGGTAACTAAAAGGGTGCCGCTAGGGTCAAAGCATAATGCTGAAATAGGACTCTTGTGTGCCCTGAACTGGGCAATAACATGTTTGCTGACAATATCTCTGACAATGACCTGATAGACAACAGAAAACAATAGTTAATGAGGAAAAAATACATGAGATATCAAAAAGATCAAGCTAGTATGACTTAATAAATAACTCCATTAGTAAATACCACAACAGCATGATCTTGCATCGAACACATTTCTACCAATCTCAGTAGCAGGGAACTCATGACTCAAAATAGATTTTAATGCTTCATATGATAGTCAAACATAATGACATTTATTGTGCAATATAACACATTGACCTATGCAAAGAAGCAAAAGCCAAGCATATAAACTCTGATCAAAACTGCAAAAGTAAGGCATCAGAGAAAAAGGAGCAGGCATGAGTGTGTGGTTTAAGTAACAAGTAAAAGTGGACTTGAGAAAAGCATGTACCATTCCAACATTTTCTGCTTCCGTTAAATTGACATTAACAGTCCCATTGCCTTTCCAGCCATGATTCGCCGATTGCAGTGAAGTGTTACCATCAGGTAGAAGCTCAGAGTAGTACCTGGAGAGCTTCTTATACCCCATGTCTCCTAGGTTTACAATCCCAGCAGCAAGTTGCTTGCTTGATTCTTTCGCATAGTGAGCCACGAAGCTCCCATTTGAAGGAAAACCAGGAAAGCTTGCAGAAGGCATTAAATGTTGTGGACTGACCCGCCCCGAATTTGAGACTGCAACTGGACTACTACTATAAGCAATCCATCGGGGACCCACCGCAAGAGGTCCATATCCNTAAAAGTGGACTTGAGAAAAGCAGGTACCATTCCAACATTTTCTGCTTCCATTAAATTGACATTAACAGTCCCATTGCCTTTCCAGCCATGATTCCCCGATTGCAGTGAAGTGTTACCATCAGGTAGAAGCTCAGAGTAGTACCTGGAGAGCTTCTTATACCCCATGTCTCCTAGGTTTACAATCCCAGCAGCAAGTTGCTTGCTTGATTCTTTCGCATAGTGAGCCACGAAGCTCCCATTTGAAGGAAAACCAGGAAAGCTTGCAGAAGGCATTAAATGTTGTGGACTGACCCGCCCCGAATTTGAGACTGCAACTGGACTACTACTATAAGCAATCCATCGGGGACCCACCGCAAGAGGTCCATATCCTATGCCTCCAGAACCAGGATACCCGGTAACTATTGGATTTGTAAGAATGGTATATTCCATCTCTAATGTTGTGGTATCAAAGCAGTGTATCTGCAATTTATTACATTTAATTATTCACCCTTCAATTCAGCAGAAGAAAAGGGTGCTTGGTAAGTACATGAGCAAAATATACCTGAGCTGCTAGAGAAATAGCGACAACTCGGGAACTGCACCTTACAGAGTAAACAACTGATCTGAACTTTAGCACGTGAACATAAGACTCTGATCTCAAGGAATAAAATTGAACAGCAGTAGGCAAAAAACTGCCATTCACTGGATCATGGCCGTTTGAGATGCTCCCATTGCAAGAAGTGGCTGAACCATCTTGAATATTGCAACCTATGGGAAGGGACCCATCAGCACAAACTACCAGCAGTGGATGGCTGTCTGCAAACTTGCCTTGCGATCTCTTTGATGCTATTGGTTTTGGCAGCATTTGCATAAATGAAACAGGACCATCATGTCTGGAAACTAGGTCGCGAACATTATTGGCATCCTCAACATCCCAAACCTGGAAACCAGACCGGTAAGCTAGCAGAAGAACTTGCCGAATTACATCTCCCTCATCCTCTAACTTGTCAAACCCCGACCAGTTCACCTATAAATTGTTTACATGAAAAATATGAAACCAGTTAGCTCCAGTTGTTGCTCTTACTGTAAAAAAGCCAAAAAACCAATTATGGGAGTCATTCGTAATGAAACTGTATGACTAACACCTTCACCCAAATATGTAAACATATGGAGAAAAGAACGACAATAAAAAAGAAGTTAGAGAAGCATGAATATTCCACATCTATGCAAGATAACAGTCAACCATATCATGAACAATATTGTCGGCCATCGCCGTGAAATTATAAGAAATAAAATATTGGGCCAAAAATTTCCAACCAAAACAACTATTATATAGGCATAATAACCCCTCACTCACTCAGCAGGTCCAGATTCGAGTACATCTGGCCTCATGTAATTATGTTGTTAGGTGCAAATGTCTTGTAATTTCTACAACCACCTACATGAGCATTTCAAATTATTTTTTCCCAGTCCTGTATAAAACAAGTCTCCACTAATGGGCTTCTATAAATGTTTTTCCTTTGATTATGATAACATGATATAAGTTTGCCCCCCACAGGATCTTTTATTAACTATTTTGTGAAGTCTCCATCAGACCAAATAGGAACAATATTAATCATCTCCTTCTATAAATACTTTACAGCAACTCCAGCGCTTCATGACCAAGTTTCCTTTTTTAATGAATAATAATTTATTTAAAGAAAAAAAGCAAAGCCCTCGTACTCGAAAAGTATACAAGTGACCAAGTTTCCTTTGTAAAAGTTGAAATATGCATATTTAATTGCACTTAACTTCCAGGAATGCAGCAAATCATGAGTACCTGTTCTCATTAAAAAGGATCATTGTGTTTCAATGCAAGTCATTTCTAGCAACAACAAAAAAAAATCCATTTCAAATGGCAAAAAAATAATTAAACAATCTGATTAAGGTCTAAGTCATGATGGCCCAAACTGATTAGAAACTTTCTTTCACAATGTTAGGTAATGTTCAATGTTGCCTTAAAGGAAAAAATAAGGTTAAAATCCTTTCCAAATTCCACCCAAATCAGTACCGCATAATAAGCAGGAAAGGTGACACAAAATGTTGCTATAGATTAAATTCCCCAGTTCCCATGAATCAAACCAAGCCCACAGGCCATCCCAGCACTGAAAACCAATAAATGTGAAATAAAACATTTAGCTTCAAATAAACTCATTACGGATTTGTTAGATGCTTCTTTACCCAGCAAGAATTTTATTTGCTATTTAAACTAACCTTCAATAATATCACAACAAAAGCTCCAAAGACAAGCACATAAGCTAACATCAACATAATGCAGACTAGAATAAGTATTAAATGTAAAATGGCAGCTGTAACCAATTAACAAACAACTCAATCCCTCTTGTCGACACCACTCAAATGGTTTCCAACCGTGCCAAGAGGGAGCGCGGCTATAATCACTGCTAGCGTAACTCGTTACTCATATAGGGACAAGTTGTCAGGCCAACCAGCAAAAGCTAAATTCGTCTAACTCTTATGTAGCTAAACAAACCAATCCTTGAAAAGAGCCCGGCAAGTACTTAGCTGATGTCAAATATAAATCCATAGGATGGGAACACACAGCATGACCTCACATGCACCGGACAAAATCCTAAATTACACAGCTAAGAACCCAATGGGTCCTCAAGTATCGAGTCCAAAACACGTGTATCAATTATAAAACTACAGGGCTAACAGTTTCTATACCATCCGACCATTAAAGAAGAGTATCAAGCCGCTATAGTAGGTCATCAATAACTAATTTGAACTACCGTTAACCCAAAAAGAAGCCAACTTTTATGCCGTCAAAACACGTGGAAAAGCCTCCAACACAATCCAACATACTAAATTATCCACTACAACCCACTTGGAAAGATCAACGTTCTTCACAGTAAGTGGGTCATCAAAGGATCATACTAAATGCTACAAATAAAGCTTCATGCAAAATAATTTCACCCACAATTATCAATCTCCCAGCCATTTGCAGCTGTAACTTTTTTATCCAGTGTACTAACTTAAGGTGCGTTTGAAATTGCAATTTTGCAAGAATAATCTGTGTCGTAAAGCATTTGGCATTGCGATTTAAAAAACACTTAATCTAAAATAGGAAAAAGAAAAAAAATATATCTTATTTCTATAAGAAGGCTAGAGGGTGCTTATTTGAAAAATGAGCAAATTTAAACCAAAATCACGATTTTGCATAACAAATATTTGATAAAAAAGTTTTTTTTTTAACATATTTTACTAAATGCCTTTACGATTTCAAAAAGTAGCGATTTCAAAAACGCAATTTTTAAAATCGCACTTATTGAAACCATAATCCCAAACGGACCCTTACACAGGTTCACTTGAATACGGCAGTATCCTTAGCACATATAAACTTACTCATATCAAAACTCATTTTTCATAACAGAAACGCTTGGTATTTCCATGGTCAAAGTAATGCATCAAGTTTGGAATACCCATACACTGAAACAGTGGACAACTCCGATTCTCCGCCACTCTTTTGTATTCTATCAGAATATTAAACCAAACCTGCATTCATTTAATGGCTTCCCCAATTAAAGGTTAAGTAGTTTTCTCTCCACAATGGGCGCAATATGGAATGAAATCATCCCAAACAAACATAGAAAAACCCATTGCGCATACACCAAAAATGATCTACTACATTTATACATTAAACTCCCTTAAAGATTCCATTTTGCATAACATTCCTATTGGGAAAGAAAAGCTAAAAATTTCGCATATTTCTTAAATAGACAGTAACTGAATTAAAACAAACAAAGCCATCACACCTCATACCTGATCATGGCTGGCATCATCATCCCTATCCACAATCGACGACGCCACAGATGCTGCTGACCGTGCCACCGTTGATGCCCCAGACGACACGATTCTCAGGTAGCTGGAAATGGCACGAAACGAGCACGGAATAAAGCCGTTGGGCCGCCCCGCCCTCGGCACACCACCCTGCTGTTGTTTCTGGCCATCATTCCTCATTCCAAGAACCAAAGAGAGCAAAATAGCGAATACCCAGAACACCAAAATCGCTGATTCTTCGATGTCGCCCTTAATCATAACCCCAGGCTGTTTCCGTTTTCTCTTCTAAGCCAAAACCAAGAAACAAAAAAACAGCCCCAATTCATTACCTCAGGTTACAAGTGTCTCCATCCCCTCCTCTCACCTCGATTAAAAGCATTCAATCCAAATTCAGAAACACCCAAAAGCGCACAACTAACACCAACAAATGAAAACAAAAACCGCTTTGATTTCTCGTGACGTTTGCACCTCCAATTCTATATTTGAAAAAACAACGAAAACATTGAAAGTGCTTTGAGAAAACAAAGTCCAAGGATTTGTCCTCAATACCCACAAACCCAAAACCAAAGCAGAACCCAAAAAAAAATTTACAGCTTTATGGTTTTTTTTTTTTTCCTAAACAATAACAGAAATCTTTGTGGCTAATCACAATAAAATAATCAAAAAAACTTCAAACAAACAAAAAAAAAAAAAAAAGAATTTGCTTGAATTGGGAAAGGAAAAAAAGAAAGAAAAAAAAGACTGCAAAACCAAATTATGGTACAGATTGGAAGAAAGATGTTTAGGGTCTTGGAACCAAAAACCGCCTAGAAATCGCCAGAGAACCGGGCGAGATCAGAGGAGAGAGAAACCTAGTTTAGAGAGAGAAAGAGGGTATTTGGATAATGGAAGAGAGAAGATGGGAAAATAAGAGAGTACGAGTATTTTGTTTTGGGAGATAAAAAGACCCTCCGTCTACGTCTCTGTCTCTCTAAAATTCAAGTTTTCTCTTTCTTTTTCTTTTTGTCAAAGTTTTTGCTTAAGGAATTGGGTTCCTTCTCTTCTCTCTTCTCTCTTCTCTCGTAGTTGAACCTACAAAAAAACAACCTCAAAAAACCTCCCACGCACGTCTTGTCCCTTCTCAACGCTGTCAAACAGTGTTTTCACTTGCTCTCACCTCTCTCTACTCACTCCAAAACCCAGAAACCAAAATTAAGATAAATAAAATAAATAAACGAGTGAGATTATCAGATTATCACGAGTACGTAGTTCTTGTGTGCTAATTAATGTGTAACGCCGTATTCTTGTGGATAAAGGAAGATAATGATATAGTAGACTTTAAACTGTCTGGTTTAAAAGGTATGTTATTATCACGAAGGATTATGATTTAAATACTCAAATTAAGAAAAAGATTAACTTCTAAAAATAAAAAAGATTAACTATTTGCTTCGTTTTAACATTACTTATTAGGCCACAATTAAAGGGGGGAAACTTTTATTACCGATCAAAATCAGTATTAAAGGTTTTATAATTTACTAACACACGTAATCATTAAAGAGTTGTAGACAAGTTGTAGGTTTATCATTATTCGTCAAAAATATTCCGAGATTAATGCTATATATCCATCACTATTCTAGTGTGTTGATGTGGCAACGTCAATTTAGCATTTAAAAAAAAAAAAAAAATTAACAATGGTTGATTTATAGTAGATTGATAATGCTACGTCATCTTAGTAACAAATTGGTGAAAGATAGTTCAATCGATTGGAGATCACATATCATAAAACTGATATCACTAATTTAAATTTTCTTCCTCCTTTCCCTCCCTTTGTGTAGACATGTAAAAAAAAAAAAAAAAGTAGCGTATTTGTGGGTTGGGGCAAAACTATAATTTTAGGAGAGGGTAACAAAACTAAATAAAATATAAAAATTTGAGTTGGGGTAAAAATTAATTTTTGGGTCCATTTCATAAAAATACCTAAAAATTTAGAAAAAAAAAATTAAATTTGTTATGACATTGTTTAAAAATATGTTTGAAATTGCGTTTGAAAAATAAAGCTTTTAAGTCAAAAAGAATTTTTAGGTAAAAGCTTCATTTTTTAGCTTTTGCTAAAAGTATTTTTTGGCCATTTTAGGCTTTTTAGACTCTTAAAAGTGCTTTTAATTTTTTTTTATCAAACGAGCACTTTTTTCTTCAAACGGATTTTTTTAGTGTTAAAAATACTTTTAAACTTCTCAAACGCATCCCAAACAGACCTTAAATTTTGAAGTAATGTAGGACCCAAGGGTAAGGGTAGTCCCACCCTTCTTAGTGGGATTTACTCAAATATGATAAATATTGAAGATCCATTTGTTAAAATTGTTATTTTTCAAAACAAAAATAGTAGGGAAAACTTCACTTACCTCCACAAACTTACGCGCTTTTTGCAGACACCTTTCATTGTTCAAAATCTTTCACTTAGGTGTATCGAACTTTCATTTCGTTTCAAATGCCCCTTACCGTTAAATATTGCAGTTAAATTAAACGAAAAAATGACTAAGATATTTTAGTAATTTCACACATTTCTGTTAGAATTTAACAGAAAATCTTAATGGAATGGGGAAAATGAAAAGAAATCAAAGTTCGATATACCAAAGTAAGAGATTTTAAATAATGAGAGTGTTTGCAAAAAATGTATAAGTTCGTATAGGCTAAATGAAGTTCTCTCAAAATATTAACAGAAAAAACTCAAAAAAAAAATATATATATATATATATAAACAGTTCTCATATTTACGGTATTACTTCATAACACTTTTTCAAATAAAAAATAAAAAACAAAATAAAGAAATCTCCATAAAACACATTAAAAGAACAAACCATCAATATTTCCCCTGTTTTTTCATATATATGACGCCATCAAGTACATGTATACACCCACGTGTCTTGTTTAGGCATTTTTGTTGTATTTTAATGTCTTTTTTGGTTTTTGACCAAGACCACATTTAAAGCTCATCACATTTTCTCTCTATCTAATAGAAAATATCAAACTTAATTGAACACCTATTCCTCTCATTTATTAATATCTTGTCGTGCCATGTGAATGGTTAAAAGAGGTGGTTCAATGACATCGTCAAAGAGTTGTCTAGAGTTTGAAAAATATAATTTTTAAGTTAAAAAAAAATTTTAAAAAAAAATTTTATTTTTTAAATTTTTGTTAAAAGTATTTTTTAGTTATTTTTAGATTTTTTTAATCTGTAAAAACATTTTTAATTTTTTTTATTAAATAAATATATTTTTTTAACCAATTTTTTAAGTGTTAAAAAAAATATTTTAGATTCCTTAAACAAAATTTCTAACAGGCTCATACCCATCTAGTAGATTTTTTTTTTTCTTTTATTTTTTGATGTAGACAAGTTAAGGCAGAAAGTCATAAATATTAGTAGCTTTTGTTAACAGCCACTCGTTGGACGGACGAAGATTTTCTCGCTCTGTTTTTACGGAAAAAGAGTTAGGTGTACGTCCGTGTTTCTTCTCGCTTTTACATTTGTGTAGAAATTGTGTAATGTTTCTTTATTCAGAAAATAATTAATTGATTAATTGAAAATTAAAAAAATATAAATTAATTAATGAATTAATTAAACGGAGGAATTGACTTTCCTGCTGGGAGTTTGCAGGGCTTGCTGTTTAAGCCATGTTTTCTTGTACATCAAGAATATAAAGCAAACGATATATGTTAATGTTATATATATCCCGAGAATTTACTATTGGATCAAGGGGGTCAAAGATTCCCTCTGATTCAAATAGTATATAGGCCAAAATTTTATTTTATGTTATTATGTAAAAAAAAAATTTAATTAAAAAATAATTTTTCTTCTTTTTATTTGAAATTAAGGAAATCCTAATCCGATGGGAAAGTCGTTTAATTCAAATACGTTTCAATGACTCTTTTGTGGTTTTATTTTAATGCAATTTTATTAAGGGTTAAATACCTACTACCCCCTTGGGTTTCACAATTATATTTTTTTTTTTCCTAAGATTTGATTTGGGAAATGTTAAGAGTTCTCATGGTGTTCTCCCAACTGTGTTGTGGCTTTTAAAATCACATTTGGATTTTAAATTATCATTATTGACTTTTAATCTATTGGTGATTTTAAAAGTCATATCACATTATCACAGTTGGGAGAACACTAAGAGAACATTAGGAGAATCCCTAGCATTTCCCATTTGGTTTTTATTATAAGAAGTCCATGTGGTTTTGATAAATGACCAAATTAGTCCCTCTATCAGTTGACCATTAGTTGACTTATCAGACTGATTCGTGGACGAATAAAAATTTGACACTTGACACAAGTGGTCACGTCAAATTTTTTATTTAAAAAATATATTTTTTCAAAAAAAAAAAAAAAAATTGGGGTGGCTTTTCCACCCCCTTGGCTCCATGAGGGTGGTCAAGCCACCCCCAGTGGGTACTGAGGGCAGCTCGACCACCCCCATGGAGCCGAGGGGGTGGCCGAAACCACCCCCAAATTGGCGGTGGTTTTGGCCACCCCCTCAGTTCCATGGGGTGGTCGAGCCACCCTTGGTACCCAAGGGGGTGGCTATGTTTTTTTAAAAAATAATAATAATAATAATAATTAGGTGGCCACGTCTTATGTCAAGTGTCAAATTTTTATTCGTCCACGTGTCAGTCCATTAAATCAACTAACGGTCAACTGACAGAATGATCAATTTGGTCATTTATCAAAAACCACAATAACTTCCTATGATAAAAATTAAACCCTAAGGAAAAAAAAAAAAAAAAAAAAGCCATAAAATCTCAAGGGAGTATTAAGTATTTAACCATTTTATTAATCTTATTCATTTTTCTCATTTAGTTTACTTTAATCACATTCATTTTGTATACGGAATCATCATTCATTTTGGAAAAGGAATAAGAATAGTTAGGAATAAGAATAGTTATGAATAAAATGGTTATTCATATTCTTTTAATTTGGTGATAACAAATGATTCCCTCGTTAAAATTAATCAAAATTCATAAATACTCAAAAGTTATAAAAAATTAATAATAATCGAAAAATGCAAAATAAATACAAAAAACAATAAACAATTAAAAATTAAAAATTATATGGGTGGCCGGCCACCCAAACAAAACATCTAGAGTGGCTAAGACCACCTTTAATGCTCACTAGCCACCTCCAAGAAACCCTCGATGACATGTTGGGGGTGGTCTCGTATCGGCCTTGTGAGGAATTTGAGTGGTGCGACCACCCCTAATGTTCTACCTGAGTGGCTGGCCAAAAATATAAAATTTTGAAATTTTGTTGGTTTAAAAAATAAATAAATAATGGGCTTTTTGGTGAACCTATTATATTCCTTGTGGAATAGTGGGAATGGCTATTCCAAGTCCAAATGTGCAACCAAAGAAAGGAATACTCATTGCATTCTAAGGGTTATTTTGCATACCAAAACGTTTGAACGTTCATGTCTGATTAGCTATCCTTCCATTCTATCTAAAATGTGAATACAACTCCCTGAATTTACCCACATCAATTTGTGCATATTTATTCTAAAGAGAGAGAGATTACACCTACATCTCACCCTATTTCAAAGTGGCAATGTCCATTGGTTGTTGTTAAAAAATAAAAATAAAAAAAAATAAAATAAATAATTTAAGGATGATGAACATTATTACACCAGTCCAGTTTGATAAGGGGCTAGTGTATAGAATCTACTAAAAACAACACATCAAATTAAATTATTATTTTTCTGGGCATAAATGAATAAATTCATCAGAATAAAGCGAGTAAATTGACTTTATGACCGTCCTTGAATTTTTTTTTTTTTAGGAATATAACGATTTATAAATCAAAAACAACTTTAAGCGCAACGCTCTATAGAGATAATGTCTAAAATGTAATTGGGTACTCTCTCGATTAATAAGGACTTGTTCTACGCTTCAAGATAATGCTTCTTTCGCTAGTCGATGAGCTGCACCATTGAAATGCCGTTGAATATGGTTAACCTTTCAGTTTTGCAAATAATTTAACACTTCTCGACCCTCCTCAATAAGATATCCATATCATTATCAGCTCTAATTTCTACCATCTTGATTGAGTGCTTGCACCATCTGGAAGGCGTCACCTTCCGGAACAACCCTGTAAAAACCCAATTCCCGACACAAATTAATGACCCTTAATGTCACAACTGCTTCCGCAATATTCTCAAAGTTTTGAAGTGCACATTTCCTTTTTAAAAAGTACCACCAACAAAAAAAAAAAAAAATCGAAGAAGAAAAAAGATAATGACAAAAATAAAGAACTCCACTAAATTATGATATTCGGAATTTATAACAATGCCTTGAAATTGAAATAAAACATTTAGTATATAGTTATTGTGGGAACTAATTAATGCCTCTTTTAACTTAAAATCTTACTCTCTTTTTTTTTTTTTTTTTTTTGACATATCCGCAAAAAAGGGAGACGGGAAAAAATCTTACTATTAATTTCATTGTAACCTTAAATAGAAAACATGCCACCCTAAATGTAGCTTCCAATGATATAAAACAAATGATTAACATATCTAGAACTATAAATAGCATGATTTTGGTAATTAATTTGGTGAGTAAAGCCAAACATAATTAATCATCCTATAAGAGCAATAGCTATAGCACCCAATGGTCCCTTTCAACAAATTTTGTGCCTTCTTCATTGCTTTCCAAATTTGGAAGCATACTTTTTTTTTTTCCACCTTCCATTTTCACGACCAAACGAATTCATTACCAAATTAAAAGAAACAAATCCAAGCTCCTCTCTTTTGGAGAAAAGGTAAGAAAGCCTCCTCATCATCAATCATTTGGGGCTTCCCCATCTTGCTTTCTCCACATGCCATGCTCTCATCATGTGATGGATGGATGGATGGATGGATTGATGCACGCACACAATAAATTTTATCCTTTATTTTTATTTTTATTTTTTTACATGTTTGTACAAAAAGAGGAAAATATGAAGTGAGATTCGATCCAGTAACTTCCGCTTAATAAGGCGTAGTCTCTAGAAAATTGAGCTAACCCTTTGCCTTTTTTATGGCTACATACATATGTAGGGATGGGATAGTTTGGGTTAGCTACACCAAAGCAACAAAGTTAGGTGGATATATAAGCATTGAGGTCAAAGAGAATGCATGACTTTATTTTCTAGGCAAATTATTTGAAACCCTTTAAATTATGTTAGCCCACCTTGACACCTCCACTCTATTCTAAAAGTCAATGGTTATAATCCCTATGGGTGCTCTTAATATGTCATTAGAAAATAATTATCAGGATGTAACCAAAGTACAAGGTTTGTTTGTTACTTTGTTTGTTTGTTTGTTTTTTATATGTAAACTTGTTTGTATTTTTTTTTTTTCATAATTATTTGGTTTTTTACTTTTTTTGTTAGTTGGCCTATTTATGTTTATGAATAAAGTTTCTATCCCAATGAGGATAAACATTTCCTACAAACTTAAAAAAGTGACATATGTTATTTAAGCATGTAAAAATTATACATTATTAAAAAAATATTTGATTATCACATGTTATTTTTTTAGAGGTTGAGCTTTTATCAAAACCAAACAATGCTCTTTCATATATACGGCCGTGATCATATATAATAAGAAAGGTTTTCTTATGTTTCTAAGGGTTTGTTCAATCGACTGTACATTATGCCTCATAAAGCTGAAGTTATTAGTTCAAATTCTTTATCCCTTTTTTTATGTGAACATGTCATAAAAATAATAAAAAAGAAGAAAGATTTAACACATAAAATTATAGGTCTCATTGGAAACACTTTTCAAATATAGACCATAAAAATAAAAACACTTCTTACCTTATATCATATAAAAACACTATTTCAAATAAAAAAAATACTTTACAAAATGATTATCCAAACATATCTTCAAGTCAGATGTGATTTTTTTGTTGTTGGATTTTTATTTTATTTTTTTATTTTTATAATCTTTGACCATCAATAAAAAGAGGAGTGGTCCATAGTAGTAATGGATGGCTCATAAAATAGTTTTAATTCTCAAATATCACGAGATGATAAGAAGGAGAATTGCTGGTAGCCTGGTAGACGATAAAAGAGACTCTGAGTCTCTGACCAAAGCTTACAAGGAACGAGTCGGTGCCATCACGACCCTGTTTGGCAGTTTCGAAGAGTCCCATCAATTGGGTTACTCGGCTTAATTATTTAATTATTATCTCTCTTGCTTTTGTGGTTGGATTAGGGGGCATGGGTTTTTTTGGTCAGGAAAATTATTATGAGATACTTTAAATATGTCCACTTTAAATAAAACATAATCTAGTCTCTTCCAGCACAGCAAAATAGAAGAATGCTACCGTCGTTTTTGGTGTTCTTTCGATCTTATGTGTATAAGTAAGATAATTTTTTTTTCCTGTTTTTTTAACAAATAATATACACGTAAGACTAAAAAACCAATAGAAGAAATTTTATTGGGTTTAAGATAAGGAAGCAGCAAGAAATTGAAAAGGATTAGGCTTTGTTTGACAAAGCCTTTCCTTTTCTTTTGTTACTGTTTATCATTATTTTCTAAAAAAATCAACATTAAAATATTCTAACTTTTTATATAACATTATTCATTTATTATTATTATTCGATTTTTTTAAAAAAAATACTATTAAACAAAACTTTTTTACTTTTTTTTTTTATACTAAATATTCTTACTTTTTTTTTATATCCAACTATAATTTTTAAGGAAAAAGGTTTACCAAACAAAGCCTAATGATATTTAAACCAAAGCAGGGTCGACATATATATAGGTATGAGTTTTCATTTTCGTAGTCCTGTATTTTCTGAGTTAATTAATGCGGTTATCTATCAATTTTGAGAAAGTTGACCACCACTTAGCTAGATATCATTAGGTTTAAAAACAAGGAAATCTGAGTGAGACAAGCATTTAGAGTGGGCCAAGGTTATGTTTTCTACTTTAATTTTGATGCTAAATCAATTTTATCAATTAGATTAAGGACTAAGTTTTTCTTTAACTTGGATCGGAAGAATTTTTTTTTTAACCTATTTTATAAAGAGAAATGCTACTTATTCTTTTGGTGTTCTCCCAACTGGAATATGACTTTTAAAATTATCAATAGATTAAAAGTCAATAATAATAATTTTAAATTCAATGGTGATTTTAAAAGAACACTAGAAGAATATTAGAAGAACACATAATATTTCCTTTTTATAAAAGTAATATGTATTCGTTCCTAAAACCACGAAAGTAATTCAATCGGTTAGAATCACACCTAATAAAATAAAAGTTACTAATTTAAATTATCTTTCCTCTGTTGTGTGGACATATAATAAATTTTAGTTTTCACTTTTTAAATATGAAATAATTTAGAGGGCCGGACCACAATGAACCCATTTCAAGGCATGAAGCCTGTCCCTGGCGTAGGAAGTAGCTAGGAAGAAGGAACTTGGTCGCGCGTGCGTTACAAGGACTAGAGCGCGAGTGGGCGCCGTTGTTTTTTCGTGAAAGTTCTGTACTCGGAGTTTAGGAAGGATTGCGTCAGTCACGGTCGTGGAAACCACGAAGTACGCAAGTTGTGCGGGCTGGCTACACATGCTTGTCGATTTACCAACCCAACACGTGCGCCTCACGTGTCAGTACCAAAATTACTAGTGCATGACGACCCATACATAGTTTTTTTAGAAGGAAAAATAAATAAATAAATGAAATTTAAGCACATCTTTAGCATATTTAACTGACAATTTATTTATTTATTGGGAAAACTTCTTTAATCCCCTCAAATTTTTGTGTTTTTTGCAGACACCTTTTAACTTTCAAAAACTTTCATTTTGATGTGTCAAATTTTGATTTTCTTTCACTTTTCCTCTTCCGTTAGAATTTTTTGTTAAATCTTAATAGAAATATGTAAAATTATTAAAATACCTTTAGTTATTTTTCTCATTTTTTCATTTAATTTAACTGCAATATTTAATGGTATGGGGTATATGAAACGAAATGAAATTTCAATACATCAAAGTAAGAATTTTTGAACGTTGAGAAATGTTTGCAAAAAACACGAAAGTTTGAGGGAGTTAGTGAAGTTTTCACTTATTTATTTAATTAAAACTGACCTAAAAATAGATTAAACATGTCATTATTAATAGTTTTTTTTTTTTGAAATATTTATTAATAGTTTTTAGATAACGATCTTGATTTTTTTAAAAAAGTATTTTGATATAATATAAAAATGAAAGTAATTTGAAATGTTTGTATTTTGAGTTATTCGTTAATATTTTTATTTAAAAAAAACAAGGAAAGAAAGTCGATATATATTAGAAAAAAAGAAGAAGCAATGATAAGAACTAATTCTTATAGAGCTTTTATATAATTGTGTTGATGTGAAATGTTCATAAACTATTTGATCAATTTCTTCATTGATCTAATAGTTTATTGTCACTCCATGTCGCCTCAATTATATAAATATTATGTAAACGTTGAGTTTTTAAATTTACTCTTAATATATATATATATATATAGGAAAATGTTAGGGGTTCTCCTTATAGTATTTTTTTGGGTTCTTCTAGACTTACGTAAAACATGATTTAAGAAAAAATAAAATTGTAGTGGCCTCCACCACTGGCTTTTTTAGGCATTAGTACCAAATTTATGATGATCAAATTCATTTTTGGTGATACCATCCCTAAATGGTTAATTTCCCACCCTTAGGTTTTAGTTTTGAATAAAAAAAAAAAAGTTTTAAAGCATTATAACCTAAATATTAACTCATAAAAATAATCTGTTGGCAAAAAAATGGTACTACAATTTTATTTTTTCTTAAATCATGTTTTACGTAAGTTTAGGAGAATCCAAGAAAATACTATAGGAAGAACTCCTAACAAACCCCATATATATATATATATATTAGCTACTCTCGATTTATAAGTTTCCAATCCAACTTAAAAGCAAGAGATCTCTTTCTTTTTCTTTCAACCTAAACCAATATGCATTGTGATTTATGTAATTAAATTGTCTGAAAGAGTTCAAGAAAGAAAGAAAGATCGTAGGGCTCATCTATTCGAGTTGGCGGGCTTTGTAATTGTATCTTAGCTCGAGACAGATGAATTTCACAACTTTCTCTTTAAAAATTGCTCATCATTCCGATCCGATGTATGGAAGTGAAGTGACATTTTTGTAATCCACGTTTGTGACATGATTTGGAATATGTTGGCCGGGGGGGTATACCGACGGCTAAAAGTTGGCATCAAATCAGTTAATTCTACTAGCATTGACAAATCACATGTGGTTAAGTTCAATGTATCCCTTTTTCCTTTATTCTCTTTATATCGTGTTGAATCTTTGCCACATTATAATGTGTTACTTTTTCCAATTACGTCTGGCCACAAAAAAAATAAAATAATAATAATAAGGGAAAATGATAATCTATAATACATGTGCTTTACCTTTTTTATGTGCCCATTAATCAAGTGTGGAAGGTCTTTTGCCCCCAATAATTTACTCATTCATGGGCTAATACGTGAGCTGGGCTGGCCCCTAAAAAACCAATTACAGTCACAGCCCATCAATCCCAATCAGTTGGCAGATTGGCCTGAGCTGAAGTTTTGGGTTGATACATAGTGATACCATTTACTAAAGATCTTCAAGGGCCCACTCCAATCCAACGCAGCCTGATACGTGACGGGTCTATTTGGAATTGTGGTAGAGAGTTTAAAAAGCATTTTTAGTCTCTAAAAAGTTGTGCCGCCTAACAAAAAAAATTGACATATTTGGTAAAAGATTTCTCAAACACTTCTTTTATTTTATTTTTTCACTCTAAAAATGGTTAAAATACACTTTTGAAAGAAAGAAAGATTTAAAAATTAAGTTTTTTGTTTCCTCAAAAGCTATTATTTATTTTAAAAGTTATATTTTCTAACGTAATCCTAAACATGCTCTAAAAAGGTTTATTCACCTTCAAGGTAGATCAAGTGCTCGACAAGATCGACGGTCACCTGCTCGATGGATATATCATATATAGTAACGAGGTCATATAAAGAGCATGTTTGAGAAATCTAACTTTTAAGTTAAAAAAACGTTTTTTTAGTACGTTTTAACAATTTTTAAACTTTTTTTTACTCGTACTTCCAAACCCATATCAATTTCTTGGGCTTTAGACGAATATAGATAGTCAAGTTACATAAGCCCATGTAGTCTCAACGCAATCAGCGGGCAGCCAAATACATTGAATTACGTGCACATCTTTGTAGGGCAACGTAGAAGACAAACCAACACACGCCTTGAAGCCAGAGACTTTCGGCTCTTGGAGGAAGCACGCTGATGCCGATTCCTTTCCAATTGATAATTCATTCATCTTGGAGCGCAAATCCCAACCCCCATTCCTTTCTTCCACCTCCTGCCTGCCTTCTACACGTATTTGGACGATCCAGCTCATACCTTCATCTTTACGGCACCAAACAACTTTTAGCCGCAATGCTGGAGTTTTCTCCTCCTTCTCACTCTCTCTTGGGCCTCGGTGGCTTCTATATATATATATTCAATGGGGCACGTGTTATAAAATAATTAAATTTGATTGTAATTGGTCAGGATAATTATTCTTAGAAGTCAATCATAACATCTATTTTTACAATGGGTTTGCTGGAACAAAAACTGGTCTCAAATTTTGAAAGAGGTAGACAAGTTTTCAATACTAAAAAAAACCAACCGAACGGAAGGCCATGCATGTTGCCATGTTGCCATGTTGCCATGTCAGCATGTGCCACCCAAAAAAAAAAGAAAAAAAAAAAAAGAAGCAAAAATCAATATTAATAGCATTATTTATACTATTTAGTATTTCCCATCTGATGTACAAAACAGTCTCATATATTGTCACTCATATCACATGGGGAGTGAGCGTGGCTGTAGCAATTTCCAGTACTTTTCCCAAGCACGAAGCCAAACTGACAAATCCACCCTCTGACACTGCCTCAGAGCCCCCTTGGATCCGAGGCACTACCCCCACCCCATTCGCACGTGCCACTCGTACGAACCTCCCACATCGCGCGCGGCAACCCACCACCTTCACCACACCACCACCCGCATTCCATTTCCCCACCTGAAATTCCACTTCACAAACCTCATACCGCCCCCCTCACAACTGGCTCCTCTCAATGTTCGCCCCGACCCGAACCTCGCAATCCGAACCCGACTAAGGATTTCCTGCATTTCCGATTATATTCGCGAGTTGGATCCGACGCGTTTCCGGAGATTCCTCGGCGCTTCTGGAAGACGAAAATGGAGTCGATACTGGCGCGCGCGTTGGAGTACACGCTCAAGTACTGGTTGAAGTCGTTCTCCAGAGATCAGTTCAAGTTGCAGGGCCGGACCGTACAGCTCTCCAATTTGGGTAAGTTTCGTGATTACTATGGTTGAATTTTTGGCGGAATATGTGATTGGATTAGGGTTTAATTGTGGAATTCTGTTTCGAAATTTGGCGCAGATATAGACGGCGACGCTTTGCATTCGAGCGTCGGGTTTCCGCCGGCGCTGAATGTGACGAAGGCGAAGGTCGGGAAATTGGAGATAATGGTTGGCAACCAATGGCTCTCGATCTTTTTTGTTTTTGTTTTTAAGTGATAGTTTATGATTATTTAATGTACTCTGTTTGGTTGTTAAGAATCGCTGGGAAAATGGGTGGAAAATGAGTTGCATTTATTACAGTTCACTGTTTACTATCTTGAAGATTGTAAGAATCTCAAAAGATAATAGAAAAAATTTAGAAGTCCAAATTGTCAGATTGTTTCTAATAATTCAGTGAATTAAAGGATGCATAAGGCTTCAACTAGTTTTTCAGCAAATTAGACTGGATTTGGTTTTGTTGTAATATTTTATTGTCTAATTGAGTTTGATTTGTGTGTTTTTGTAGCTGCCATCGGTAAGTAATGTAAATTATGAGCCAATTGTTGTGCAAATTGATCGGCTTGATTTGGTTCTAGAGGAGAACTCTGATTTGGAGGCATCTAGGAGTCCGAACAGGTATTATTACTTGCTTTCTTGCTTAAAAGATTATATTCAAGATTAGATTAAGTTGTGGGAATTTTTGAACTAGTGTGATGCTTGTGCTGTTAGTTAAAACTGATGGTTTTCTTTTTCATTACTTGCAGTACCCCGACATCTGTTAGCTCTGTGAAGGGAAGTGGTTATGGATTTGCTGATAAGGTGCACCTCTACCTTGTCTAAAGTTAAATTTATCTATCTGATACTTAAGCTTCAGCAATTCCAATGTAATGGATTTGAGGCATAAATCATCAAACCTAAGTCTTATCCTCAGCTCACCCCAGCACTTCCCTTGAACCAAGTCTAAGTGCTACTCAATTTGTTATATTAATCATCTACTGCACCATTTCAGCTTGCAGACAGTCATTTATCAATTTTAAACACGAGATATCTTAGATCCTCCTTTACGACTTCTGTCCATGCCCTTTTTCCCCCTGCTCTCTTTTTGTACTCTCAACTTTTATTGACTCACACATCTTAATCAATAAGGTCAGGAGCACACACAACTTGATTTAAGGACTCATAATCCATTATGGTGCCTGTAAAGGTTTTATTCTGGTTTCCAGCTTGACATATGTCCCCATTGCTTGGGCTTGTCATTTCTTACGCGCACACAAATGCAAACATTGAATTTGAAAGACAATTCACCTTATATGATTATCAGATTGCAGATGGAATGACTTTAGAGATTGGCACTGTCAATCTTCTACTTGAAACTCGTGGTTGTGCTCAAGGCCAAGGAGGAGCAGCTTGGTAGGTTCTTGAGGCCTTTATCTATTTGTTTGTTTAACATCTGTTTGTCTAGTTATTTATTTTGTATTTGTGAATCAACGTATTCTAATGTATCAAAATGCCTATGTAAACCTTTTCTCGTATATGTATATGTTAAACCATCCCCAGGGCATCACCTTTGGCAGCTATCACTATACGCAATCTTTTGCTGTATACCACAAATGAAGATTGGCAGGTAATTTGCTGGTTATGCTTGTGAGATGGTTGATTGACTACTTTATTCTGTACAACAGCTAATTTAACAACATTTTCTTAACAGGTTGTAAATCTTAAAGAAGCACGGGACTTCTTCATTAACAAAAAGTACATATATGTGTTCAAAGTAATATACTGATTTTCATTAATACCCATATTGATATATACATCATTGTTTGTATTTTGTGGGGGTTTTTTTAGTATTTATTTTTTAGGACAGGAGAGGGCTGGGGGGATTTGCTTTTTTTTTTTTTTGATAAGATGTACATGAGAAATTTGCTTCTTGTGCATGTGTTTCATTATTCTCAGAAATGAAATTAAAATGCTTGTCTTTACATGAGTACCTAATAATTCTAAATTCTTCCTTACCAGAAACTTGAATGGGAATCTTTGTCGATTGATCTCCTGCCTCATCCTGATATGTTCTTGGATGCTAATATAGCCTGCTCTCGAGAGGGAGGGAACCAGAGAGATGATGATGGTGCCAAGCGAGTTTTCTTTGGGGGAGAGCGCTTTATAGAAGGAATATCAGGACAAGCTTATGTAATGAAAATCTGTCATTTCAAGTTGGTTCCTATATATTTAGATTCTTATTGGGTCCATATTATCAATTATATCCTTAATTTTTTATGTCCAGATTACTGTGCAAAGGACTGAACTGAACAGTCCACTTGGGCTTGAGGTCCAGTTGCACGTTACAGAAGCTGTTTGTCCTGCATTAAGTGAACCAGGTAATGATATTTAGATTTTTCCTTATTCATAAAATAAAAAATATATATATTGCAGGGTGTTAATTTAGCATTGTGTGAGCAGGACTACGTGCTCTTCTACGCTTCTTGACAGGATTATATGTCTGTTTAAATAGAGGAGATGTCGATCCAAAGGCTCAACAGGTTTTAACTTGCCTTAGTTTTTATTCTTTCAGTAAAATGTTATCTTGCTAACCCGTCATATACCGATCTCAATTAAGTTCTCTCTCTCTCTCATGGAATCCTGGCAGCGATCTACAGAAGCAGCAGGACGCTCTCTAGTCTCTATTGTCGTAGACCACATATTTCTCTGCATTAAAGATGCTGGTTTGTCCCCCCTCCTCTCCACAACATGGCCTTAATTTTGTTTTTGTTCTACACACACACACACACACACATATATAATGCAATTTATTAACCTATATATGACGATTAATTTGATACCTTATTACTCTCTCTCTCTCTTTCTCCCTTTTAAAGGTTTTTCCATATGTATAGAGGAATGTTATGACCTTTTTTTTTTGTTTTTTGTTTTACTGAAGGACCTTTTCTTTTTTCCTGTTCTTGTACTTGCAGAATTCCAGCTTGAACTTTTGATGCAGTCGCTCTTATTTTCACGGGTAGTTAATGACACTAAATTATTCATCAAATTTCTGATAACATCATCTTACTGTTCTTATCCCATATGTTTTGTGGCTAAAAACCAATCACTTCTAAAGCAAACAAAGCGATTTAGTGAGCAATCTTGAGTTTGTCTTTTCAGTGCTTTATATGTTTTGCTCGTGATACCTCATATAATGCTGTAGTTAAGATATTTATTGCTTGAGAAACAGAGAAAAGATATTTGACATCAGTTTCATTTTATGTATCTGGCTCTATATAAAACTAATATGGTTGTTGTGTCCTTAGAATATTTTTCTTAAATTTCGCAGCTTCATCGTTTATTTGAGTCTATTTTTTCAAAGATAATTTTTTGACAGGAATCTGATGCTCCTTGTTAGTTTTATCAATTTCTAGTGGCAAGTTTACTATTGGCTTCTTACTTTATTTAACTATTGCATAAACTTAGCTTGCATTCTCCTGCTTTAAGCTTTGAGACCCCTTCATAAATCTTCCCAAGCATATCTTAGTTTTTGTGCAGATCTGTACTTTTAGTAGTTTAAGACCTCTGAAATGTTACCTATCCAAAAAAAAAAAAAAAAACAAAGACCTTATCTGAGATGTGGTTTTCTCACAGGCCAGTGTTTCTGACGGAGAAGAAGACAATAACTTGTCTAAGGTCATGATTGGTGGACTATTCTTAAGGTTAGCTTCTTTTTGTTTTGCAGACTTTGTCCTACTGAATATTTGTTCTTGGTAGTTTTCTAAGAGCTTCAATGTTGCTACCATGAAGTCTGTGGGATATAACTTTCCATTTTTGTTCTTTGCTTTTTGGAAGTTTTAGCTTTTATGCATGTGTTTTGATTTTTCCTTTTCTTCTGTTACAATACCACTCAAATTTATCAATTTGATTTTGTCACTTAGTAGTTATTACTTATAGGTTCCCCTAGAAATTACAATGTAAAAATTTATAGAATTTATAAAATCCACAAAATAAGAAATAGAAGTAGAGGCAACACTGTTTTACACTTAGAACTGGAAAGTTTGTTGATCGCCTTGAAGAGCATTTTTTGGTTTACTAGATGTGGATATGATCTATTCCTTCTGACTTCTACTGTATCTTTACTCAAACCAATTTATTTAATTGTATTATTTGTTTGAGAGAGCAGAAATATGTCTTAACAGGATTTTTATGCTGTCCTTAAATGTTTGGAATGAGGCTTTTTTCTTTTCAATTTATTTATCCATTTATGTATTGATTTGAGTTTATGTTATTATGTACCTGAAATATAACTTACATGGCTGGCTGGAATTTAGGGATACCTTTTCACGCCCTCCATGCACCTTAGTGCAACCATCGATGCAAAGTGTTTCAAAAGATCTTCTACACATTCCTGAATTTGGTATCAGTTTTATTTATTTTATATTTTTGAGAACATCAGTTTCAGTTCAATGTCTGTATATTTAGCTAGGATTGAGCATATGTGAGATAAAGTTGATTTTGTTCCTTTGTCTGTTTGGCCAGCTAAGAATTTTTGCCCTCCAATATATCCCCTGGGAGAACAGCAGTGGCAGTTAATTGATGGTGTTCCTTTAGTATGCCTCCATTCTCTACAGATAAAACCCTCTCCGGTTCCACCATCTTTTGCTTCACAAACAGTTGTAGAGTGTCAACCTCTTATGGTATGCACCAAATTCTTTCTATGAATGACCTCATTTACATTAACTTTTTAAACTTCTTAGTAGTATCTTCCTATTCTTGATTCAGATTCATCTTCAGGAAGAATCCTGTTTGAGGATATCTTCCTTTCTAGCGGATGGAGTTGTTGTCAATCCTGGTGCTGTTTTACCAGATTTTTCTGTAAATTCCTTCGTTTTTACTCTGAAGGAATTAGATCTTACTGTTCCTTTGGACCTGGGCAAAATGAATAATCCTGTTAGTGACAGGGACAGTTACATCCAGAGCTCATTTTCTGGAGCAAGCCTTCATATTGAGAGCTTGTTCTTTTCAGAATCACCTTCACTAAAACTAAAGCTATTGAACCTGGAGAAGGATCCTGCTTGCTTCTGTCTCTGGGAAGGTCAACCTGTTGATGCTAGCCAGAAGAAATGGACCACTAAAACATCACTCCTTAGTTTGTCTCTAGAAACATGTACTGGCTTAAGTGGACTTCAAAATTCTCTTGACGGGAGTTCAGGCTTGTGGAGATGTGTTGAGCTGAAAGACACATGCATTGAAGTAGCTATGGCAACTGATGATGGGAACCCATTAGTGGATGTTCCTCCTCCAGGGGGTATTGTCAGGGTAGGAGTTTCTTGTCAACAATATCTGTCCAACACTTCAGTGGAACAGCTATTTTTTATACTGGATCTCTATACATTCTTTGGCAGAGTGAGTGACAAGATAGCCCTTGCTGGAAAAAATAATAGACCAAAGAGAGGTAGGAATAAATCTTTTGGTGGAAGGCTGATGGACAAGGTTCCTAGTGATACCGCAGTAAGTTTAGCAGTGAAGGATCTTCAGCTTAGATTTCTGGAGTCTTCTGCAAAGAATGTCCAGGGAATGCCCCTGGTCCAGTTTCTCGGGGATAATCTATTTATCAGAGTTACCCACAGAACCCTTGGTGGTGCCATTGCTGTTTCATCAACTTTACATTGGGAGAGTGTACAAGTGGACTGTGTAGACACTGAGGGAAAGTTGGCACATAAAAATGGCACGTTGTTAACTTGTGATGAAGATGGTCCCTTGATTAGTGGGAATGGATACCCTCAATTAAGAGCTGTCTTTTGGGTACACAACAAAATGGACCAATACTCAAGCAGCAATGCTTTTGCAGTTCCATTTCTCAACATAAGTGTGGTACATGTGATTCCGTTAGATGAACAAGATATTGAATGCCATAGTTTGAGTGTGTCAGCTTGTATTTCTGGTGTTCGCCTTGGTGGAGGAATGAACTATGCTGAAGCCTTGCTGCATCGGTTTGGAATATTTGGGCCCGATGGTGGTCCTGGGAAGGGGCTATCCAAAGGGTTAGAAAACCTACGAGCAGGGCCATTTTCAAAACTTTTTAAAACATCATCTCTCATTGTTGATGATCCGGAAGATGGTATGTAACATATTATATCTGGTAACATTGTTTAACTGGTTGAACCCGCACACATGCACGCTGATTTGCCCGTCTATCCCATATCTTCTACTTTACCTACAGTTCTCTAAACTTTCCTTTTTAACCAGATGGAAGTTCAGGAGATGCAAAAGAAATTAGGTCGTTGCAGTTGGGAAAGCCAGATGATGTGGATCTCACCATAGAATTGAAGGACTGGTTATTTGCTCTAGAAGGACCACAGGAGATGGCAGAAAGGTGGTGGTTTGACAATCATGAAGGTGTCGATAGAGAAGAAAGGTGTTGGCATACAACTTTCCAGAGTCTGCAGGTGAAAGCAAAAAGTAGTCCAAAGCATGAACTTAATGTCAAAGGAAGGTCACAAGAAATTCAGAAATATCCTGTGGAATTGGTCACGGTGAGAATGTGCATTTTTCTTCTCTCTTTTTTCTCCTTTAATTTAGCTTTTAAATTTTGTTCTCTATTAGTTTTAGAAGCTGGTAAGCACTGCTAATGAAACACGGAACATAAATAAACTGTTTTGACTGTGAATTTGTCCAACATGAATACAAATTATTGCTTTGGTATCTTGAGTTATTCTTAGGTTCTTTGCTTTTCCTATTTTGGAGTTGGGTTACTGTTGGTGTGTAGTTATAGGAGCGCTAGAGAACTTTTGTCTTGTCCCAACCACTTATTCAATTTAGAATGCTTTGTCGATGAGACGCAACTTAGTTGATCTAAATTGAGGCACATCTTATTTAACTAAAAACCATTAATCTGTTTATTTTTTTCTGTCAGACTAGCTTTGTATTTCTTGCAGGTTGCCAAAGTGGGAATGGTTAAATTTGTAGAATAAAATACGCAAAAAACTGAACCTGATTTGGAAGCCTTGTTTGTGTAGTGAGATGAATATATTTAGCATGCCTATTGTTCGCCTGGGCTATGTTGGTTACTTTGCTAATGACTGGATAAAGTTTACTTTTGTCCTAAATATTACCCTACCCAAACAAGCGTGCAACCCTTATCCTTTAATCGAATTTTATTTTGTGAACTATCTTCACTTTGCTCTGCCTTTATTTAGTGTTAGAAATATACTATTCATGATCTCACATTTTGAGATGCTTGCAGGTTGGTGTTGAAGGCTTACAGACTTTAAAGCCTCAGGGTCTAAAGGGCATCCATCCATCTGTCTTACCCGCAAATGGTATTAAAGAAACTGCTGAGACATTCGGAGGGATAAATCTTGAACTTCGCCTGGTGATAGCTGAGGACTCCATGGATGATGAACTAGCGAAGTGGGGGGTGGAAAACTTGAAATTCTCTGTTAAGCAACCGGTAATAAAGTCTTAACTTTACAAGCATATCCATGCTGCCTCTTGTTTTAGGAAGGTCTTGTATTATGGTGAGTTTTACCCTGCAGATTGAGGCAGTTGTTACCAAGGATGAGTTGCAACACCTTGCTTTTTTGTGCAAGTCTGAAGTTGACTCCATGGGTCGTATAACTGCTGGAATTTTGCGGTTAATGAAGCTGGAAGGTTCTATTGGCCAGGCAGCAATGGATCAACTAAGTAACCTTGGTATGTTAAACATATTGTTAAGACTCCATTTTTTGCAACTGGAATAAATTCTTATTATTCTCCAAGTCTTGGACTGGAATGCGAACGCTATGGGCATATAACACCATGAAGGCTCATGGTTTTGTTGTAAGCAAACTGCAAATTGGTACAAGATAGAGGTTATTAGAATCAGGATTCTATATTTTGATCAACGAGGGCTGTTAGAATCAAGTGGAGAAGTAAAGAAATTGAACATTTGGAGCCTATATAAGTATGACTAGTACACCAACAGAATGCAATTTGACTTGAGGAAAAAGGCATCCAGTACCAAAATATCAAATTCAGTCTGTTAAGGTTGTTTAAACTCGAATCAAGGACTGTAATGTGTTAACCTTTGGATTTTACAATAGTTATAGAAGTTTGATAAAATGTCTAAAAGGAGAAGAACATAGAAAGAATTGATTAGAGTACTTGAAGAAAAAGTGTGTGTGTGTGTGTGTGTTCACTTAAGTGAATTTATGTGATTCGGCAGAATCAGTTGGTAATAGATGCAGCTCAATATAGCCCCTTCTTCATCTGCCTTTTCCATTGGATGGCAACCTATTATTGTTTCCATTTTTCTAGTTTCCATGCCTTATCTGATCTTTTTTCCTTTCTCTTTTATACATCTTGTATATATTTGATGCGCCCTTCAATTTTAAATGAAATCCGATTTCTTCAACAAAAAAAAAAAGGAGAGGTTTAGAATGTTGAATCATAGCGATGCATTTCATGCATGATATATAGTTGACTTCTCCATCGTGAAGTTGCAGGATATGCTGTTCAGGGAGCCCCGAACACTCCCAACCCCCAGTGGTGGGTGGGGCTCCCTCTTCTCTTCTTGCTGTGCATGACAGTCCAACCCATTGAAACTCCATGACCTATGTGTTTGGATTGAGCTGCATTGTATTTGAGTCCTTAATTGAAATACTGACCTATGCTTTCTGTTGAGTGTTGGCCATAATGCTTCCTGCTTAGGATGTTCCTTGTTGGACCGATTCAATATATCCTTGTTGCGTGTTCCATCTTTCTCAATGAGGGTCAGAATTTGATAGATTGATGAATTGCAGGAAGTGATGGCATTGACAAGATATTCTCCCCAAAGCTCAGCAGTGGTGGTAGTGCTGGCAGTATTGGGTTCTCTCCATTACCAAATCTGATCAATGAAAGCCCACGTACAACAACTTTGGAAGCAACGGTGGCTTACCTAGAGGATGCAGTTTCAGATTCACAGGCAAAATGTGCTGATCTTATTACTGATGTAGGTTGTTCAGAATCTTCCATACAGCATCTTGAGACCATTAAACAACTGAGTCAGAAGCTTGAAAGTATGCAAAGTTTAGTGATGCGGCTACGGACTCAAATTTAGAGCCTGTTTTTGATTGCGTTTGAAGGATCTAAAAGTGCTTTTAACACTCAAAAAGTCCGTTTGAAGAAAAAAATACTTGTTTGATAAAAAAAATTAAAAGGGCTTTTAAGAGTTCAAGAAGCCTAAAAATGGTCTAAGCACTTTTGTCAAAAGCTTAAAAATAAAGCTTTTGTTCAAAAACTCTTTTTGACTTAAAAATTATATTTCTCAAATGCAATCCCAAACATGCTTTTAAATTGGCATACTGCGTGCCATTTTAGGCTGTTATATTATGGGATGAAAGGAATCCCGATCATTATAGTTCCCCATTCTTTTTTGTATATAACATATATATAGAAATCCATGTTGAGCGTATGTACTAGTGAGGCAGAAAAGAAAAGCTGCTCATCTGTGTAATGAGAAATTTTGTATTCACGGATGACTTGCATATTGTATTAATTTAGATTTTGAAGAATATGGTGTTAATGAGAAATTTTGTATTCAAGGATGACTTCCATATTGTATCAATTTAGATTTTGACGAATATGGTGTTAGTCATTTTACCCCATCAATTTCTTCGTTAAAGCACCTCAAAAGTATGGTGATGGTCGACGTGCAATGAAAGCTTCCTCATTTTGTAGTCTTCCGTTAAGCTACTAAAGATCAATAACATGACAACTGTGTACTGCCAATTTAAGCGGTTTAAGGAGCACAAATATGAAATATGCAACAAACTTGTCAGCGTTGGAACACAAATATGAAATATGCAACGAATTTGTCAATGTTTGAAAGGCATAAAAGTGCTTGTATTTTGGTTTTGATAGTCCTCAAAAACAAAATCTGAGTTTTGCCAAATGAGCCCTAGCCATTTTTGCTGCTTGATTGGATCGTAGGGCAGAGTGGAAATCCATTTTCTTTTGGGTGGGTCGTAAACGTGAGCTAAATTCTCAAATATAAAAGCGGCCTGGCCCAGGAGAATGGGTGGGGATTTATGCAAGAAGTCCGGGCTAGCCAACAAATATTCCTAGGGAAACATAAACTCTTTGTCTGTGCCTGTCTTCTTACTCCTCTTTCACCCATGATGGCAGCAAGCACCTTGGTGATCTATTTGGTAACCATTGTCTTGCGACCTTGCGGTGCCTACAAGGACCGTTTGGTAGCCCCACAGTAGGCTAATAGACGCCCTTGCTGTAGGCCTCCAGGGCCACCTGGTAATCCCACGGTGGGCACCACACCTGTCTAGTGGCTCTCAGATAGGCTGCTAAGGCCGTTTGACGGCCCCACAGTGGGCCATCTGGCGGCCTCACAATAAAAACACTTAAAATTTTACAAAAACTGCTCAGAATGATACATATATTTCGCATATGGATGACTTTTAGTTTTTAACAAAGTGACAACTTGGCTGAAGTGAAGGTCACCAGTCTCAATTTCTGTCAACAACGGGAGTTTAGACTCTAAACCCCACAAGGTTAGAATAATAACCCTAACCCAACCCAAATTGGGCACCAAAATGTGCATCTTCTAACATTGCCAATAAACCCACTTAGATAGGCTCAAGAAGTTGCCACTGCATCCCAGCGCCAAATTGTACCATCTTCACAGCAGCTGAGAATGATGCTGCGACATACAGAAGGGAAGTTGCATGTTTCAATATTCGGTACATTTATAAGATCTCAAATAACAATATGTTGAGGCTAATAACTAATGCATGAAGGGTTCACCTTCCATCAAAGGACACGGCAGTTTGTCTAATTGGAGACTTTGATTGAGCATGAGACAGCCTGAAAGAGGTGAAAGAGTAAGAAAACCTCGTTCATATTGCACAGAAATTGCAACTTTAAACGTAAACTTCAACCAAAAAAAGCAAAACCAACGAACTTTGCAATAAGGACAGGGGGGCTGGATTGCAGTTCCCAAACAAAGATTTTTCCTTCCCTGTTCCCTGGTATTAAAGAAAATGTAGGATGAGATCACCACGAGTAGCTATGCAAAAGCTGGAAGATACAGTGCTCGTGTGAATGCAATTATAAGGAATTATATCAGCAATATCGTGATAGACAAAGTATTTATACAATGTCGTATTTTTATTGACAATAAGTTCCATGTGCGTTTGTTTGTGTGTTTATATAAATATCCGAAAAAAGGAACATAAAATGAGGGTCCACGTAGCCTTTTACCTATAGCAGCTGCATTATAATGAAAATCACATGAAAACTTGATGAACCAAATATCGCACTCGGGAACAGGATATTTCTGAAGGATGTCAACTGAACCCTAAAAAGATCATAGCAGCAAAAAGCTGAACTGGGATTATTAAAATCAACAAAAATATCCATGAATATAAACTGATATAGATTAGAGACAGACAAATCAGAAGTGCAATAGTTACAAGGACTTCTAACCTCTCCAGGAGACTGGTCCTTCATTTTAGGTTCCCATAAGACNAGAAAATGTAGGATGAGATCACCACGAGTAGCTATGCAAAAGCTGGAAGATACGCTCGTGTGAATGCAATTATAAGGAATTATATCAGCAATACCGTGATAGACCATAAGTATTTATACAATGTCATATTTTTATTGACAATAAGTTCCATGTGCGTTTGTTTGTGTGTTTATATAAATATCCGAAAAAAGGAACATAAAATGAGGGTCCACTTAGCCTTTTACCTATAGCAGCTGCATTATAATGAAAATCACATGAAAACTTGATGAACCAAATATCGCACTCGGGAACAGGATATTTCTGAAGGATGTCAACTGAACCCTAAAAAGATCATAGCAGCAAAAAGCTGAACTGGGATTATTAAAATCAACAAAAATATCCATGAATATAAACTGATATAGATTAGAGACAGACAAATCAGAAGTGCAATAGTTACAAGGACTTCTAACCTCTCCAGGAGACTGGTCCTTCATTTTAGGTTCCCATAAAACAATTTCATTGTCAACACTCTGGAAACGAAATAATAACATTAATATGAGCATAGATTATATCTACAAGGCATCTAGAAGCAACTCCAGGTTATGATAATTCCTATTATTTTCTATAGGCACATTTGCCAGGCAAATTTCCAGTTGAAGCCAACTGTCAGCAGATTAAAATTTGACATGCTACTTTTTCTAAACTTGTCTGTTATTTAAGTACCTGCATTAGGCCTTGCTAAGTCATTCTAATAGCTGTCAAAACTTAATATTTCTTGAAGATGTCCCAAGCACATTTTAAGGTACTAGAGGTCAATATTAACACAAACAAAACACAATTCACAAAGCTTGAGGAGATGGTGTTTCAAGAAGTTATTTGAAGCAGCTTACCTTGCTGATTTTAGTTGGTCAATTAGTAAAGGCAACAAATATTTCAAATCTCATAATGTTTCATCCCATAGAGTATGGTTTTCCCCAGCTTAAATCAACTTTGATTTAGATTAGAAACCATACAAACAGTGGATAAAACAATAATTCACCTTTGAGAGGATGAAATCACCAAGCCACCTATTACAATCAACGTAGTTTGAATGCACTGAAGCTATGAACACCTGAAAAGAGTAAGGTTAACTAAGATACAAAAGGCATAAATACTTTAACTGTAACATAGAAGAAAGGCTGATACTCACAGGAAACTGAACATATTTTGTAGGGAACTTAGAAGGGAGATCTGTCCATGTGAATGATTTCTCTACGTATGTCCAGAACTCTGAAGCAGGGTTAATTACAAGACAAAGATTTAAAATTTAAAAGCTTTTAACTAGCTAAAATTAGAAACAACAAACCGACCTGCCTGAATATTGAATCAAGCAGGCCAACTCCCAAATGAGAATTTAACCATACCATGTAAAAAATTTCAATTAGTTGAGTAAGAATGTTTGAACAGATCGAGTAATACGACAAAAGTGAAATATGATTTAACTGGTTGTTCAATAAATTATTCATGAATAAATAAAATCAATGATAACCAAAGCATAACTTTCTGTGCGAATGAGAGCATGTTCTATGCTCATTGTCTTCTCAACAAGTTTGTTCAACAATTTTGCACTCTTTTTCAATTAAAAACATTTTTGGAATAACCAACACTTTTTAGCACTTTAATCCCATGGAGAGGATAGGTATGGCATTCCAAAGGATGTGATCAGTGTCACCCGTTACATCCCAGAGCAGCATTAATGGGCTTGACAAAAGATAATATGCATTATATAGATGATCACACTCAATATGATAGGTATTAAGATTATTTGTGATCTTTGCCTACATTTTTTAGTGCTTTTTATTCTGTGATATGTATACTGTTTTTTATTTCATCCCGTCCATTCAACTAGAGGTGTAAAACTGTTCACTAAACAAAAAATATCCATTCAGGCTGTCCAATGTTCCAATTTTGTTCAATAAATGTTTTCTTTTCTAAAACATAAGTTACAAGAAAAACAACAATGATTTCCTACCTTTCATTGACCAGATCTTTACTGTGTTGTCCATGCCACAGCTTGCAATGCGATATATGTCCGAAGGATGGAAATCCTACAGTAACCAACATAATGTAGGAATAATCATTTAAAATCCTTATCTTGCATAATAAGCTATAGCTTGAGTTGTGAATAAAGAACTCAAAGCTTTTCTCCCTATATGACATTAAAATAAGGGAGTGGGCACAGAATTCTTTTTTGTCTTCTCTTACCACACTCAAGACTTCATTACGATGACCCCCAGCTCCAGCAAATATCAAAATGCATATTCCGGTATGAACATTCCATAGCCGAACTGATTCATCCTGGTCACTCTTGAATATTAGTGAGACATAATAAAACAAAAAGTAGAAGAAAAATAATGTTATGATGATTACTTTGCTTGCAGACACCACAAGTGATGGTTTTAGGGGCTGAGTCCTGATTTCATTTACTGAATCCCCATGGCCAACAAAACTCTGCACAACATGAGCATGTCACAGGGCTAAAGAAGAAATATTTATAAGCACTATACTTTCAGCATTATGCATTTAACTATGTAGTATTAAGTATTTTAAGAGTTTCGACTTATTTAGAACTAACTATACATCTTAACGACACATGAAAAAATGGTAATGTGAGAAGCATAAGTTTACACCCTAGATGGGGTGTGACACATAAGAAAAGCCAATTTGAGTTCATCTCATGCCAATAGACTATAACAGCTACTATCGTTTTTGTAACACTTCAGTCCCACATTAGAAAGAAGAATAGACCATGTAGGGTGAGCAGATTATAAAGGCACTCATGGGTGCTAAGTTCAACATTGGTTCATTTCTAGATGAAACTGTGCTTTATAAAGTTCTTACAGAGAGCTTCAAATTGACTAGTCCTTTTATAGTGATAACGCAAATGTGGCTAACACTTTCCTTGAGTCATTATAGTTTTACCATTACTTTTCTGCTACAACTACCAAAAAAATAAGAGCTCAAAATTAGGAGATAAGAAACCTTGTGTATTTTCTCACTGCCAGCATCAATGACACGGATTAAACCATTGATTCCTCCAGCTACTATGAAAGGAGTTCCGTCAATGTTGCATGCCCAGCTCACAGTGTAGAAAGACTCATCCTTCTGATCTACGTAACACATTGAATTTGCAAATGTTCTTCACAAAAAAGCTATAGATTTTACATATGAACTATAACTCAATAGAAGAATCAATAAATGGCAGCTGTGTTCACATACATCTTCATCAATATAAGACTGCAAGACAGCTATGACACCCCCTTCAAGACATTGGTAGATAGTCACCTGTTTAGACATCAAGATATACAATTCCAATGGAAGAAATGAATATGATACTTTCGTTTGTTCCACCAAAAAAATAAGACCTTTGAGAATGAAAATAATCTATCAATGCTACTCAGAAATTCACTTTTAATTGTAATTTACATGTGAGAATCACTTTTAGAGTATAGAACTAAAGAAAGAAGTACTTGACACCTTGCAAGTGCTACAAGCATTACAATAGTGAAGGATTACTAAAACTGTCTCCTAATATTTGCTTTCTAAAAACACAACCCAAATGATCAAGAGAGGGAGATTTATAAGTTCTCATAAATTCCAAGGCATATTAACTACAACCAATGAGTTGCACATATATTTCTGTATAAAGTAAGAAAAAGTAGCATGAAGACCAATAATACTCAGAGACATAGTCCTTAACCATCCATATATTTAACTATGCTGGTGAAACCAAAACGAAAATAGCAAAATATACGAGCAACAAATCACAATAACAAACTCATTGACTAAAACCCCAATACTCCAATCAATGCTCAGTGTGTCATTGAACTCACCCCAAGAACAAGCAGCTTTCTCGAGCTCAACTAACCAAGCCTGGCTCTTAATTTTCTCTCAAACTCAGACCAAATTGGCCTTAATCACAAGCCAAGCTCTTCTAGAGCACATATGTTACTTTCTACAATTTACATTACTAAAATAGAACAATGCACACACCAATCGTTGATTAAGCCTAATCATCAGTGCTCAAGCTCCAAGGCACTGACTAACAAAGCTCTAATTTTGCACCTCGTACTATTCAGCAATATATAGCTTTATATAGACATATTTCCATTTCTTATTAAAGCTCAGACATTTGCATGATATGAAGCACATAAACTTGCACACTGATCTTTAATCAAACTTCTTACACAAGAAATTGAACATTTCCTGGAAAACCTATTTTCCTAGTGGACAAACAGAACCTTAGATTCATCGGGTGAAAACCGTGAAATCAACATAAAAAGAAAAATAGGTCAATCAACGAATACTTGAATTGTGTAGTAAAAGCCTCACAGGCTTACAGCTATTATATTTTCTAGTGATTTTTCCATTTTCTCGGAAAAGGAAGGGAGAAAAAGTAACGGACCCGATTGCCGCCGACGGTGGCGAAGACGTTGAAGTAGCGGGAATCGATGAAGTTGAAAACTACGGCGTATAGGGGGCGCTTGCCTTCTTGAAGTCGGTTGGTGACTCTGTAATCTCGCTTCTTCGACAGCGCCAGCGAGCCCACCACTGGCTCGCTCCCTAATGCGAACTTTGCCATCTGAGCGCACCACCCACTCGGTTTCGCTGCTAACTTGGGTATTACGTGGAACAAATAGGAAGATCAGAGTGGCTGATGACTGATGACTAATGATGAGATTAAATTCAAATAAAATACGTAATTTTCATTAAATTAACAAAAATATATATATATTTAGCCAAAGCTTTGGCGTTGACTGTTATTTTTACTATTTCTTATATAAAAAAATTAATATTTTAATAAAATAAAACGGTGCATTTTGACTCAAATTAATGGCTGTTAAAAAATTTTGGCGATAAAGAGTTTATTGTAATTTCAATTGAATCAAGGAGTAGATTTTTCAAAAAAAAAAGAGAATTTTAAATTTTAAAGGATTGAGTCAAGAACTTATTATACATTTTTCCTATTATAAATTTATTTTTACCTAATTTAAGAAAGAAACTTTACCTTACTACCACTTCTTACATTTTTTTATAATATATATTTTCTTTTTATGAATTGTTATATAACATTTTTGTGGAGGCAGAGTTTTATGCCAAATGAATGATAACAGAGTTTTATGCCAAATGAATGATAACATACTGTTATTTGATTAGTTCATTAAAACATATTGATTTAGTTTAATTAATAAGAAGTTGGAAAAATAAAATATAATTAAACTAAAGTGAGGAGTTTTTTTTTTTTTTCAAGGACATAAATTTCTTATAAACCGGTTTTATAAAGAAACTCGTACGAACCCGCTTTTAAAAGTGACATGTGTTTTTTAAGCATATGGGAAGCACATTCTTTCTTATTAATGCTATTAAAAAAGCGTATGAGAAACACATGTTTTTTTTTAATTAATTTTATTAAAAAAACATGTGAAAAGTACATGTTATTAAAAGAGCACGTACTTCTTACTTGTTAAAAAACACTTAACACTTTTAGAAGTAGAGTTTGAAATTTTGTCCTACAACTCAATTTGCAAGAAATTTCCTTCACTTTTAAAAAATATTACTTTTTACATTTATTTATCATATTCATTTTACGTCTATTAATATGACTAATTAAGAAAAATAAAAATAAAAATGTCACTTAAAACACGTTTAATCAAGTTAAATCACTTTTAAAAAGATAACTTATATATATTATTCTGTTTTATCTCTTTATCCATATGCTGGACTCAGCTGGAGCCAAATAGGCGCCCTTATCTTCTTTTTCACCAATTGGTTCCATTTTCACACTGGCATGGCTTCCACACTCTTTCAGCTCCTTCTTCATCCGAACCCTCTTTATCCAAACCCATCACACTCGCTCATCCATAGCCCACCACACAGAAAGCACTCCTCCATCAAATGCACTACTTCTGACGAATCCACCCCTCAGCCCGACCTCCCATTCCCAGCTCCAGGTTCTGATCGTACCCTCAACAAACCAGAGAATTTTCCCATCGAAAAGCGAAGAAAATCTGAGATAATCCGCGACCGGAAGTCAACAACTGGCCTGGCACAGCCCGAGCCACGCAACTTTGAGATCGGTTGGAAGAGAACCAAAGAGATAAACTTGGAGAAGCCAAAAGGGTATATCATAGCAGACTTTCTAGAGAAGTTGGAGGGTCTGATGGGGAAAGAGTTTGGGTCGACGGAGCTTCTTGCAAAAGTAGGGGAAATTGTGGCGGAGAGAGCGAGAGAGGAAGCAGAGGTGTTGAGAGATGAAGGAAAAGTGGAGGACAGGATGATCACTGAGTTGTTTAGGGTGTTGAGACTGATGGAGATGGATTTGGCTATGGTTAAGGCTGCAGTGAAGGAGGATACATTGGGTGAGAGGCTTGAACAGGCCAAGGCACGGTGCAGGCAAGCTATACTTGTAGCTCTCTCGTTTTGAGGATTTGAATAATTGGATATTATGATTTATTTAGTTTCTTTTGTAGGTTTATCTTTATCATTCCTAATCTCTCTATAAATACAGACTACAAGAGCATTGTTGTAATACAATTTAATGTACTGTAATATATTTGAAGATGTAGCCTTTAGGGCTTCATCAGTTTCTCTCTCCACTTCAGCTCTGTAATAGGTCTATAATATAGTTAGTTAGTTGAGAAGGTTGGTTATAATACAGTTTAGTTAGTTTGGTTAGTTGAAGTGTTAGTTGGAGAATGATGTATAAATAGCTTGAATGAGAATGTAATAGGTATCTTGTTAGTGAATTGTTAATTGTGAACTTGGAGGAGTCCTCAAATACTCATGGAGGTTTAGGTATCCTCGAAATACCTAGTTCAATAGTCAATACATTCTTTCTTCTTGTTTTAAACTCATTAACAGTGCATTCATCATCAGCACTGTTATAAGTGGTATCAAAGCCATTCCATTTTTTTTTTCTTTCTCAAAACTTTTGATTTTACATGATGATGGAGCTTTTGGGTTATAAAAGTGTGCAACAGAGAAGGTCGTGGCAGCAGCAATGGGAGCAGTAGGATAGTATGGAGGGGGAGCTGGATAGTTTTAAAAAGCTGGAAGAACTTCAGATGATGGAGATGATGAGAGAAATGCAGATTAATCTTGCATCCTTGGCTGCCGGTTTCAGGAAAGAGATGGATGAAATGAACCAGAAGGTAGACATCATCTATAGACAGAAGGGTACAATGCATCAGACTGAAGAGAATGTTGGTGAGCCTCGTCATCATCCAGCTCAATGGGAAGGCAGTCGAGAGGGGAGTCATCAAGCTTTGGTGAGGGAATTTACACTAAAGGCTTGAGGTTGGAGTTTCCTTGCTTCAGTGGGGAAGATCCCGATTCTTGGTGCTATAAAGCAGATCAATTCTTTGAATTTTATGATATTCCTGAAGGTCAGAGGCTAAGCCTTACTGCTTTTCACATGGAGGGTAAGGCCTTGTCATGGTTTCAAGCTTTACGTAGTTCTAATAATCTTTCTAGTTGGAGTGAGTTTTTGATTGCTATTCAAGTGAGGTTTGGTAGAGGGTCTTATGATGGTCCTATGGAGACCTTATCTAAACTTAAGCAAACTGGTTCGTTGGAGGAGTATAAAACTCAATTTGAGGTGTTAGCAAGTAGAGTTTTGAGGTTGATAGATTCACATAAGTTGAGTATGTTTTTGGGGGGATTGAGAGATGATATTAGGGGGCCAGTGAGAATGTTTAATCCTAAAACATTGAATAATGCATGTGCTTTAGCTAGAATGCAGGAGGAATGTATTGTGACTAACAACAAGTATGGAAAACCTGTTTGGGGTTCTTTTAGAAACCAGGAGGTGGGCAAGGAAGAGGATAGAGTGCAAAAATGGGGTAAGACTGTAACTCCCTATCATGGTCAGCAAGTTGGGCGGCATCAAGAAGAAATTAAGTCGCCTTTGAATGAGAAGGTAGAGATCCAAGAAAAATTCAAGAAAGGAGCAGAGAAGTGTGACCAAACAAAAGAAATCAAGAACACTGACAAGTTGGATCAAGAAAAAGAAGAAACAAAAAACAAGATGATGCAAGAAACAAATCCGATTGAAGATACTCACCATCTCTTCGACCAAATGATTCAACCAAACCAAAAGGAATTGAGCCTATAAGAATCTATGGAAGTAAAGACTGTTCATTTCTTTGGAGTCTATGGTGGCCATGAAGTCTCGCAGGTTGCAAACTATTGTCGTGATCGTGTCCATATGGTTTTGGCTGAGGAGATAGAACTTGTGAAGGTGAAGTCATTTGATTATGAAGCAGCAAGGAAAGAGGAAATATTGAGGCATCAATGGTGTTTTGATCCAGGCAAGCAATCCTACTCTGTGGTATATGTGAAGCTTAATCGTTCATTAATCTGTTGGGCAACACATCATTTTAAGTTGTTGAAGTATCTGGTTGGCTTGAGGCATCGATGGCGCTGGAAGAAAAAGAATGTGGGAAGGTTTGGGCTTTGGACTGCATTTGGGCCTTGAGCTGTATTGTGCTACTTTGCTTGCCTATATAGAGACGTGTAAGTCAAATTACACTTGGCGTATGTTGGCTGAAAACATAGCTTGCAGTTCGGATGAATATGATGGATGGTAGCTGTAAACTCATGGACATGTGTTGAGGGCAACTGCTCTTGAGAAGGCCAACGCTGTCATGCAAGGGTTGATGGCCAGGTACTTGTGAACAAGACCAAGGTGTTTTGAAGAGGAAAAGGAGGCAACAAATCATGGAATGGCTAGGTGTCAATTGCATGAGTTTATACGTGGCATTGATATGATTCAAAGGCTGCCAGCAAAGGAATGGAGCTTGGCTTTTATTTCAAGCGCACCTTGAGGGCAAGTTGCTTTGAAGAGGGGAGTAGTGTAATAGGTCTATAATATAGTTAGTTGAGAAGGTTGGTTATAATACAGTTTAGTTAATTTGGTTAGTTGAAGTGTTAGTTGGGGAAGGATGTATAAATAGCTTGAATGAGAATGTAATAGATATCTTGTTAGTGAATTGTTCATTGTGAACTTGAAGGAGGAGTCCTCGAATACTTATGGAGGTTTATGTATCCTCGAAATACCTAGTTCAATAGTCAATACATTCTTTCTTTCTATTCTTTCTTCTTGTTTTAAGCTCATTAACAATGCATTCATCAACACTGTTACAAGCTCTCTTCTTTTTCATCTTTTAATCAAAAGGGTGCTAGATTATCCATTGCTTTGAGATAAAAGCTGAAGTAACACTATTTGTACTCCCAAGAATTTTATGTCTTTTAGGTGGCGAAATCTGCTTTATTGGCTTGGACCAAGCTGAAGAGGTATATATTGCAGTACACGAACTAAGACGAAGTATGTCAGTCACTGAAGGGGAAGGTGCATGCACTCCACTGCTGGTGTCAAATTTGGCTACCTAGTCATCTTGTCACTCCAAATCAGATCTGGCGTAGTTAAAACTACAATATACATTATGTTATAAAAGAGAAAATTGAGGTTTGATAAAAGAGAAATTTTACATGCACTTCAAGTGCTTACTCTAGCAGTGAAAATCGCTATTAGATCCAAAATCTAATGATATCCATCCAAAGTTCAATGGTTTTTAACTTTTTTACTGCCAAGTCAATGAGTGATATAGAATTTCTCTTGAAACAATGGTTAAAAGTTTGAATATTGCAATTAGAGAGAGCAAACAAGGCCTTGAAAATCAAAAACATAAATTCATAGACAGATAACTCCTCTCTCAAATTCGTGTTCTGCATTTTAGGTCTTAGAAACTCTGACTAACATAGTACACGTTTGCTGCTTGTTGGGTTAGAAGAAATAGAGCAGTGATATCTAACACTTGAAAATTTACTTTGGAGGGAGGAACAAAAGGGCTAACCTATCCCTCTACCTATTTGAAAAGTGCCAAGGGGCTAGTGGTGTAAATGAGCCGAGCTTGGGCGAGCTTTGCTTGTTCAAGCTCGGCTCGTTAAACTTTTACTCGAGCTCGAGCCGAGCTCAAGGCCGAGCCCCTAAACTGTGTTTGAGCTCGGCTCGTATATTAACCGAGCCAAGCCCGAGCCAACTCATGAAACTTTAAATAAAATTTAAATAATATAAAACAGCTAAATTAACTGGTTTGCACTTGAGTCACACTTAGTCAAGTATGGGCTAGAACCCTAGTCATTGATTTGGGGAGGGTCCTTTGTTTGTTGTTTCTTTGCCATTGAGATATGCATCCTATTTATAGACAAGGATGAAAGGAAGTTAGCTTAGTCTTCTCAATTAATGCTGGAAGCTAAATTAGGCCTTAGCCTTAGAGGCCCTTAGACTAAGAATTTGCCTTAAGTCTTATTCGGATTACTCAGTGGGCTTAGCTAATTGAGCATTTTTCATTCACAACCAACAAAACAACATAATTTTAGTAACTTCACCAGATTTAAATGAATAAAATTATGGACTGAGCTATCAAACAGGTTAAGCATCTTTAATTCCAATTAGAAGGAAGTGTTAAGTATAAAAGCAAATCTAAGTGTTTGGGCTGGGCTATCAAATGGGTTCAACATATAATTGATTAATTACTGCAATTCTTAATATATATATATACACGAACTTATACGAGCTAATTCACGAGCTTAACTGAGTCGAGCCGAGCTTACATCGTTTAATATTCGAGCAATAATTTGTGTTCACGAAACGTTTCATTTAATATTCGAATCAAGCATGAGCCGATCTTATGTGAACTGAACCCAAGCTTGCTCGCGAGACACTTCGCTCACTTAACAGCCTTACTGGGGGCCAAACAAAGAAAAACAATGGCGAAGATCAAAAGATAATATATATGTGAAAGTTGCAGCGAAGTTTATACATTAAAGACTAGCAACTCTCACAGACAAGGTGACATAAGTGAAAGAGGCGCTTGGTGACAGATATCTCATCTCAAGTAAACAAAATTGCACGACAATTTAAGAAATTTAATTTCTTCAGTTTGAAGTCTCGTTTCATCCCTCCATTTCCTTCTTTTTCTTCTTTCTCTTCTTACCATCCGCAGAATTGGACACAATATAATTTCTTTGAAATGCTTTGATGACACTAAGAACATGGGGATCGTCTTTTGGAATTTTATTGAGCATAATCTTTGCAGACTTATGGTCTCCTGAAGCTAACAAGGCTTGATACATTCTGCAAGCATTCCAAGAATGGAAATAAGTAAATAGAGAGGCCACCAGCACCATTCCTAGTCTTTTTCTTTTTTGGTAGGCAACTAAAACTTGATTCATGCACCAGGGATCGATGACTCACTAGCCTCCATCCCTTTGTTGTGGGGGGAGGATTTGCCATTTAGTCCAAAGACCACTGGGAACTACTCCCACTAAACAAGGTGCAGAAGTGAGAGCTCTATCTAAATCTAGCCTGAAACATAAAATAGAAAGCGTCATTATTTACCTTAGGAAACTGAGGACGTTATAAGGAAGGCCAGCAGCGTGATATTCTTTCCAAACCAGACGGGATCTGTGCAAATCTTTAGCATTGACACAGGCACTGAGAAGAAAATCAAGACATTTTCGGGAAGGAGGGAGGCAAAACTCATCCTTGATGACTCGGAGCAAATCCAAACCAATCTGCAAATGTGCAGATTCCGACTCTCCAATTAAGGAAAATACCTACAGATTATTACAGCAAAACCACAAAAAAGAAGGTACATGCAGTCAGTTTGAAAATCCACCATAGAACCATTATAAAGACTAAAATTCTCTGGAATTAAGATAAAATAACTCATAAAAATAAATGCATAAAGTCTGGAAGAGGTCCGCCAACCACAGCTACTCTATAATTAAATCTAAGAATCCCATATGGATTAAAAAAATATATATATATTACAAAACATAATGGGAGAGTAAGAGCAGCAAACCTCATCAAAAAGAACTTCGATAGCCAATTCATCATCACAGAATTTATCCTTGAGTTGCTTGAGCAAATCAACAGCATAACTAAATCAAAGAAAGAACTCAACGTAAAAAAACTGGTACATGCTTGTCCAATAGAATAAAAAGTATGGTTTCAACAGACCTTAAATGCTTATATCGAACACAATATAAGATAATTCTGCAGCAACCCTCAACCCAATAGTCAAGATCCTTTAATTCCTTGAAAAGCTGAAGCAATCTACTCAACTCTCCATCAGATTGAAGGTGCTCCTAAAGAATGAGTGAAAAACTATCATTGCATTTACAAGTAAAGAATACAAATAATTGAGTGAAGAACTTACAATAAGGTGTATAACAGCTTTAGGCACCAAACTGTATCCAGCTTGCTTGACTTCTTCATATATATCAAGGGCATCAGACATTTGTCCATGTGATGCTAGAGCTGACACAAGCACGCTCTTAATTTCATTCAGGTACTTCACTGGAATTCCTTTATCTGAGACTACCTACCACATGAAATAGTTATTCATTGGGATAGGTAGAAAAAAAGTATTAGCAAACTAGACATTTCATTCACATATAATATAGCCTTGCAAAATGTGAAGGGAGAAATAAAATGAAACAAAAGTGATAAAAATTATAATAAGATGAGAGATGCAGCAGTTTTACTCAATTCAAGAAATAGAAAATGTAATTGGACAGGAAGTTATTTTGTTTCAATTTATTTCATTTATTTTTAGAAGGAATTTTACTTGCATAAGAGATGGATTCACATAAGGAGAATAGATATCTGTCGTGATTGATATTTGCAAGAAAAGTTCTATTGATTGATAAGACAGAGTGGAGCTAATGTCACCAATCACCTTGTTTCCTTGTAAGACAAGGTGGAGGGCAAGGACTTTCGTTCTAGACCCATAGATGTATGTGAAACTAAACGATTGGAAAGGGGGAAGGGGGGGGGGGGGGGGGTAAGAATTTTTCTCTACTAACAGAAAATTTAGAGTAAAAAATTTAGAACAAATTTCTGAATTATCTGCAATGTATTCAAAAAGAAGAATGCTTCAAAGAAAAAAAAATCAGATTTTTAGGAATTGCAGGGAGCAAAAAATAGTTAATGAATCTCTCACTGTGTAAGGTGCATTCCAAATTGCATTTAAGTTCTTTTTAATCTTTTACCTACGGAATCAAATACAAACAAAACAACTCGTAACATCCCCAAATACCTGCTTTGCCTTCTCAAACTGTCCACAGGTAGCATATGCATTTATAAGTGCCATGAAAATTTGCTTTGTGGCTTGAACTCCAAAACGCTGCAGTTCTTCATAATACTACAGGCAGATAATCAGACCACAATATGTTTAGCTTTAAGAATTTTAAGAAACTGCAGAGTATCACTAATGTATAACCAACCCCCCTTCCCTTTCCCCTGGCCACCCATCACACACACACAAATGAAAAAGAACAAAAATTTCGTACAACCCAATTTGTAGGAAATTTATATACATGAAAAATGCCAGTTAGCTATCCCATGGATTCTTCATCAATGCTGTAATGAAGGGACTAACAACAGAAGCATGTCATAAGAATAGTAGATCGTTCATGAAATTTAGTGCTATAAAACACTGTAAATTGTACTCTCTGATGTGTGCCAAATTTGACAACCAAAAAGTTCACCACAACATGATATTGAAACAGCAGGTTCAATACCTTCTTCTTTTTTTGGCGTCAGTTTTTCTTTTGGCTTTTTTTTGTGTGTGCATGTGTATGTGGCTAGGACAAGTCAGAACTACTTCTGTTTTTGACAACAAAGAAAAAGGAGACATGGATTTTGGGGGACACAAACTCACAGTAAACTTTTTGGGTATGAAAATTGGATGAAGACCCAGAAAATAAAAGTCAAAACTATGGGATAGAAAGGTTTGTACTTTATCTAGCAGCAAGTCAAAAATGAAACCTTGACCAAAACATAAATTTCAATCTACCTTAATGATATCTTCTTCACGATCACAATTGCTTATCAGATAGCTGAACGTCTGTGAATCAGGTTTGACATCTGCAAGTTTCATTTGCTTGAGGACCATCAATACTCCATATGTGTTCTTCTGAGGAATGTTAAGCGAAAAGCTAAGTCAAACAAACAGCCATATTGACTTTCAAAACAGGGAAAACCAATTTTGTTTTTGGAAATCAAAATATCATTAAAAAAGAGACAATCTCATTAAACTAATAAAGTCACCTCTCGAAAATATCCTGCCATTATAGCATTGTACATGCTGGATGTAGGTCTCAAATCCATTTTCTCCAAATCCTTCAGCATGCCATATGCACCATCAAACTGCATTGGAGAGGAAAATTAACTTGAATTTGGGGTTTGATTCAACTATTAAACTATGTGATTTATCCAAGTATAAACATTAGTTCGGGGAGAATTGAACAAAAGGAAAAATCAAGGCATGAGAACACACAAAAAGAAGCTAAATAAAAACTTACATCTTTCATTTTCACACACAAACTTATCATACTCCTGAAGGTTTCATTGGTTGGCTTCAAACCATGGTGACAAATCACTGAATAAATTCGGTGAACCTTGAGATTGAGTAGTTAAACGGAAAAATGAGAAAGGAATAAGATAAAAATATTAGATCTGTAAAATAGCAAATACAGAAAAGCCTTAGACAATGGTACATGTTAACAGTGAAAGTCCATCAGTAAATAAAAACATAAAAAGTCCTGCTATACATATAATCAACATCTGATAATCACCTTGAATGAAGATTTTAAACTTATGACATGATTGACATGCAGAACAAAGCAAGAGAGAGAGAGAGAGAGAGAGAGAGGGAACAAAAAAACTGCTGAAGTTAAATAATCTAAATCTTATGGAAAAAATAACAATACCATATAACAGCCAAAATTAGCATCAGAAAATTTTCAGTGCAAACAAATAAGTTTTGAGTCATCCACAATCGTCACTTAGTATTACAGTAGTTATTATGTGCCCCTTTTCGAAGTGAAGAAATCATCACTAATGTCACCATTATGCATTGTGCCCATGTTTGGAGTGGGGTCAAAAATCCACCAAATATCTGATAGTATCAATATGGTAAAAGATCATAAAACCATCTCAACTATGTCAAAAGGCTCCTAATTAATTTCTTTCATAACTAACTGCCCCATGTCCTTGGATGATAGATGTCAAAAGGCTAACAAATTACAAATGGATAGACGCCATCTTTAAACATCAGTAAACATCATAAATTTCAAGTTCATGTCAACTCATCAAATAATCTAAGCTATAAGTTCAAATTACTAATATCAGCATGTTGAGAAGAGAGCATAACAAATATCATATAATATGGGGGAGCTGAATGAAATGAGACAACCTACCAAATTAAAGTCATAGCTCTCTTCACTAGCATGTAAAATAGAGTCTAACACCTCAATGGATAAGGTCATTCCCACTTCACACATTTCGTCAACTACATCAAGAGCAGCATGCACCTGAAAATTTGAAATTAATACACTTTTTTTTTTTATTATACCCAATTTCAAACTAATAGATGAATTTAAAAAGCACAAAAATTATCTCATGAAGTAATCAAACTGAGAAGAGAAGAGGTCCCGTACACAAATTATATCATATGGGAATAGTGGAAATTAGGAGTTCAATTTATTTTTGTCCTTCTAGTCAACAGATCAATCATACCTTGAGTGAATAACAACAATATGTTATGAGCTCCTTGTATGATGAGGAAGAAGGTGTCACTTCCAATTTCACATGGAAGTCTTTAAATTTTGAAATGACATCCTCGACCTTCAATATTCAATCACACATGTAAGTATACCAAAAGGCTAATGTGAACCATTGACTAATATTTGAGATCATTTTAGTGGCAATTCATGCAAAATAATATGGAAGCAAGTTATCACTCAGTTGAAACTTTCTAAACGAGGGATATAAGCTGGCAGCAGTCATAAAGTAATTATATGTTTGAAAATAGATCAAAATATATTTAAGCTGAATGTTGATTATCTTGCTATGATGCAGTCATACTGTGCATCTGAATCGTCCATACAGAAGTGTTTAAACAACCATCAACTCATGCCTGTGAGCCTGTGAGCTTCAATTTCATGCATGGGTCTAGTGATGTAGAAATGGAGGACCTTGATATCTGACATCTTCCAAGGATTTGCATTTTGAGTCTGTTTTGTTTTTCTTTGCAACATGCCAAGATAGAAAGCTCCCATTGTATTGATTTTTTTTCCCCCCTAATCTTTTGCTTTTCTATTTTTCTCACCCTCATTGTCAACCAGTTAATTCTTCGACAGATCGTTACAGCAAAAGGTTAGTATTATTTGTTCAATAAAAGACAATTAAAGATGTAGGTCTTTGGAGGCTCATTCTCAACTAAACAAACTCTAATTCTATCTGCTTAGTTTTGACCATGAGATTCTGGTTAACCGTTCAGCTCAATCCATAAGCTATCCTCAGTTAAATTCCCAGCAATTACTATTAATCCCTTTTCCAGGGCATTATGTGCAGAAAGGCCATCCTTTATCCTCATATAGGATTCTTCTCAAAATACAGTTTCAAATTATATGGAGGAACTGTTTTAAATATCTATTAAATTTTACAGTTTTAAATTCTACACTTCTAAATGACATAATTATTAATGAAAATGAATAAATATAGAAGTGGGCACAATCTTAAATGAACTCTTTGAAAAAAGGTTACAAGAACTAGGCAAACGAAGAGGTGAGTGCTTCCACTTTTACAAAGTAAACATAAATTTTGAGACGTACACTTGTTCTAGGATGGAGGGAGTAATATGTTAAGGTCTAATTGGTACTATATCTCTCAAGAAACGCTGCAATGCTTTTAAAGCCATCTCTTTTTGTAGTTTACTAGTCAGACAGTTACTTTAAAAAGAATCAAGAAGCAAAATGACTAAAGAAGCAACACAATTTTCTAGCATGTCTTGACAATGAGCTCTATCTATCTAAAATGGCACTTCATTCCCCCATAGGAATGGAGTGAAAGATGAGATCATGGGTTCAAAATTCATTATGGATGTGTTAACTTACCAATAAAAAGAAAAAATTTCTAACGTGCCAACAAAAGAATTTGTTTATTTTTTACATTAGTTGTCAATGTGAAGCCATATTGAAGGCAAACCATAGAGTGCTCAAGTAAGAAAAACGCATCTTCATCTAACTTAGATTGAAGATTGCTACACAGACAGGTAGCAAAATCCCAACCGGGACAACATGATTCCAATAACATACAGCGAATCATACCCATTTGATAAGGGGAGGCTAAGCACATGTATACCATTTCCATTGATGATTGCATCTTAGATCCATTACTCATACTTATATAAATAAAAATAAAAAAAAGATCCATTACTCATATACATGACTATATAATTGCATTGCATATAACCAGCACTAATACGAATCTAGAAATAACAAAAGAGTACCACTAATGTTACTAGGAAACTACCTATACTTGATGTGCACTTCCGTAAGGTTCTAAGTTGGCTAATGAGCTCCTCCTCAATTATTATGATCAATTGAGGTTAAGTAAGGGTTTATTTGGTTTAGCGGTATTCAAAAAAGTGCAAATTGAAAAAATAGCGATTTCAAAATGCTACTAGTGACACTTGATTTTCAAAAACGCAATTAGCATTTGGTAAAGTCGTAGTTAAGTGTTTAAAATTGTGGTTCAGCCATTAAAATTAAACGCACCCCCTTACCTACGATTTGAAAACATGTATTTTTCAATGTTTCATACTACCAATTTTTTTTTTCAAACGCACTCCAAAATAGGACAATTTTTGCAATTTAAAAAAAAAAACATACTTTTGGCCTGCAAAATCCTAGGGCTAAACAAACAATAAAATGTCATTTGCTCGTGTTTGTATTAATAAGAAAAAGGAAAAAGAAATAAAGAGACCATCAACGCTATAAAGGGCAGCATCTCATTTTACTGATTAATGATATGCATTTACTTATAAAAAAAAAAAAGAAGCAATGAAGGTCTTTTTTTTTGTTTTTTTATAAGTAATGTTTATATATCAAAAGCGCAGAGGGACGCAACCCTAGAAAACAGGGAGTATACAAGAGAAATGCCTAACTAGAAGAAGAGAAAAGAGTAAAGAAATCAAGATAGCTAATCACTAAAGGAGCGAGCCAGGCTGCTGTCCAAGTGTAAAGCGTGTAAAAAAAGAAGTCCGTGAGTTCCTCCAAGGATCTCTCAGAATCCTCAAAGCATCTCTCATTCCTTTCCAACCATAAACGCCACACAATGCATAGAGAAACTATTTTCCAAACAACAGGACTATGAGACCGACCTCCCAACCACCAACATGCAAACAAGCCTGCCACCTTACTAAGGATGACCCATGAAAATCCAAATTGACTGAAAATAGCATACCATAGAGAACGAGCAATCTCACAGTGAAGAAAAAGATGATCGATAGTCTCCCCATCCGATTTGCACAAGCAACATCTATTGATCACAATAAGATTCCTTTTTCTAAGATTATCAATAGTGAGGATCTTCCCTAACACCACAATCAAGTTTTCTACCAACCCCAAATAGGATTTTTATCTCACCTTGAGTTTGAGATACAAACTTCGGAAAAGAAAATTGTATATAAATTTGGATCTAATTTTTTGAGGGAAGGGGAGAGAAATTGAGTAGCCCATTTTTTCAATTCCCTCAATTTGAGGGAATTTGAAGGTAAAGAATACCAGGCTTAACAACTTCTTTTGTACTTCCTTTTTACCCTAAAAGATATATTAGAGTTTCAAAAAAACCCAAGCCAGTCCTTATCATTTTTATCTCTTTATTGTCAAATAACTAGATACCTTATCATTCCCTTCCCTCTGGACCCAGCAACAAGGGAAGAATTTATACTCCCATCTGCCTCCCTATTTTCTAATAAAACATCAAAACAAAGAAATGGATGATTTTATATTCTTTCCTCTCTTCTCCTCTCCCTCTTCCCTTCACCCTTTTCTATCCTCTACCTCCCAACTCCCAAATACAGTTTAAAAGAAAACCTATCCTCAATCCCTTCCCCTTTTCCTCTTAAATGCCTATTGAGTATAAAGGCAATATCTTTAAATTAGTTTAATATTCAAAAGAAGTAAAATGAAAACAGATTCATTATCATACAACATTGTACACTTACTCTACTGCTGGTTAAAATGTGAAATGAACAAGTGTCAATTAAAACTCAAAATGCATGGAAGCAAAAATGGAATGAAGTTGAGGAAAGTCCACATGCCCCCTCCCCCTCCCCCCTTCAAACTACCACCCAATTAACAATGTCCCCCAAACTACCAAAAATTGACAATGTCCCCCCAATGACGAAAATGCCATTAATAAAATAAAATAAAAAATTCAAGGTGTGAATTTTTTATCTTTTTTTTTTAAAAAAAAAATCATTTATTTTTTAATTATTGGAGTATTTTTGTCTTTTTGCTGACCTTGGGAGGACATTGTCAATTATTTGGTAGTTTAGGGGAGACATTGTCGCAATTGAAAGTTTGGGAGGATATTGTTAATTGAGATGTAGTTTGAGGAGAGTATGTGAACGTTTCCTAATGAAGTTTTTTATACAGAAACAAACTGCATGTGAAGCAGAAGCCCCTCATAGTATCATGGCCTCAAGGACATTACCAGTAGCATTCATGAGAAGTTCCTCACCGCTAAATTTGGAATGCTAACAACATAACTAAAGATGAAGTTTGAGATATTCTCTGCTTCACAGTCTGCATTTTTAAGTTAACCACATCAGATTCAGATAGGGCACAATTTTTTTTTTAAAAAAATAAGTAATTGAAATATGATTAAAAGTGTTAAGGCACAATTCAAGTACACATGAAGTATACAAGAGAAAACACCTAATTAGAAAAAGAAAACTAGTCAAGGAAATCATGAAAACTAAGCAAATTAAAACAAGGCACAAAATTGCGAAGAACCAAAACTGACATTCTTTTGCAAAATTAGTAGTAGTTCAAGAGAAACTCCAGATAACACCCAAACTTATAAATTTAGTTTACAAACAAACTACAATAAAAGTTGTACAGATTATACTCTGGAAGTACCCAAGTAAATATGGACACAACAAAGTGGAAGTGTTCAGGGTGAGCTTAGACATTAGGCATTCAATGCCAGGATAAACTGAGTTAGTTACTTCAAATAAAAAACTATGACTTATCAAAAAAAAAAAAGTTACTTCAAATAAAAAACAAGTTGAGAAAAACAAGTTTTTAAAAATAAAAAATTATTGCAAAGATACAAATTATTGACAACTTGGCTTGTTTACAAAAAAAAAAAAATCAATTTCCCTGACATCAAAGTCCCCAAATAATAAAGAATGATATTCAACGAACATACCACAGGTTTTGAATGCAAAAAGAAATTTCTCTGCAAAGGACTCCAATAATAGCCTTCCTAATGATTTAAAGATATTTGCTACAAAGTTTGGCGGCGAAAGCTTTGTTATGTCTACAATCTCCAAAACCTGCAAAAGCTCCTTCTTCCGGTCACTTTCACAAAGTGCTAACAAATAATTCTCTGCAACATGAGTTAAATCTAATGAGGCCACATTGATACCAAATGAAAAAGAGTTAACATTGACATAAGAAGATCTTAAGGTGCACAAAAGAACTGCATCCATTTATGAACTTTTTATTTTTAACAGCAAATAAACTTCATAAAAATGCAAAGGAAGTACACAAGAGAAACATCTAGCGGGAAAAAAAAAAAGAACGTTTTTTTTTTTTTCTTTTGTTAAAAAAAGATGGACTGAAATTGTACATTAAATTCCATCTTGTTAATTAGAAGAAGGTTTGCACTTCTATCCATCTTGGAGGGTTAGGGATCAGGAGCTTGTCTACATTCAATCAAACCCTTTTGGGTAAGTGTTTGTGGAAGTTTGTTGGAGATAGAGGCTTTTTGGCATCATATAGTAAATAAAAAGTATGGGAGTTTGGCGAGGGATGGTGTACCAAGAGGGTCACTGGTTCTTATGGGGTGAGCCTTTAGAAATGCATTAGGAGGGGGTGGGACATTTTCTATAATTTTACTAGTGTGGAGGTGGGTGATGGCTCTCAAAACAAGTTCTGGCATGATATATGTTGTGGAGATCGTCCTTTAACGGATTCTTTTCAAGAATTATTTTGTCTTGCTGGGAATAGGAATGCAACGGTGGCTGACCTTGGGAGTATTAGTAATGGTACAGCTCATTGGGACATTAATTTCACCAGGTTGCTGCATGATTGGGAGGTAGACTCCATCTCTTTTTTCTTCAATGTTTTGTACTACGCTAGAGTCAGTTGAAATCCCCATAGAAGAGTGTTTGGAGGACTGAGGCTCCATTGAGATTGACATTCTTTATGCGGACAGCTTCTCTTGGAAAAATCCTCACTTTGGATAATCTCCACAAGCATCACATCATAGTGACAGATTAACATTGTATGTGTCGAAGGCGTGGGGAAACTTCGGATTATCTTCTTCATTGTGATGTCACTTGAGAGCTGTGGATTATGGGTTTTCAGATGTTTAGGGTAGAGTAGGCTATATCTATATGGGTGATGGACCTTTTGAAGTGCTGGAATAGGAGGGTAAACCAGAGTGACAACATTTTTGTTTGAAATGCAATACCTTCTTATTCTTGTGCATATGGAGAGAAAGGAATGCTTGAAGCTTCAACGATCAAGAGAGGACGAGGGCGGATCTACGAACTTGTTTTCTCAAAACCTTATTTGAGTGGATCTTTGCTACAGCCTTACCTTGTGTCTCTAGCAATGCAGATTTTTTTTTCTCTTTTTTCTTGTTCTTGATTTGTTAGGTGTTTTCTCTTGTATACTTCATGTGTACTTGGGTAGCGCTTATTGCGCTGTGCTTCTAATGAATTTCCTTTACTTACCCAAAACATAAAAGTTATCTAAGAGTTCACAATGATAAAATAGGTTCCAAATAAAACCTAAGCCAGCAATTCAATTATAATGACTCACACTTGAAGGGAAATGCTAGGTGTTCTAGTGTTCTCTTGGTGTCCTCTCAACTGTGATGTGCCTTTTAAAATCACCAATAAATTAAAAATCAATAATGATAATTTCAAATTCAACAGTGATTTTAAAAGCTACATTACAATTGTGAGGATCACATGAGAACACTAGAAAAACACCTAGCATTTCCCCATACTTGAATAACAATTGAGCTAAAAACAAAAAAACAAACACCTTATAAGGTGGCCTGTTGGGACCACATACCTCGTAAATTGGACTTCTCTCCCCCATCATCAACTGCAATGTAATTACAGAGCTCGCAAATTTTTTCTTCATTGTTGACTCCCAACCATAGTAGCATCTCATAGTAGCCTAATCTTGAAAGTGAACTTGGATTCTCTTTTCCGATAACTACACAGAAAAAATGAAATTCTTCTGCCATACCCATGTCAATTAAATACATAAGCAATGGGCCATAAGTTTCCTCTTCCAACTTGAAACCCCGTTCTCTCATTGATTCGAATATTCGAAATGCCTTGTGTATCTGGTCTAATGCAATGTCTTCATCATTACTTGTCCTGGCCCTCTCTATGTATAGCCCTATTAATGCATTATATTCTTTGGGGCCGGTTTCTCGTCCCAATCTATCAAATACCTGTACAGCAGTCTCTGTTCCCAGTTTCTGTCCACACATTGTAATTAGGCGGTTAAAGCGATTCACCTGGGTACTTTTGAAAATCCATTTCTGTTTCCTTTCACGAGCTACTTCTTTCCGATTTACCGATATGTTATTGTGAGACAAACTTGAAAACCATGGTATATTCAGCACTTCTTTTAAAGATTTTTTATCATCAGTTCCAGAGGATCTAATAGAAGCACCACCTGCAAAAGGAAAGAACATAAATGAAAAATGCGCCCTTCTGCCATTAACAAACAAAATCCCATAAAAAGAAAAGATGAATATAAATGTAAGACAGCTCGCTTTTTCAGTAAATGCAATATAATGGTCAAGAGACTTAAAGTAAACAAATGTTACTCCTTAGAAGGTGATGGCATCTAAAGGAAAATGTTAAATGAAGCCAATCCACCCAAAAGGCAAATATCAAATTCTTATCTTTGGTGAAAGTTCTACTTCCCCGTAATTGTTAGGAAACAAGTGGTTGTAAAGTGATTTAGAAATATCACCTCATATAAAAATTGCAACTTTGCCAAACTCTTGTTTTGCCGATCAGATGAAACTAAAATCTGAAAAAAATAATTTTCACTACCAAAGACAATAATTTTAGTTTGATTCCCAAGGAAATCATCTTATTTCTATTGTTAAGTCACGACGCACGCAGGAAAGTGCCATTATTCGAGCCATATCCAATCGGGTTAATTTCCAATGAAATAGTATAAACACAACGAAGTCCAACTACTTGAATCGAACTTTCACCTTCAACTTACTTCCTTATCTCAGATTCTCAAATGCAAGAAAAACAAAATACATAAAATTTGTAACAATTCCGATTCTCAGAGTACATTCTACAACATACCGCACAATATAGAAGATATCTCCTTCGACAACTGCTTCGTCGATTCCTCTACATTCAAACACATCAAAAACAAACATAAACACAATAGAAAGACTCAAATACTCGTCAATCTACTCCATTTGATTACCAAGAAACTACAGGAAAAAAAAATGACCAAAAAAACAAAATTACAAATTTTTTAGAAACTTCACTTTTAGTTAAGCCCCGAAAACCACAGCACCCAAGAAAAGAAAAATCCCAAACTTTCTTTTATTTTCCCATTTTTTCTCAAAAACCAAACACGAAGTTACTAAGTATGTACCGGAATCAGAGGCCGCCTCGAGCCTGAGGGTGGGGAGCACAGAGCTTTTGGAGATACTGGAAATGGAGGCGGTGGGGGACGACGTGTCGAGCGAGGGGACGATGTGTTCCAGGGCTGCGTTCCCGGCGGGTGAGTGTAGCGGTGAGGAGGAGGAGGTTTTGGACTTGATGGCCGAGCGGAATAGGCTGCTTAGGGTTTTGGCCTTGGAGGCGGGCATTTGGGGTTTGTGGGAAGGCGGGATTGGCGGGTTTGTTTCGGTGTTTCCCTCCTCTTTGTGACGTTTTGTTATCTTCTTCTTCTTCTTCTGTAGCAAACCATTCCAGGCAGGAGGCAGCCAACGTTCTAACTACTGCTCATCTTCTGGAATCATGCTTCTTTCCTGCGACAATGTTTTAAAACGTTCAAAAAATATTAAATCATTTGTAATAAATATTTATTTTTTTGAAAATTTTCGGAAATACCCCTTGAAATTTTCATTATTTTGACACAACCCCAAAAGTTTAAAAACTCTTAATAAAAAATATCAAAATTTCAATTTCCTTCGATTACTCAATTTGATTAGAATTTTGCGTTAATTTTGTCAAAATGTCCAAAATACCCCCTTTTCGTTAAAAAAAAAAAAAAACAAAGATGTTGAATAGATACTGTCAATAATTTTTTTTTTTATAAAAAATAAATGCATGAATCTTTATAATTTTAATTCTTTTTATAATAATAAAATATAGATTTTTTGAAAATTTTGACATAATTTAACGTAAAATTATAACTGAATGTAAAATAAATGAATGTTTGTTAAAATTTAGGGAAAATTTGCTTAACGAATAGATACCATGTGATTTTTAATTTTCTTTAAACTTTTAAAATTTGCAATGTTTAGTTATAATTTGGCTCATGTAAAATAATTTTGAAGAAATCTTTTTTTTTTTTTTTTTTTTTTTTTTTTTAACACAATAGGAAAGTGTATCAGGTATCATTAATTTATCAGCATCTTTTACTTCCCTTCGTTTTAGGACATTTTTTTGTTAAATTCTAAAGGAATGGGCTATACGTAGTACGTACGTATCAAGTAACTTTTTATAGCCCAAAATACCCTTAATTACACGTGCTACTCGTAATATAATAGATAGAAAAAACAAAATCAAGCATGAGGATACTTTAGAAGCATAAATTCCTAAAACAAAACAAACCCTAGATATGGGTAGAATCCATAGCTCTTGTGGTGCCACCATATGTTTTTGCAATATCATCATCCCGTTGATACATTTTCGGTCCATTTCCTTCACAAATTTGTCACTAAATTTGTAATTCCGCTACACGAAAATGTATAACGAAATTATTTGTATCATCTTTCATTTTGATATAAAAAACCACCATTCAAATTTAACCTATTGGTTCTTTAAGTATATAATAAGGACCATAAGGTTATTGGGTTTCCTCTCAACTCCTGTAACATTCTTAAAATTAATGAATTAGTATTAACTTGAAGCGTTAGTGTAACTTTTTATGAACTTATTTGCTAAGGAAATAAGTAGAAGAGTTACCATGTGAAGCATCATAATCTCGTTTGGGCTTATGCTAATAAATCCTCTTCTCTTTGGAGTCATCCTCTTCTGAGAACTATCAAAGCCAAGTTTGATGTTGCAGTGAAGTTTGATTTTGCTGTTGCTACTATGGTACTTAGCAATTCAAATGGTAATATCATCCAAACGATTATTAAGCACATCTTTACCACGTATGCTTCCATAGGTGAAGCTCAAGCGACTCTTTTAGTTATTCAATCAGCAACTTCTTTTGAGGTGTATTGTCTCATTCTAGAAGAATATGCAATCAACAACATTTTAGCCATTCAAAATTTGGATTTTTTTAAAGATTAAAACTTTGTTTTTATTATTTCGGATATCAACTTTTTCTTATTATCTTTTCCAATAAATTCCAATAACTTAGGGTGTAATACCTTACAAAACCAATCAGACAAAATCATCAAGGTTATCAACTTCCTCCTCTACTCCTCAAGCAAGTGAAAAAGATAAAGCGTAAATCCACGACTTAATGAAAAAAAGATAAAAAAGAAAGGAAAAAAAAAGAAAAGTTATTATGTAGTGAACTCAACGTTCTCTAAAATGAATGATAAAACACACAACATTATGTAAAAAAATATGCAAATTAGGGTTAAGAAATACGAACCATTTAATTAAATAAGGTAAATTAAAATTAACTTATATAACTATATATAAACAAAAACCCGACAAACATTCTTAAATTGCCTATGAGTACAGGGGAGATGGGCCAATAGGCTAAGGTTTCACGTTTTAAATAGATACGAATCTCGAATCCCGTGTGTACCTTTCCGTTTCGGACGAGACGTACTGACCGACAGGGTGTGTGTAAGCGTAACTTGGGTTCCAGTCCAAGCATTTGAAGCTAGCCATTGTAGCGGCAAGCGATCAATCTCAATCATGCTTGTTTGTTTCTGGCCCGTTATAACGAACACCGTTTACTCCACAAATTCCTCTATGTACTCTGTAATGTCCTCCAAACTTGAATCTTTCCCATCATTCAAGCCTTCGTTTGTCTCTTGTACCCAGAAAATCCCTTCAATGCTCAACACCCTTCATTTCCAACTACCGGTACCCCGACCCTCTGGGGCGATTTGCATGGAGGGAGTTGTCGTACAATTCCAGTACACCCAATTTCAGAAGACCCCAAAAGGTACACTTTTGGCGTTTTCAATTGCATGTGTTTTTGGAGCTTTTTTAGATTGCTTATCCTATTCTATAGAAATGCTCTGTTTTTAGAAAAACAGAGAAGGAAAAGACTTTTATAGCTATGTTCAGTTTTTTTCTCTTTCTTAAATGATTATTATTATTTATTTGGGTGACTGTTATGTTATGTTTATGGTAATTTTGTGGTGCTACTGATTGTTAATCTGATTCCTTGGTGCCAATTTGGAAAGGAAGAGAATTCGAAACTTTTCTTCCTAAAGGCTCAAATGACTCAAATGGCGAATACCAGTAATTTTTATAATGCTTCGATGATTTTTTTTCTTCTTTCCTTTGGGAAACAATAGAATATCAATTAACTTCACATATTATGCACGCATGATGAATTGAACCAATTGGACTACAAGGCCATTAGTTATTGTTTCTATTTTGTTGGTTGGCAATATTTCGCTCGCATGACTCAAATGAGGGATCCCATATGCATTTTAATAATGAGTTTTATATTTTTAGTGAAAATGTATCAACTGGAATTGAGGAATTTTAAGTATTGTTAGCGAGTTAAAATTTCCAAGCATGATGTGTGAAGTTGGAACTGCAATTGTGGAAAAATCAAGTTATAATTCATAGTAAGCTATCATGATCTGCACAGACAAATTTCGATGTTAGAATCTCATTGGTTGGAATGCCAATAGCAATGCTACTTCTCTTTGAATAGCCTTTCAAATTTGGAGTTTTTAATCCTATTCCTATCATTTAAATAAGTAAATAAATAATCCTGGGCCTGTTTATTAACAAACAATTTTCCTCACTTTACACTCACAAAAAACTTAAAATTTCTTTAACCTTTATGTCACATTAAAACACTTTTTTCAAACAGAACACAAAAAATCTCTCTTAAAAAGGGTTACCAAACACCACGCCTATCCCTATCATATTTTCTGTCATTTCTTGATAGACCGGCATTAATTTTTGCTAACAGGAGTTTTATCTTATCATGAGCTGTTAAATGAGTTGTTTTTTTGGTAAGTATAGAAAAGAATAACTCATTTTTTAGATATAAACAACCTATTATAGGAAGAAGCAATGGATACCCGTACTAGTTTTTAGATATGTTAGTGATTTTTGCTGCTTGTGTATCCTAGTGAAAAATGGTATTTTAACTGCCATCTGATGTAAATTTGTCTCTCTCTCTCTGTCTCCCATTTTCTTTCCAGAAATGTTGCTTTATACAATAATTTAATTACTATTTGATTTTGGTGCATATTAGAGAAGTCATTTGCTACACAAATTTTTAGTGTCTATTAGTTGTTGTCTTGGTTGTACCGGTATGACTATATGAAACACTCACACACACACACACACACACACGTGTATACATGGAGGCAATTGATACTTAGAGGTGAGGATAATTATTTCATGACCCAATTTATTAAGGAGATGGTGCATTGAGGATTCAGCGCACTATAAACTATATTTTTTCTCATAATTGTAGGTGATAATTATCTTTAGTAATCTTAGTAGGAAACAAAAAGAATAACTATGTAGATGGCCAAAAGTATCTAGAATGTATCAACGTGGCCAAGAGTCATTAACAGTGATTGTAGAAAAGGAAAAAAGTTAAACAACAATTATACATGGATATATATCATAGATGACTACGTTATCAAATATTTTTCACCACCAAAAGCCGATTGCAAATTTATCTACAACTCACCTTCTTAAAAGGATTCTCAGTTGAGCTCATTTATTCCTTCAGTATGAATGCTCATGGATAATCATGAATCATTGTGATATAGACTTGTATAGCGTACTAGTGCAAGAACCTATCACTACACTAGTGTAATAACCTTCATTATGTAATGGATGCTGAAATAAAGTATGGTGATTTCACAACTCTATAAATTTACCAAATTTTACTATGACATTGTGTTAAAAGTAAAATGGACTTCTTGATTATGCAGTATACTATAATCCTCTATTACTCTAGATGCATAATTGTGCTAGTTCATTATGAGTGGCCTGTTATGAAAAGAAGCAGTAAATTACATTATCTGTGTTCTTTTTGGTATTGTGCAGTTCCTTGTTTGACCTACCAAGTAATAATGTATATAACATAAAAGTATACCTTTCACTACCATATGTGTATAGTTTTCTTCTATCTTTCTCATATTTAAAGATGATATATTGTATAATTGTTTAAGCATTTATTTTATAATATGTACATATTTAGAATCAATAAATAGATAACTTTGTTAGTGGCTGGTTTTGAACACATACAATTGCAGGCGCGCGCGTGTGCGCGTGCAGGCATACACACACACAAGAGGTCCTTTATGATGCCAACTTATCAATGCTTAGCGGTCAGGTGATATATTGTATGATGTTTTAAGCATTTATTTTCAAATCTGTACATATTTAAAATCGATTAAATAGATAACTTAGTGGCTGGTGTTGAACACATACAATTGCAGGCGCGCGTGTGTGCAGACACACACACAAGAGGTCCTTTATGATGCCAACCTATCAATGCTTAGTGGTGAGGTGGACTACTTTATGACCCATTATTGAGGGCTGCAACCCCGAGATTTTCATGTATTGCAGAATTGATTTCCCTTGGTGCTCTTAGGTTTTAACGTTTTTATCACCTTAGAACGAATCACTGTTAAGATACCCAAAATTAACAAAAGACTTTAATTTAAGCTTAGACTAGCCTTGTCCAGCCTTGGTTTAAATGAGGTAAATGGTGTAATAAATTGACTTGGCTAAATATTGTGGAAATATGACTTGTGTTGTGATATTTAATGATAATTTTCTGTTAGTGTACAGTATACTATCATTGGCTAAATTCTGATATAAAGTTCATTTTCACCATAATTTTTGGCTCACCTATGAGAGGTACTTCTATTTGACTAGGCAGTAGAAAACTTTGTGTGGTAATAATCATTAAATAACTAATGCTCAAAAAGAAGCAAATGATGATTTACTAGTTTGATGATGTTTTACTGCATTCTTGGGATAAAATATGTTTAAGAGTGATGTCTTAACAAAAAAATGATTATTTTATCTAGGTTGTAAAACTTACTGATCAGGAGAAAAATGGTAGAACTCTAATTTGTTATGATTAACATCTAATGGTAGAACTCTAATTTTTGGGGCGGAGGGTAAATCCGCCCCAAAAAAAGAAAAAGAAAAACCCCTATATACCTCATTTTGAACCTTTTTTTTTATGCATCTGGAGGGTAGGGGGATAACATGAGCAAAGTGATAGAGAAAATTTATGGAATTTCATTAAATAGTCATGGTTATTTTTGTAGAAATCGTCAGAAATTTAAATTTTACAACTCAGAACCTCCAGGCATGACGTGCAAACGGACTTTTTTTTTTTTTTTCTAAGCAACAGAAAATAGACTTATATATACATGTATATATCACTTTTAAGGTAGAAAATCAACCATTTGCTAGCCTTTATTTTCTCGGAATTCTCACCACCTAACCCGAAATCATCTACCAGTTGTTGCGATGCATGAAGGCTTAAATTGCCAGGTTGACAGAAATCATTTGATGGTTGACAAGCTTTAAAAGTTTCTAAGTTCCCTTTCTCACTCATTCAAGGAGTTTTTTTAATCTTTCTTCAATCTTTCTCTCAATGGCAATCAGTTGCGTTAATTGTGCTCGGTGAGTTCCCTTTGTTGCAATTTAAATTGGATTTGTTTTGGTTAGTAATCTTTTCACTCGTTGTTCAGTCATCTAGGTTTTATGTATTTCACATAATTATAGGTGAAGAACAATTTTGCATCATATGACAATCACGTTTTCTTCTTTAGGAGAAATTTTTGAGAAACATTTTAAACATAGATGTGGGTACTGACTGAAGTTATCTGATTCATTGCCAATACCTCTTTGCCCTTGAAAGTTGAAGACTTGTTAGCTTAATGAATCCCAAAATTGTCCAAATGTTTTCTTAATCCTGTGTGTGATGGCGTTCGACTACATCATTTTGGTGATTGTTTTATGATGGTACATGGAGTCTTGGTTCCTTATAGCCAAGTATTTCTAACTCATGCAATTGTGAGATTTTTATTCCATCATTCACTAGTTTACTATATCATCTAAAAAGATCACTTGTAGCAGTATTGTTGTAGGCTTGTAATAATATCCGGCTGGCTCAGGTGAATAGATTGTATGAGCATTGTTTGAAAGATTTTTTTTTTAAAAAAAATAAAAAATTTATTGGTTCCATTTGTTTTCACTTTTCAAGGTTTCTTTGCC